>CM053624.1:252311317-252363170 GCA_028646595.1 Phalanger gymnotis | reverse complement strand
TTTTACACCTAATAGGGGTTTGGGCCTGGGGCTTAGCACTTAGTAAGACTCAGTGAAATACACTGAATTACTCAACAAAAACAAAAGCCAAACTCTTCAAGGGCACTTGTTGAACTAAGTGCTAAGGAGCCCATTTTGTTTACCAACACACCTGCTTCCCTCCGCCACGGGCTCTGCAGTTCTTCTCTTTGGTGTCTTTGGTGTCTGTGGGTTGAGAAGTCTGATAACTGCCACAGCTCACTGATTCAGGGCACTAGGGCACGTTCTGCCCGGCTCCTGGTCTCGTTGGTCCACACTGCCCACGCTGGGCTCTGCTCCACTCTGCTCCCAGCTCTGTGCACGAAAGACCTTACCCAGAGACCATCCAGGCTGTCCTGGGCTGGAGACCTGCTTCTCTTTGCTATTTTGTGTGTCCTGCAGCTCTAGAATTGGTTCAGAGCCATTTTTTTTTATAGGTTTTTGGAGGGACTTGGCAGGGAACTCACGCCAGCCCCTGCTTTCCAGCCACCATCTTGGCTCTGCCCTCTTATCATTTCAATATTATTACAATAGTATTCCATCACTATCATGTACCACAGCTTGTTCAGCCATTCCTCAATGGATGGACATGCCCTCAATTTCCAGTTCTTTGCTACCACAAAAAGAGCTGCTGTTGTGAATGTTTTTGTACAAATTGGTTCTTTTCCCTTTTTTTTTTTTTTTGGTTACAGACCAAGTAGTAGTATTGCTGTGTCACAGTTTTATAGCCCTTTGGGCATAGTTCCAAGTTGTTCTCCAGAACAGTTGGGCCAGTTCACAACTCCACCAACAATGTATTAGTGTCCCAGTTTTTCCCACATCCCTTCTATCTAGTGAAACTTTTTAAGGATGAGGACATTGGGCGTGTTTTAAAGTCAGTAGGAAATGAACTAGTTAATAGGGAGAGGTTGAAGATTCAGGGGAGGGAGTTGGTTGAGGGTGAAATCTTCTGGAGAAGAAGGAAGTGATGAGATTAAGTGCATATGTAGAGAAATTGGCCTTGGCAACAAGAAGGGCCACCTTCTGCTCTCTGACAAAGAGTCAGAGACTAGGGGAAAGGAAAGAGAATGGAAGATGTCAAAAGGTCTTTAAATGAAGAGTGCTCACATTGGCCTTATTTTTTTTTTCATTGAAGTAAGAGACAAGGTCTTCTGCTGAAGGGGGTGGGGGGAGAGGGTTAGGAGGAAGTATGGGGGCGTGAGTATTTTGGAACCAGCTTTTTCTGGCTCTCAAAAGCCAACAGTTAAATTTTCAGTGTGAACATTTACCCCTCAAAAGTCAGAAAATGTTACAAATTAGGGCTTGATTTGTTTTTTATTGATTGTCTGGACTTAAGAATATGATGGAGAAAATATTAATAATGTATATTAAATTTTAAAATGTGTCATGTGTACTTTTTTTTTCCAGAAAGCTGGTTGTTAAACATTTACCGGCACACCCCTGTGTGGAGGGGCTTGAGGAGATTAGAGAAAGTTTGGAAGAGGTTCCATAGTCAGTGAGCTAGGGAGGAATCAGAAGACTGCCTTCCTGCAGTGAGAGTCCAGTTGAAGTTGAAAACATGAATTTGTCATGCACCCATTCAGCATAGTCATTAGACTTCCTCCAGCTTTATTCAATGGCCTTGTGAGTAGAAGCAAAGGAGGCCGATGGTGGAAATAATCAAGGGCTGAGGTTTTGTCATTGACGGCTCTCCTGATTCAGAAACAAAAAACAGCGTAGAAATTGGCCCCTCCATTCAAGTGGTTTTGGTTTAAGCCAAAGGAATGAAACTCTAAATGTGTAATTTCAGGGATGAGGTAATTCTGCTTTGATGATATACCCATTACCAGCTAACACAGATGAGCACTTCCATTTGCAGAAACCTTGCAGACAGCCAGTTCAAATGCAGAAACATTTATTAAATGCCTACTGTGTGCAAAACACTGGGTTAGGTCCTGGGCATAAAAAGACAAAAAATGAAATGATCTCTGTCTTCAAGGGGCTTCTCATTCTATTGGGAATAGCTTAAGGGCAGTTAGATGGTGACCTACAAGGAGCAGTGTGTTGAGCTCTGACTTCTTCTAGGAGTCAAGAAGGTTCCAATCCTGCCTCAGGCACATCTGGTTGTATAAGACCCTAGGAGACTCATTTAACTTTTCTGGTCTCAGTTTACTCATCTATAAAATGGAGATAACGTAACACCCACCTCCCGGGGTTTTTGTGAGCATGAAATAAGATAATATCTGTAAAATGCTTTGCAAATATTCAAGAACTAGATAAAAACTAGCTATCGTTATTCTTCTTATCAGAATATTAATTTATTTAGCACTTTCAAGTTCACAGAGTACATTACAGATATTATCTCATTTGACCCTCACAGAAACCAGAAACCCTTTCGGGTAGGTATGATCATCCCCATTTTACAAATGAGGAAATGAGGCAGATGGTAATTAAGTGACTCAACGATAACAAAACTAGTATGTGTCAGAAGCAGGATTTCACTTCTTGCTATCAATATATGCACAAAGAAATAAAGTCAGAGTGATTTGAGGGCTCCCCCTCCCAAGACCACTAACACCTGGGGCAGATGGAAGGCTGGCCAAGACTTGCCTATTTCAAATGAACACTTACAAACCCTTGTATACAGAAAAAAAGTATTCTGTCATGTGTAGACAATATTCCAGAACACATATTATATACAAGATGAAGTGACTTCTCTTTCCAGAGGCTCCAGTCCAGCTGGACTTATCTGGAAACAAAAGCAAACTCTGGTAGATTACTACTGTTACATTTCACTTCTAGGATATTCATTCATCTTACTTGGTCCAAAGACATCAATATCATTACCCATAAGCCCCTATGTATATGAGGAGGGTCCCAGGGACTGAAGAAAAAAATGTCTGTTAATTCTGAGGTGCCCACTGGCAAAGAAGTTGTTCGATCCCAGGTTTCATCCATCAAAGTCACTTTCCCCAAGGCCTTTCTCCATTCACACAGACATTTGTTTTCATCTCTTTCCCAAGCTGTAATTTCTACCCTTACCACCTTTTCCTAGGCTAGGGAAAGAATAGAATTTCTAGTCTTATAGCTTCCAAACTCCCTTATTGCACAGGTCTTCACTGACTCTTCTATGGCCCCACCTACCTCATCTCCTCTTGTCTCTGGTTAGGTCCTACTAAGTCTATTAGAGGGGCAGATTTCCTTTCAAGGGGCAAGGCCTTTCACCCTGCCAAAGTCTATGGACCATCGTAAAGGTTACCCTAAAGAAACTGAGTGAATCTGCCTCCTGGGAAAGCAAGGAGATTCCAAGGCTGTTTTTAAAACTGACCAAGATAGCTATATACATGCCAGGCATCTTTACTTGCCAAGTGTAGGCTTGGACTTATCAGATTAATCTTTTCCCTTCTCCTGTTGCCTGTAGGTCTCCAGGTGATCTCAGGATAATTCCTCTGCCTCTTGAGTCATTCTAGAGATGAGGATTTTCTCCAGGTCTCAAGAAATTCTTGGGAGGAATCTTCTGGCATCCAGGTCCTCCTCTAACCCTGAGCAACCTGGACCACCTCTGAACATTGATTTTATCAAGAGGAAAGTGTCTCTTCTCCCTTCCCCACTTGCAAAAAGAGCCCTGCCCTGGGCAATGTAAAGAGGATACAGAAAAAGGGAAGAGATTTAATTCAAGCCTTCAGGAAACTCTTGGTCTAATGGGGGAAGGTTGACTCCCTTTCACCTCCAAGAATTCCTATGAAGATGCAGAGAAATGAATGTAAGATTTATCAGAGAGGATTTTATTAAAAAAAGAAAAACCTCAAGCAAATACAGCACAAACCAAGTACAAGAGCAGAATGGAAGCCCAAATCATAATTTAAAACTGGAGGGACCTTCATTTTACAGAAGGGGAGGCTGAGAGGTTAAATGACTTGCCCACAGTGACATGTGGTAAATGTCTAAGGTGAAATTTGAATCTGGGTCTTCCTGATTCCAAATCCAATGCCTTACCTACCACAACATGCTGCCCAGAGTTAAGAGAGGTGATTTGAACCATGCTCCCCTCTTTCACAGCTAGCCTATCCACTGGACACAGGAGCCCTGGTTTCAGAAATGTTGCCTTCTCACGGACCACAGGCATTTTCCAAGCTTCCCTAAAGACAGACTGGGTTTGAAAGGCCCTGGGGACACAACGATCAATGATGACATTTGCCATGACAAGAAATGATGGGGAATTTCATGCTACATTGAGTGGGGAGAAGGGGAGGGAAAGGAAGTGAATGATAGCTGGAGAAGCAGAACCATCAGATTTGGGGATGGGCAGGAAGAGAGAGCTGGGTTTACCCATTCTTCCTGAGTGGACAAGGGCCTTGTCCCCTTCCTGGATGCTGGCTAGTTTGTCAAGGCAAGCACCATTATTCTCAGTGAAAATGGATGAACAAGGACTGGTCACACCCCAACCCTGTAGGCAAAGGGCTAAAGCAGTAACACAAACATATCCAAGGAAGGAAAAATCACAAAGGGAGGAGTAGATCTCAGGAACCTGAACATTCTAGCTTATGACCCCTGGGCTCTATTTCCCTCAGCCACAGGGGGACCGACTAAAAAGGCTGGGGAAGATTTGCCTTAGCATGGAAGGGCTTGGTTTTAAAAGACCAGGGTTTAAATTCTGGCTCTGCAGCAGATGACCAGTGTGACCTTGGAAAAGTCTGTAAAATGTGGGATATGGATTTGATAACTTCTCTTTCAGCTCCCCTTGGAGGGGAACAACCCAACACCAATAGGAAGGGGGTAAATGGACTAAGGGTTGAAGTGAAATAAGAATTCTGAGAATCCTTCAGCAGGACTAGGAATGGAGTATGGGAACAGGAAGGCAAAAGAGGAGGAGAACCTTGACAGACATTACTAGTCCATTGGTCTGAGCCAATGGATTGTCCTTAGGTCTTTAAAGTTTTATTTTTATATTACAAACATTTACAGATTACCCCCTCTTTGTAGGAGTTCTTTTGTAACAAAGTAAAACAATTAAGCAAAATTTCCAATATAATGACCTCATCTAAGAGTTTATGGAACATTCCACATCTGTAGCCCCCCTCCCCAATTCTCTGTATTTAAAATAATACAAATCTATTTTCTCTAACTCCCATCCTCCTAACCCACTGAAAAAAAAGGAAAAACAAATTTCTCATAATATGTATAATCAAGCAAAACAAAATCCCTCATTGGCTGTATCATTGGCTTTCTCTCTCTCTTCTCTCCCCCCCCCATATAAATAGATATACACACACCTGTGTGTGTATATATACGTATACATACACACATATACACATATATACACACATATACACATATATACACACATATATAATGTACCTATACATACATATACACAAATAAACACTCATGGGCATACATGCATACAGCCAATACAGACATATGTATATGTATGCGTATGTGTATATGGAACCAATGGGAGATTTTGCTCTGCTTTATTATACATGTTGTTGTCACCGTCCTTCATTTTCAAAGAAGATCAACGACATCATGGGTGATGTCTTGACTCACGGGTGAACTGGATTTAAGTGAGGCAGAGTTACACAAAATCATCTGCTTTACTTTCTCTTCCAGGGTCACTGAAGTCCGGTGGCAGGACGAAAGTCAAGATAACTGGCGACAGCCCAGGATGCAACGGATGACCTTGGCATCTTCGATGTCTGACCAAGCTGTAAGCGCTCCACAGTGCCTGCTTCAGCCGCCTTCATGGCTGCGGGAACAAAGTGTTCTCGTCTGCCCATTCTACCCAGAGAAGTCTTCATATGATTGGGGTAGAGATTCCCTAATTCACTGATGAGTTTGAGGCCCATCAGGTATCCTCAACCTGGTTTAGCCTGTCTGCCAAGACAGTTCTACTAAGGTGCGGCTGCTGCTCATGCTACAGCTTCTGAGAGGCACAGGTAAGAGTTGGGTGCTAGATAGACGGCAAAGGTGCGTAGGCAACCCTGAACACTACAGGTGCTAGCCCTTCCTGAACCTCCCAAATGCCCCTTGATTATGCATATACATGCGCATATATATACATATACACACACATGCATACAGTTAATATATATGCTTACGTGCATATGTAATTATGTACCCTAAATCCTAAGTCACTTCGTTGTGAGAGGTGAACGGTGTGTTTTATCACAGGTCTTCTGGAATTGTGGTTAGTTATTTGTATTGATTAAAGTTCTTGCAACTCTCAAAATTGTCTTTGTAGAGTTACTATTGTACAAATTGGCCTGGTTCTGCTCATTTCATTCTCCCTCAGTTTACTAAAGTCTTCAATTGTTCATTTTTATAACATTGGTGTCATAATACACAGCGTTCTCCTGGTTTTGCTCACGCTTCTCCTACTCTTTATATTATCTGAGCCCAATGAAGCTGATCATTCTTTTCCAGAATGCCATCCCCTTCCAGCCTTAGATACTTACTACCTACGTAACCCTGGGCAAGTCACTTAACTTCTATTTGCCTCAGTTTCCTTTACTATTAAATGAGGATAGCGGCGGCAGATAGCTCACAAGGTTGCCAATGAGGATCCAATGAGATAATATTTGTAAAAAGCAGTTTAGCACAGCGCTTGGCACATATTCCTCTCTCATCCTAAAAGAAGCGCAGACAAGCCTCATGTGGGGGGAAACATCTGGATGGGAATCAACAAGCAGGGGTTCTTAGCCATTATTTTTACTTGGAAATGGACAAAATGGCTGGAGCCTGTGTCATTGAGGCCAAGGTTGAGTAGGTTTGATCTCTGTTCGGGCCAGTTAGCTACGCACAGAGCTCCGCTCTTCATCAACAGGCTGACTTCTCATCCATCTATAATGTTACAAATGTGTGTCATTCATCACAAGGGGGGAAGAATGAGAGAGTGTGGATGACTCAATATGAGTCCATCGTGATTAGAAAAGAACAATTGATTAATGATGGTGGGTCATCTTCCTTCATGAAAGGCAGCATGTTTTATACATGCGATGTCAGGAGGGAAGAAGGGAGCAGTAGCAGACTGAATTGTTAGATCACATGCCCAGCATCAGATGGATGTGCACTGCTTCGAGGAAGGGTCTAGCATATCCTATAAAGGGTCAGAGAGACTGGAGTTCAGCAGGTTTAATAACTCCAATACAATAAACATTTATTAAGCTTTTATGTGCCAGCCACTATGCTAAGTGGTAGGGATATAATTAATAAAAAGATAGTCCCTGCTCTCAAGGAGTGTACAGTCTAATAATGAGAGAGGAGAACAACAAACAAAAAAAGAGGCAGGAAAGGAGGGGAGCTGTAAGGGGCATCTTGTTTCATGGAATTGAAATCAGATAGAGAAGCGATATAGAGCAAAAGGAGCCCCAAAAATCTAGTTTCTGCCCTCTATAAATGAAGGCATCAAGCAGAAAATGGGGTGAGAATGAACCTAACATATGTTCCCATTTCTTTCCTTTTTTGTGGGGGGAGAAGAAGCAATCAGGGTTAGGCGACTTATCCAGGGTTAAGTGACTTACACAGCTAATGTGTAACTGAGGAAGATGGGTCTTCCTGATTCCAACCTTAGTGCTCTATCCACTCCACCACCTAGCTATCCCCATTTCTTTCTATCTAGACACTTCTAACTCGAACCCTAGCCCAGACCCATATACATCTGACAACCTCAGACCTACCTAGAAGAAGGCAAGAGTGGTCTCCAATTTTCTGTAGAGAAACTACCTCCAACATCCAAGGAGCCATAATGACTTTATCCTGTTTTGGTATCTTCTCCAAATAACTAGTATCTGGGAACCTCTTTCTTGTCGAGGACAAAGGGGAAAGCTAAGGTGGAGAAGCTTTCTCAGGCAGTGTTGGGTCCTTAGGAGTAGAAACTGAAGGAGGATGCCTCAAAAGGGAAAAGGAAAGGACAGCTAGGTGGTACAATGGACTCCAAACACTGGATTTGGTCAGGAAGACATGAGTTCAAATGCTACCTCACATTCCTCATCCATAAAACAGGGAAAGTAGTAGGTTGTTGCGGGGATCAAATGATGTAATATACGTAAAGCACTTTGCAAACATTAAAGCATTATATAAATGCTAGCTAGTATTATTAGTATAAGGGCAGTTAGGTGGTGCCATAGAGCACCAGATCTGGAGTAAGAAAGACCTGAGTTCAGATCTGACCTCAGACACTAGCTGTGTGACTCTTGGCAAGTCACTTAACAATGTTTGCCCTGGTTTCCTCATCTGTAAAATAAGCTGGAGAAGGAAATGGAAATCACTTCAGTATCTTTGCCAAGAAAACCTCAAATGGGGTCATAAAGAGTCAACCATGACTGAACAAAAATTAGTATCAGGAAATGTATCCAGAAAGATCCAACACTTTTGCTTCTCCTTTCTCATGATTCATTCCATTGGTTATAATTCTTCTTTACAACTTGACTATTGCATAAATAAGTTTAAATGTGAAGATATATGTAGAACCTATATCGGATTATATGCCATCTTGCGGGGAGGGGGGAGGAGAGGGAGGAGGAGAAAATTTGGAACTCAAAAATTTGTGGAACTGAGTATTGTAAACTAAAAATAAAAAAGTAATTTTTAAAAAAAGATATAGGAAAAAAAGAAAGGTCCCACAGAAGTGAGAAAGATATTATGACAGACATTAATAGAGCCTTTTAAAATCTGCAAAAGGCCTTGTACAATCACTTCATTGATCCTGACACCAACCTCTTGTGGAAGCTACTTTATTATCACCATTTTACAGATAAGATAATTGAGGCTCAGAAATATTAAATTACTTGCCCAGGGTCACACAGGTAGTTGTGTCAAAGCTAGCATTTGAGCCCAGGTTTTCAGTTCCTGCACTGTATCTATTATGAAATGAAACTTGGAATGATAACTGGTACTTTTTGTCTTTTTTCCAGTGGGGGATGGGGGTGCAGTGGCAGAGAACAGCAGGAGAAAGTCTGGCTTCCTGGGAATTGGTCCAGCCTGCCTTTTGGAATCTCCCTCTCAAATCAATTCTCCTTGTGTTGGTCAAACCTGAGCCTCACTATCTTCCCCCCCACTTTCACTTCTGCCCTGCCCCTACCCCATATACCACTGTTGCTAATTTCTTCCCCCTTGCCCCCCCCACCCCTACCATCCCCTCAGCTTGAGAGTTTTCTCTCTATGCATTGCACTATAAGAGGGAACATTTGGTCAACAGCTTCATAGAAACCCAGACACAGGAGGGGGCAAATGCATCCTCCCTTCCATCCCACAGCATCCTCCTCCCTCCTTGACTTGTCCTGATATAACTGGAGATGTAGAGCTTCAACCTTTTCTTTCTCCCAGATTCCGGCCTCCTGGCAGCCTTTCCCCAAGACCTGGTGACTGATTCCTGTCAGCTCATCAGGACCTCGTGACTGTGTTTGGCAGCCAGAGCTGCTCTGGCCACAGAATGCCAGATGCGTGTGACCCAGAGTGTAAAGCCAAAATCTATAAGAAGGGGGCAGGAAAGGTGAGGGTCCCTGGGGAGAAGGGGGAAAGAAATTGCCTCCCTTTGATGAGAATAAAGATTGCCAGAAACAAAGGACTTGGGGCCCTGCTGCCCTTTCCCCTAGCAGAAGCTGAGACCAATACTTCCCAAGAGACATGGGGTATATGTCAGTATGCAAACACCACTGGGCACTTATTTTGAAAAGAGCACTGACTGAGGCATGGCAAAATTTGCAGGCTGATGATATGAGGTGCTTATATGAGATACATACCTTGCTACCCTAGAACATCTGTTACTCTGAGGATAGACACCTATCCTGGGCCTCTTTTGCATAGAGGCTGGTCCATAGCTTGCTCAGACCTTATAAAATAGTAATGATGCACAAGGGGAGATGGATGAGGTCCTATGGGGCTAGATGGTGTGTGTGGGAAGGTTGTAATTTCCACCTCCCTTTCCTATCTCTCTCAAGGCCCTGTGGCCCATAGTTATTCTTCCAAGATTTCTTTCATAATAGGTACAGCTCTAGAATGGCAATCAGGGAAACCTGGGTTCAAATGCTGACTCTGCCAGTTACTAGCTGTGTGGCCCTGGATAACTCAGTCAAACTCCTGGAGCCTCAGTTTTCTCATCTGCAAAATGTGGATAAGAATATGTGAAGTACCTATCTCATGAGGTTGTGAGGATCCAAGCTATGTTGAACAAAGGAGTGACCTCTCCTATTCTTTAGCTTTTGAGAATAGTACTACATTGTCCCATATCAAAGAGAACAACAGGAAACCTGAATTATGGTACTAGCTCCGCCTCTAACTAGTTATGTGATTTGAGCAAGTCCTGTCTATCCTCTTGGCCTCAGTTTCCCCATCTTGTAAAACAAGGGGATTACACTGAATGATCTTAAGGTCCTATCCAGCTTAAAAATCTTCTAATTCTATGACTGTGCCAGGCTTGCCTGAATCTGCCCAGGGAGTACTGTAACCCTGGTGTCCACACCACTAATAAAAGCTCTGCAAAGGCTTGAGTCCAGTGTAGGCCTAACTAACCCTGGGGGAGGTTTTTCCGCTTCAGAAGCCTTTTTAAAGAGAACTGGCTTTGTGGGAAGAACCTGTTTCAGTTCCTTCCTGGAACTCCAAAGTGAGAAAAGGGGGGGAAGCCAGATCAAAAAGGAAACTAGGAGACATTGAAGTTGTCTATGGGATTTCTTCAAGTCTGGAGAGTTCTACTCTTTCTGCTACCCAGAAACCTAGATGCATAGCTCTCCCTGCTCATGCTTTCAAAAGCAGTTTCTTTATTTTTTTTAAGTTGCCTTAATGCTCTTTTTTTCTTTCTAACATTACTACTGTCACTTTGCTATAATTTCACTTTCCCCACAGAACCTTCCCTTATAACCAAATACAGTTAACCAAAATACACCAGCACACATTTATTTTGGAAGAGGAAATAACAAATGGAATTATATAAATTATTATATATAATATGATTATATATAATATATATTATTTATATTGTATATATGTATATATAAAATATAATTTTTTGAATCATACTCTTACAGTAGAAAGGGCTTTGAAGTCAGAGGATCTGGGTTTGAAACTTGTCTCTGTCACTTGTATGACCTTGGGCAAGTCACAATCTTTTTGTCTGTTTCCTCATCTGTAAGATAAAAGAGTTTGACTAAATGACTTCAAAGGCCCCTAAATCTATGATCCTTTGACATTGGTCATGTCTGAAAAAGTATGCCACGTTCTGCTACTACCTCCCACAATAGGCATACCTGCCTGCCAGTCCTCTGAAGTCACAAATCATTCTTGTATCGATCAGAGAGCCCTTTCTGGGTTGTTTTCCCCAAAAGCAATTTCTATTGGAAGCTATTAGGGAGTTAGAAACTCCTACTTCAGCGGCTGCTTTGAATGAGGTGGGGTTTTCATCCCTTGTGAATGGAAGAGGAAGGGTTCTCTCATTTTTGAAAACCTCTCTTCACTCTGTCTCTCCCTTCTGCTTTAGTTCTGAGACTTTTAAAGCCAAAAGGCACCTGATCTCCTTCTCCACTCTGCCAGGGGACTCTTTAGGAACTGCTGAACTCCCCTAGGCTCTTTTCCATTTGAGGTTTTGCCTAGGTCGGCTTCCTATATGCTCTGAAATAACTCAGCCCAGGGGTTTCCCTCCATTTTCCACTGAAGTTAGGTTCCAAAGGTTTCATGATCATATTGGTTAAGAGAGGATTCTAAAGTGCCAGTCTCTTGAAAGATGTCCAGCTTGTCTAAAAAGAATATGAGGAAACTGGCTTTTGTTTGACTAGAATCCAGATTAAATTGACACTCTCCAAACAAGAGAAATATTCCTCTAACCAACTACCATCTCTCTTCCTCTTTTGACCTCCACCTTCTTTTCTACCACCCCTGATGAATTATACCAAACATTATAGTTTTACTCTGCCCATCACCACACGGATCTACTTTCAGAAGAAAAGAAGGCCCCTATAATTCCCTCAAAAGGAGAGGTAGTTGGGATTCTAAAAAGAAGTAGGTTTCTATTCTTTCCTGGCTGCCCAATTCCCAGTGGGGATGAAGAAGCTGGTTCTAATGATTCCCTTCTACCTCTTTTTGCATATAACACTCAACTCTCCCCATCCATGTGAGAGAGGATGAGAAATCAGTCATTGGTGGAAATACGTCCAAACAGCCTAGAACTCCCTCACATGATACAGTCCTCGAGGGAGGAACAAAGGACGAGAGCAATACCTGGCAAGAACCTTCGATCATTAAGGTTGAGTCATTGGGATTTATACTGAAAGCCAAAGCAGGAAGGAGCCTTTGCGATCATCCAAGCCAGTACTCTCATTTTAAAGAAGAGGAAACCATCCCCAGGGAAGGTAAGTGACTTGTCCAAGGTCATGCACTGAAGTTAGCTGCAGATCTGAGATTAGCATCTCATGAATCGAGTGCCGGGGAGGGGAAAGCTGAGGGGCACTTGGGGCCTTTTGATTGTAAAGTTTCACCTGCTGTAATCCCGGTAATTAAGTTCTGACTACTCCTCACAAAATCATAAATTCTGAAAATACCGATCTCTACAACTCGCTTTATTCCTATTTCCTCCGTACCCCGCAGTGACCTCCAATGTGGTTTCTGTCCCTCTCTTCTTCCCCACTAGGCATGTAAGCGCTGAGGAGGTGAGAGCCTAAGGGAAAATCCCTTTGTGGAAGGGGATGAGGAGGAACTATATTACTCACCCTAGGGGCCCGGTGACGGGGAGATTTTGGCTGGCCCTTACAAAGCAGACAGTTCGTCCTGTCTTTCTTGCTGAGGTCAGGAAGGACCCTCTTTCCTCCTAGTTATTTATTATTAGGAAGGTCTGCAAGGATATATACGAACAGTGTGCGTGTACCATATGTGTATGTGTATGCTAACCACCTGATAATCGGCCACGCCTCCCCTTGCCCGGGGCCAGTAAAAGGTCCAATTTCGGCTTTTGTCCCTCCTTCTCAGCGTGCTCCCCCCTTAGCACCACCCTCTTTCTCCCCCTCCTCCTCCTCTTCCCCAGAAATTCTTTCCTCTATTGTTCCACCAGCCCCAGCCCCTCCTCCCTCTAGAGCTCCCGCTCCCCCAGCCCCAGCCCCAGTTTCTTTCCTCTCTCTCAGCTCCACCTCCCGCCCCCAGCTCTTACTCTCCAACTCGGGTGCTCAGACCCCCTCTCTCCCGGAGCCCATGTGACTGGCTCACCTCGTATCGCAATCCCAGCCGGGCTTCTCTCGCCGTCGGTCACAGGCACTGCGCTCCCATTGGCAGATGCCGCAGCCCCTCCCCGCCCCTCCCCCCTCTATAAGGAGGTGCTGAGCGGCTTCACCGCCGCAGAGCAGTTTTTGGTCTGCTTTGTCCGTCCTTTCTCGCCCCCCGCCCAGCCCCCCGCCCCTCCCGGGATGGTGCACGGCTGGGACTGAGCCACCCGGGCGGAGGTAGCACTAGGGTGGCCGCGTCTAAGCAGCGCCATGGTGAGCGCATCGCATGAGAGACTGGGGGTGGCGGGGGGCTCTAGCAGCTGTCCCATGGAGCGCACGGTGGCGGGGACTAGAGGGGGAGTGGTGGCAGGGCACAGCATTGGAGGGGGGAGGGTGGTGAAGGGCAGCGCGGGGTGTCAGGCTTGGGAAGAACCGCGCGCGCACCAACGAGGTGGACGGGGGAGGCGAGGAACCGTGCATAACGACGAGCTCGGGTTGGGTCGGGGGGAGCGAGGCACCTTCGGGCTTGGGTGCTGCGACGCGTAATGCCACGGTGGGAGCGCGCAGTTTTCCCGAAGCGGGTGCAAAGGATGAGTGGGTGCCAAGAAGCGGTCGCGATGGGTGGTGGAGTGGTCTTTGTTTCTGCGGCCCCGAGCCCGTCTGCAGAGAGATCGGGACAAAGGAAGCGGCGGCGACGGGGAGGAGGGAGCTGCGACGCCGCTGTCTGCAAAGCGGGCTCTAGGGGGCTGGGGGCTGCGCGGGCTGGGGGTGGGGTCGTCGCCTCTGGGCTGAGCCCCACTCCATCTCGCCCCTGAGGTTGAGCGGAATAACCGGCTGCTCACAGGCCTCTTTGCCAGCCTCTCTCCTCTTTTCGGAGACTTCTCTAAAGCTCCTCCGCCCTCCTTTCCCCGGAGCGCTGCGGTTCGGTTCTGCGTTCCCTACAAGTAGAGATGCCCCCTTCCTGCAGAGGCTGCGCTCCCCCTGGAAACGCGCCTTTCTTTTTGCTCACAATGTGAGTGGCTCCTCGGCGGTTTAAGCTCCACAGCGCTCTCCCCTCCTCTCTCGAGGCTTAATGGGACACTTTAAAAATTCCAAAAACCGCCTAGGGAGGACGGGAGAGGCAGCCCTACCACCGAAACCGGTTGCCCATTCTTTGGCTAGGAGGCGTTGGCTCTTGAGCAATTGCATTGGAGTGCGTGGCTGTTTCTATAAGATGAACCCAGGAGAGCTTAGTGGGAGGAGAGAGACTAGGAGATGCTTGCTCGCTGCTTGGAGCTTGCTGGTTGTAGGGTTAGGGAGTGGTGCCGGAGTGATCTTTCCTGCCTTCTAACGAGTGGGGCTGATTATGAGTATCATTTGCACCAGGGTCCCAGGAAACTTACTTTAGGGTCAGCTTCCTTCCTTCAAATTCCTTCTTATATACTAAGTGTCTCTAGCGTGGGAAGTCTCAGGTTACCTTTTTGGGGAGGGAACCGAGACGACTTGAAAGAGAAAGTTTGAAGGTGTTTGCTGTGGCATAAAATAATCCACCTGGCTTCCATGCGTAAGGGATTTTTTTTTTGAAGGGAGGTGAGGCGTCTAGACTTGTGATTTCACCTCCATAAGGGCCTCTTTTCCTGGTATGGAAACTCCTAGCAATGATGCAGGTTGGCCTCTCTGCTTGGAGCCCTGAAAGCCTTGCTCCTGATCCCACGGCCCACAGGAAGGACTTAGGTCTTCCAGACTCCAGCAGCAGCCTTATATACTCTAAGTGCCTTGTTGCCTTCTAAGGATATAAAATACACACCAATAAGGCTTTTAGGAGGAAAAATAAACATGAGGGTGCTATGTGTTAGATTAGTAATGCCAAAGGCTGTAGAGCTGCCTTCCCCCAAGATTGAGTATAGTCCAATTTTGCTAGTCTAAGGTGACAATTCTTTCCTGCTGTAACTCTCCTCCATTCCATTACAGATTTAAGTGTTTAAAGAGACTAAGGGAAGAAGTTAGGAGGGCAAGTGACGTAGTTGAGGATCTATGTAAAAATTTCACTATTCAGTTTTGTATTACCTACTTTGTAGGGGAAAATTTGATCCATAGCCTTTCTCTGTACCTCCTACTGCTGTCAGTCTGTGTGCATTCAAAGAATGCAAAGAATCTGGAGGTAAACTACATCTGATTTTTGGAATTGAGCTAAAATTTAACAATAATCCTTGATTATTCAGTGTAAAATCTGCTGGAGCACCCCCACCACTCTCACCCTGTCCTCTGGATAAATGAGCGAACTACTTAATGCAAATCAGCCCCAAATGGCTTGCTTACTGTGGATGGACACAGTAGTGGCTGAAACTGCCCCTTAAGAGCCCTAGGGGAAAGGTAGGGAAGAAAAAACCTGGGCCTCGGCTATAAGCCATGTTGCTGGGTGCTGAGCTAAGTTAAAATCACAGTGGAAGCTTCCAGGATGGAGAGTTCTATTAGCAGAACTTAGCCTCTGTTAACATTCTGGAAACCTCCTGGGGATTAATCCTAATGAACTAGCATGGAGGGGAGGGAGAAGAAGAAGCTGCCAGAAAGGATAATGAGGAGAAAGGCCCTTTGCTGGTGCATCTGGTGTGAATTGCAAACTCACCGACTGTGCAGCTTGTGGTTGGAGACACCAAGGCCCATCCAGAAGACTGTTCCTTGGGGCCCTTGGTTAGGAATAGTCCCGAGCATGTAAATGGAGTAGATTGTGTGATTTAAAGGTATCGGGCCCTATCTCTTCTCCCAATTATTTCTTTCATTGACCTTTTCTGGCAATTTTTCCTTTGGGATAAGCCATTCAGTCTGTCTTTTGGAGCCCCCAGATAAAATGGAGATATGTTTCACAGTTAGGGATCCATTTCCTAGCAAAATGCATTCCAGCTCTAAAGCTTTGGAAGAGGTGGGAGAAAGGACAGAGAGTGCTTATAGCAGCCCTGAAAAGTCCTGATCGTTGGGATTGTTTTGCTTTGTTTTGGTTTGGGAGGTGGGGCAGGGGTTGGAGGAAGGGGCTAAGGAAGATACTAGGGTCAGTGTGAAGAGAATGATAAACTGCTTTGCTTCTCAATCTTGGCCTGGCTTGAAGAAGCCCCCTTTGCTTTCCTTCTTGGTAGCTGTGACCTGATCTGTAGCTCTTCTGGGGAATTTGAACATAGAATATTAGATATCTTAATAATAGCTCACATAGATAAAGCACTTTACAGTAGTTTTTTTAATAAAGGCCATTCTTCACAACAGTCCTATGAAGTACGTACTACAAGTATATATTTTTCCATTGTTGCTGGTCCTTTCCCAGGAAACATAAAGATCTAACCCTGGCTACTATGATGGATGTGGTGCGACTTGCAAAACTCTGTTCTCTGTCCCCTGTTCCAATTGGCTCAGTAGATTCCTCAGAAGGACTTCGTAGAAATTGACGGATAAAGCCATAACTCCTTTTCATAATTTTTTTAAATGGGGTAAGGGGCAGAGTTGGGTAGAAAAAAGACATTTTAAACTATAGGCCAGTGAGATTGACTTTGAATCCTGACAGAATTCTAGAATATATTCTTATGGGGATGGTAATCAACACATAGCATTGTTGCTCAGTCATTTCTCAGTTGAGTCTGACTCTTCATGACCCCATTTGGGGTTTTCTGGGCAAAGATACTGGAGAGGTTTGCCATTTCCTTCTCCAGCTCATTTTACAGAGGAGGAAAGGGAGGCAAATGGGGTTAAGTAACTTGCCCAGGGTAACACAGCTAGTAACTGTCTGAGGCCAGATTTGAACTCAGGGAGACTGACTTCAGGCCTGGTGCTTTTATCCACTGCTCCACCTAGCTACCCCAACATCTAGCGTAAGATAAAGTAACCAGAGAGCCTGCAAGGCTTGACCCAGAACAAGTCATGCCAAACCTTTTGACCTGGTAGATCAGGAGAATAGTGTAGATACAGTTTCTTTATATTTCACTTTTTTGGATACCTTTTGTTTTTATATTACGTTCATTTTTGAGCCATCTTTTTAAGAAAGAATAAAAAGGGGGGAAGGGAAATAATTTCTCAAAACCAATCAACACCAACAATTTGAAAATATATAATATATTCCATACCTATAGTCCCTTGCTTCTTTTAAGAAGGGATTTTTCTAGATTGTCCAGTGCTTTGCTTAAAAAAAATGTCTAATGTTCCTTTTGTGGAAGAATCACTAAAGGTCTTCAGTCAAAGGTTGAATTGCCATATATTGGGTGTGATTATTGTAGAGGACTCTTTTACGAGTCTTTTACATGGGGATTACCATCCCCGTAAGTTGAACTATATAACTTCTGGGGTCCATTCTAACTCTGAAATTTGGTGATGCTCCATCTACACCTACATCCTAACTGGCCTTTCCTGGACTTTCATTCCTGTGGGAAGAGGGAGACCCTGATTGCTAGTACAATGTATAGGTGGTCAATAAACATTAAGTGTCAGCTATGTACCTGGAGGGCAGCTAGGTGGTAAAGTGGATAGAGAGCTGGGCGTGGAGTCAGAAAGACCCAAGTTCAAATCTGGCCTCAGACACTTACTAGCTGTGTGACCCTGGGCAGGTCACTTAACTTTGTTGGCCCCAGTTTCCTCATCTGTAAAATGAGGTAGAGAAGGAAATGACAAACCACTTTAAGTATCTTTGCCAAGAAAATCCCAAACGGGGTCATGAAAAGAGTTGGAGATGCCTGAAAATGACTGAATAACAAAAATTGTTCCTGGCACTGGGGATACAAAAAGAGGCAAAAGCCAGTCCCTGCCCTCAAGGAGCTTACAGTCTAATGTTCTAAAAATGGGAAGAGAGGGTCACTTTATCCAAAACCCCTCTTTGTTTGATAACTTGTTTCTTTTCCTTCTCCCGTGGTTCCTTCACCCAAATACTTGAAGGCAGTGCACCGTGGTGGAAAGAGGACTGATTGTGGAGTGAGAAGGTGTGCATTTCAGTGGCATCTTGGGCCAGTCACTTAAACTCCCTGAGCCTCAGTGAGGGGATTAGACTAGATGACCTTTGAGGGCACCAGTGCCAGACCTACAATCTTTTGGGCTGTCTTCCTCCCTACCCATCCACTATCTTCTTCCAAAGGATCATCTTGGGAGAAATTCATGAGAGTAAAAGGGCTTCCCCCTACTCCCCAATCTGTCCTCCTCTGCTGGTACAGTGTCTAAAGTTCATAGTTCCAGAGAATATGCTCAATCCTGAGCTTGGTTGGAAGTGGGGAGAGGAGGGAAAAGCCTGATCTCTGAAGAAAGGCAACAGAGAGGTAGAATTCTTGATAAATAGTTCCTAAAGGTTCATCTTTTCCTGTGCCAGCTCTATGGTGGTGATTTTACCATTATCCTTAAACCCTGATTGGCTTGCAATCAACTTAGTTAAATGCTAGCTGTAAGGGATACAAAGAAAGGGGAGGAAAACCCCAAAACCAGTTCTTGTTCTCAAAGAACTCATGTTCTAATGAGGGGGGTGGGAAATACAACCACATGCAAATAGCTCAGGTGCTAAAAGTTCACATTTTCAAAATGGATGCAGTCATGTTTCATTCTTTTGCACCTCCTGAAGATAGACTTCTGGGTAGGAAGGTGACAGAATTTCACAGTTTAAAAAAAAAACAAAACGGCAGCTTGATGAAGAGAATCCTGCAGGCTACGTAGTTAATGCAACCTTAGTTGGAGTCTATGGTGGCTCTTTCTAACTGGTGTTTTTTCTGAGCAGGCCTAGGTGTAAAGTTTGGTTTTTCGTTTCTCAGGGTCTGATCCCTGGAATACCTCTGCAGAAAGGCCCCAGCTTTCCAGGTCCCTCAGGAACTATTTGCAGCCTGAAGTCCAATCTTAGGAGGGTTTTCTAATAACAGACTGAGGGGTGGGTCAGGGTCATAGATGTAGAGATGGAGGAGGCCTGGAGCAGTCATGCAGTACAAACCCTCACTTAATACATAATGCAATTGAGGTTCTGAGGTAAAAGTAACTGGCCTAGGGTCACATTGTGGCCAAGCTGAGATTTTCACCAGAGTCCTCTAATTCCAAATCTGGTGTGCTTAGCATACATTCACAGTGGGGGAATGCAGGCGGCTCCATAGAGCGTAGATTATAGGAAGAACTGAGTTCAGTTCTTCCCTTTGACACTAGTTATGTAATCTTAGGTCATTTGACTTCAGTTTCCCCATCTGTAGAATGGTGATATCACCTGCTTCACAGGGTTGTTGTGAAGATCCAATGAGATAATAAATATAAAGCACTTCGCAGATCTTAAAAGTGCTATAAAAATTCTACCTAATATTCATTTTTAAATCGGGAAGTGACCTTAGGGGCCATCCAATTTAACTTTACAAATCAGGAGACGGAGACCCAGAGAGATAAAGAGACTTATCCAAGCTAGGATTTAAACCCACATCCTCTGACTCCAAATCAAAGCCATGGTGGAAGAAAAGTCACTCTGCTTTTAGATGATGGCTAATAACATCTGAAAGTTGGCAAGCAAGCTGTGTGGCATTTAAAAGTCTCAGATGAGCTGCCCTGCCCACAACTGTTTTCTGACCTCCTCTGGTTGACTGCTTCTGCCACTTCCCTTTCCCCTCCCCCACCGCAGCATTTATTCTGAAGGGTCAGGGTTTTTTCAGAGGTTCTTCTCACAGAAAGCCATGTGCTCTTGCTCTCTTGGGAGAAACAGCTGATTGCGCTTTCCAATTAGCTTTGCCTGTGGTTAGTTCCTCTGCTTGCTGTTCAGGCAGCCTCTTCAAGAAGCCATTTGCCAAAAGGCTGCTTAGCTGTTAGTGCCTCACACCCCTCTTCCTCTTTTAAGATGCTTCGTAGCAACATATTGTCAGGACCCTCAGCAAACAAGGCACAATTCTAATAGCTGCCTTGCTCTCTGTGTTAAGGGAGCCAGTGCAGACAAGCCCACTTAGCCAAGGGACCTTGTCCAGAGAGGAGATCAGAGAGGTTTCTTGGAACCACCCCCAGCCCTCTGGTAGTAGGGAACCAAAAGCCTGCATTGGAATACAAATGTCCGCCCTCTGTGTTACCTGACTTTAGAAGGCAAAGGGTTACTTTTGCACAAACCTGAGCTCTCCTTGCCTCTACTCTGGCTCCCTTGAATTCTTCAGATGTGTGTCGTGATAGTAAAGATAGACTCTTTAAATCAGGAGTTCTTAACCTGGGATCCATGAACTTTAAAAAATATGTATTTTGATAACTATCATTAATTATAATTGCTTTCTTTCGCAAGCTGTGTACAGTTATCCTTTCCACATAGAGAGGGTTAGGGATGTGACACCCCCAAGATCTGGAAAATCCATGTAAAATTTTTTGGCCCTCCCTTCACACCAGAGAAGTCTAAATTTTTTTCTTTTACTTTTATGGGTGTTTATAGTACCTTATTGTAAAACTTGAGTTGATACTATCCAATACTCTGCATATATTTTATTCATTTCTGAGTTTCCAAACTTTTTCTGTGTCATCTGGCTGCCCTTCTCATGTTGTCTGTGGCTTCCACAAAAATTCCCATTAAATTTGTCATGCCGACCCATGATATATCAAAACCAAGTTGGGGAAAGTCTCAACATGGACGGGATAACTGTATTTTATTTTAGGCATTTTAAAATGTTGTGAAAAAAATAGGCTTCAGTAGACTACCACAAGGAGTCCATGAAAAATATGAAGCACCCCTGCTTTGAAAGATTTGGCCCTTACGGAGCTGCTTGGGATTGGCATTTGGGTCCGGATAAATCTTTGAAAAGTCTCACCTTCCAGCTCCCCGTTCCCTCCAAACTGGAGGCCACAGTGAAATTCGTTGTAATGAGAATCCTCCAGTCTATTCTCAACCCTGCTCAAGCCTGTATCCCTTTCTGGCTTCAGGGAAGCCAATTCAAGCCATTCTGCCTGGCCGAATGCCTCTTTTCCCCTCCTCCCCCATTCCCTTCCTTTTCCTCCCCCACACCCCAGTCCTTGGATGGCGCCTGCATCTTTCAGTCACTTCCTGGTGACATGGAAGACATTGGTTTAACTAGAGGCAATTTGGGCCAGGTTTTCCCCTGTCCTTGCCGATCTTACTTCCTTTGTTTGATTTCCCATTTCCTGCCAGCTCTGGGACGGATGCTTGATTTCCCTCCCGCCTTTGCCTCCCCAATAGAAACAGGCTGGTGTTTAACCTGCTTCTCTTTCCAGGGGGGTGGGTAGTAATGCTCTGCCATGCTGTTAAAGGCAAGGCCTGGCACTGCTTTTGTGAGCCCAGCAGGGAGAAGAAATAGTGGGGCCATGATTTTCTCCATGAAGTGTGAAGGGATTGTTGCTTCGAGGCCAAGAAAAAGGATAAGAGGAAGAGGGCTTAAAGTACTGGGGAAGGAGTTGGGTTAGACACTAGGAAAAAATGTTCTAGACAGATTGGTAAAAAACTGTTCCATGTAGCTTGATGGTAGCTCTGCAGAAAGGTGTCTTCTTGGTGCCCCTTCCTCATCCCAGGATTCCAAAGCGCCTGGTGTTTAGCCACAAGCCATTGGCTCAGGTCTGGAGCAGTGTATGTGAAGCTTAGGGCCAGCAGCTCTGGGGAAGAGGACAGAGGTGACCTAAGCAAAGCATAGAAGTACGTTCTGACCCCTGAATGCCATTCAACCAATGATTGCCTGAATATCTCAGTTTGTAGACCTGGCTGGCCAGGTCTGGTCTGGTCAGGTCTACAGTCTCGCCTGTAGAAGCAGAGAATCTGAAAGGGATTCCCAAGGAGAATTTCTGTCACAAGAGAGCAAAGACAGATCTGATGAAAGTTGTTCTATACTTTCCTCATGGTCCAAGTAGAAATCTGGCCCAATCGCTCACCAACAAGCATTTTAAAATATTTTTGTTAAATATTTCCCAATTATATGTAAAAAATTTAACATTCGTTTTTCAAAATTTTGAATTCCAAATTGTCTCCCTCCTGCAAAAAAAATAAAGAAGATTTTAAAAGTATGCTTCAATCTAGCCTAGCTCATCAGTTCTCTCTTTGAAGGTGGATAGCATTTTTTATCATGTGTCATTTGGAATTATCCGGGATCATAAACTTGGATCAGAATAGCTGAGTCATTTGGCGGTTGGTCGTAGTTATAGCATTACTGTTACTGTGTGCAGTGTTCTCTTGGTTCTGCTCACTTCTCTTTGCATGAATTCATATACACCTTCCCAGCTTTCTCTGAAACCACCCTGCTTGTCATTTTTTTATAGCATCCCTTCACAATCATATGCCACAACTTGTTCAGCCATTCCCCAGTTGATGGGCATCCCCTCAGCTTCCAATTCTTTGTCACCACAAAAAGTGCCGCCATAAATGGTTTTTGTACATATCGGTTCTTTTCCCTTTTTTTGTCTCTTTGGGATTTAGACCCAGTAGTGGTATTGCTGGGTCAAAGGGTATGTACAGTTTTATAGCCCTTTGGACATAGTTCTAAATTGTTCTTCAGAATGGTTGGACTAATTCACAGCTCCACCAAGAGTGCATTAATGTCCCAGTTTTTCTACATGCCCTCTAACATTTGGCCTTGTGCTTTTCTGTCATGTTAGCCAATCTAATAGGTGGGAAGATGGTATGTCAGAGTTGTTTTAATTCTCATTTTGAGCATTTTTATGTGACTATTGATAGCTTTGATTTCATCTTCTGAAAACTTCCTTCAACAAGCATTTATTAAGGGATTCCAAGAAAAGCAAAAAAAAAAAAAAACCACCTCCCCAAGGTTACAAGTGATCTTTTAATTGCCAAATTTTTTGGCTCTTTCTCAGTCCTTATCCTTCATCTCTCTTCCTTGTCCATGCCTCTCTAACATTTGACACTGACTGTCCTTTATTGGTTTTCATGACGCTGTTTTCTTGATTCTCCTACCTCTCTGACTGTTCCTTATGTCTCCTTTGTTAGATCAGCCCTCTCCATGCTCCCCTGTAATCCCTGAGGCCCTATTCTAGGCCCTCTCCTGTTTTATTTATACCCTCTTACTGACCTCATCAATTCCCTTGGGTTCGGTTATCTCCATGTAGACAATAGCTGAATCCAAATACCCAGGCTTTGCTCTAGTCATCTATCACTAAATGCCTAATAGACATTTCCAACTGGCTGTCATCCAGGCATCTTAAATTTGACCTATCTAGAACAGAACTCATTATCTTTCCCTGGAAACCTGCCCTTCTATCTAACCTCTCTGTTTTTGACCTTTTGGATTCTCTCTGTCTTCCTTCAGTTTCTGTGACACAATCTTCCCTCCTAGTCTTCCCACCCATCTGTTTCTCAGTTTCTTTTGCTGGATCATTATCTGTGTCCTGATCCCTAGTCCCCTAAAACTTTGGTCTTGACCGTTTTTCCTTAAACACAGCCCTCCGTCTCCCTACTCCAGCCATTTTAACTGGCTATCTATTCCATATGCCTGGAACTCTACCTCTTGACTTCCTTCAGGTCTCAACTGAACTCCCACGTTCTCCAGGAAGCCTTTCTCAGTCCTTCTTAATCTTAGTGCCTTCCCTTTGAGGTCATCTCCAAGTTATTGCATCTCCACCCTGTTGGTACATAGTTTGCATGCTGTCTCCCTCATTAGACTGAGCTCCTTGAGAGCTAGGAAGGCTTTTTGCCATGATTTGTATCACTAGCATTTAGCACAGTGCCTGACACTTAGTAAGTGCTTTAACAAATGTCTATTAACTTGATCCGATTTGACTCTACACCTTCTTTTAGTGATTTTATCAGTTCCCGTGGGTTTGTTGATCTCACTCTCAAATCTATAAATCTAATTATTCTGCAGTCCCTGCTGGCTGCTTGGTGACCTATAGGTGTCTCAAATTCAGTATGCTATCTTGTTCCTCCTTCCCTCCAAATTTCCAACCTTTCATTCTTTTGTTGAAGACCCCACCATCCTTCTAGACACCCAGGTTCCCTGAATTGTTCTCAACTCTCCCACTGCCACCACATCCAACTGGATTTAAAATCCTGTTACTTGTACCTCTGCAATCTCCTGCCTGTCATCTCAGCTCACACAGTTATCCCTTCCATATTGCAAAAGCAGTAGTGCTGTCTTTACTTTTAGTCTGTCTCCTCTAATCCATCTTCCAGACTGCTACAAAAATATTCCTAAAGCACAAGGGTGAACGTCAACTCCACGCCCCGTTCAAGAATCTTCAGTGATTCCCTACTGCATCTAGAATAAAATACAAATCCCTTAGCTTGGCATTTAAAGTCTTCCAAAATCTGGTTCAAGCCTACCTTTTCAAGTTGCACATGAGTCCTTTTCAGGCATTCTCCATTACAACCAAACGAGCCTGCTTGCTGTTCCCCAGCATAGTACTACTGTCTCCCAGCTCTGAACCTTTTCTCAGGCCTTCCTCTGTGCCTAGAATGTACTCCTTCATCACCTGTACTTCTTAGAATCGTTAATCTCTTGTACTATAAACATTTATTAAGTGCCTACTATTTACCAGGCACTGTGCTAAGCACTGGGCATACAATAAGAAAATGAAGAACAGCTCCTGCCCTCAAGGAACTTAAAGTGTGATAGAAGATAGTAGACAAAAGGAAATTGAAGGGGGAGGAGAAGAGTGCTAGGGGGTACCCAGGGTGAAGGTGGTAGTGGAGCTGAAACCAAGAAGAGTAGTTGGTTGCAAATGAAGGCTTTGCTTTTGAGCCTTCTTTAAAGAGAGGCTATAAGAGGAATTTTTTGCTCTGCCCTTCTAACCTTCCAGAGAGGCAGAGACAAGGGAGGGTGCAGACGACATGTGAATATCAAAGCTGAAGTGATCTCCATGATGGTGGCAATAACCTTACCTGGATGGGGCACGATGAAGATGACGATGGAGTTGAGACGGAGCTGAGCAGCTGGTGGCAAAGGAAGAATTTTCCTTAAAGACTCAGCTTATATGATGTCTTCAGGGGAAGCCTTTTCTCACTTTCCCTAATGGTCTCCCTCTTGATTATCTTTTCTTACCTGTTTATAAATTGTATCCCTTCCTTTTCTTCCCTCTAATAGAATGTAAGCTCTTTGATGGCATACTTTTTCCCCAGGCTGTATATAACCACTGCCTAGAACTGTGTCTTCTACTCTACTTTAATGCTAATTAAATTGCCTTGACTCTGAAATCACTAGTCTTTCAGATATTGATGAAGACTATAACTTCCCTCCCTTATCCATTCTCTGGTTGGATAACCCCACTGGGAAGTTCTGCCTCGTGTCTAATTTAAAGCTGTCCATTTTTTTTCTTTAACTTCATGGATTATAAATCATGCATCCTATCTTTTGTGTAATAGCTGATGTCCCTGAGGCTTTTGACTTGAGTTGAGTGAACTCCAAATTGTTTTTGGTTTGGGTTTTTTTTTTTGTGGTAAACTAGAAACCATTGTTACCAGCTATCCAGAAGGGGTTTATGCAGCTCAGCATTTCCAAAACTAATTTGGCCTCAGAATTCGTGGGCTTGAAATATACAGACAGAACCTTGGAGAGGGGAAGGATGGCGTATTCCCTGGAATAAAAAGGGGTCAAGGACATTTTAGGGCAAAACAGAAGAAAGTAAGCCTTTTTATAATGAAAAATTACTGCATGCAATAAAAATACGACTACCAGGGCTTCCTGCCTCCAAAACTAGGTCTCTCTGTTAGGAGATCACTAGCATCAACACTTTTTTCCCTACTTAATTCCTTCTATTGCTTTTAAGCGGATATAATGCTTTTAGGAAGGACCTCACTCAAGGTTAATACCTTGAAAGGGACAATATCTTTTCAAAACTTTTTTTCTTCATTGTATCCGTAGTGCCTTGAATTTAGGGGATGCTTTAAAAATAGCGTTTGGATTATATATGTTGGGGAAATGGAAAGGCTTTCTCCAATTTTCAGGTGAGAAAGGGAAACACACCACTCCTATCACCTCCTCTTCATATAAATATCAGGCTTTTTTGTTAGTGCGATGTGCTGCTCTCTAGTCCATCTTTCATGCAGCTCATGAAGTAACCTCCTGGGGTGTGGCGTGGATCAAGGGCTCAGGGAGAACCAGAATCTCTGGTGCAAGGGCTTGCTGAGCCCTTTACGGGGCTGCTCATCCACCTTTGGTTTCTACCTGGCACTCAACTCTCACCTGTGGCTCCAAGAAGCTGTAGCATGCCCAGCGACCACACCCCAGTAAAACTCTTTCGGCAGACAGGCTAAAACAAGTTGAGAATAACCAGAAGGTCTCAAACCCTTCAGTGAGTTGGGTGGGGGGTGTCTACCCCAAGCATGTAAAGACTTCTCCTGGTGGCATGGACAGATGAGAACAATTTGTTCCAGTGGCCACGAAGGCAGCAGAAGCTGGTGCTTATGGAGTGCTTAGAGCTTGGTAAGACATCAAAGATGCCAAGGTCATCCATCCACTGCATTCCAGGCCATCACCAGTTTCCAAGACTTTTGTGTCGTAAGTGGGCTTCAATGACTGGAAGAAAGAGTGAGACTGACAACTTTGCGCAGCTCTGCCCCACTTAAATTTAGTTCACCCATGAGTCAAGATCACCCTGTGGTCTCTTTGAAAAACAAAGGACAAACAACAGAAGTAACCTCCCTAAGATTATGTCTAAGCATGGAGTTTCCCTCCTCAAAAACCTCCTTTGTTCCCATATTGCCTTTAGAATCAAATATAAAACTCCTCGTCCTGGCATAGAAGGCTCTCTCCAGATGGTCTCAATCCCTTTCCTGCTCATTACATTTTTAGCCAAACTGCACTATTTGACTTAACATTTCAGTCCACTCCTCTACAAGCCCATCTCCCATTCCTGAAATACATATGCTCTTTTCTCCTCTCTGTCACTCAGACACGTTTTTTCCTTCCTCCGGGGTTCAACTGAGACATCACACTTCCCCATGCATGTCCTTATCCCATCAATTGTTAGTACATTCTTCAAGTTTTCCTAGATTACTTTGTTCTAATAGTAAAGAATATGTCTTACTCTGTCTTATTTATACTGTTTTTCCCTAGTAGAATGGTAGTTCCTTGAGGGTAGAAATTATTCCAGAGCCGTAGGCACTTTAGTGAAAAAACAACAGCTTATATTTATCCTTTGTTTTCACGTTTGTTATCTCATTGGACGCTCACAACAACTCTGTGTGGCAGGTCAGAAATCAAGGCCTTGTGGTATAGTGAAAAGAGCACCACAACGAATCAGGTTTGAGCTTGAGTTTAGATGCTTGTGTCATCCTTGACAAGTCACAGCCTCAGTTTTGCCATATGTAAAGTAGCACTAATTAATACACAGATTACCTTCACAGGGTCTTTGTGAGGAAGCCAACTGTAAGTGTGAGAACATTATAGAAATGTCCTATTTCCACTTTTGCTTTTTTGTTGTTTAATGGAGTGAATGGTAGGACAGAGACAACAAATATTCCTATGAATAAATTTTTAAAAACAACCCAAAAATCATTTTCACATCCACCATTCTGATTTGATCCTCACAACCACCCTGAGATAGGGAAAAAAGATCATTGCAAAAATAACATCTAAACTACTTACACATTTAGGGATTTTTTGAAAGCACTTAAAACAGTTTGAGCGTTAACGACCCAAAGCTTGTGGCCCTGGATTAAATAACTAGTAATCAACTGGGCTAGGACTTGAATCCTGATCTCTCAACCCCAAATCCCAAGCACTTCCACCATCCTTCTCTGACCTGGTCTCAAAGGTTAAGAACTAGAATTCTATTTTTATAGTTTCTTCCCTTATACAGGAAAACTAGTAATATAGAATTCATTTTTAAAATTAAGTTTTTTTTAAAAATATGATGTTGATTACAAAACAGCTATTCTCTCTGGCTGGTCCAAGAGAACCTCTGCTTAGAATACCTTGCTAGTCATTGTACCACACACTAGACACAATCAGTGTGCCCCAGTTAATGTTCAAGTTGTTTTAAGCGCTTAAAAAAAATCCCTGAATCTGCAAGTAGTTCAGATATTCCTTTTGCAATTAGACAATCTTTTCTCCTATCGTAGGGCGGTTGTGAGGATTGAATGGAGATGGTGTATGTAAAAATGATTAAGAATTTATTTATACAAGTATGTGTCTGTCCTACTGTTCACTCAGTTAAAGAACAAAAATGCAAAATTAAACTGATAACAAGTATGCATAACCCATCGAAACAAATTCTCACATTGGCCGTGTTCGAAAATATATACTTGTTCTGGATTCTAAGTCCATCACCTCTGTGAGAGGAGATGGATAGCATACTTCATATTCAGTCCTCTCTACTTGTATTTAGTAATCGCATTGATTACAATCCTAGTTTTTCCAAGTTGTTTTTCTTTGTAATGTCACTGTATAACTTGTTCTACTCATTTCACTCTGCACCAGTTCATACAAATCTTTCCAGTTTCCCTTGAAACTGTCCATTTCATCATTTCTTTTGGTGTAATAGTGTTATATTAATACAATTTGCTTAGTCATTCCTTAATAGGCAGATACCCCCAAACCATCCATTTTAGGGCTACTATGCAGAAAGCTGCTATAAATATTTTTGTATATATGGGTCCTTTTTCTTGGATCTCCTTGGTGTATGTGAAAATGATTTGATTAAAATATTGAATACCTTACAGCAGCAGTTCCTTGGAGTTAAGCCTTAAATATCAACTTTTGCTGTCATTTCAAGAAATATTCATCTTCATAACTTTTTACTGACTCTTATTCGTCCAGGTCTGTAAGCTTGGTTACCATCAACGTTTTCCTCCATCTGGTCAGTTGCTGAGTTATGTTGAGTGTACCTTCATGCCATCCAGGTCTTGCATCTCCTTCTTTCTGCCCACATAGCCACCACCCTAGGTCAGGCTCCTCCAGTCACTTGGCTATTATGTTAGCCTCCCAATTCGTCCTCTTGTCAAGTATCCTTCTTTTCAATTCATCTTCCATGGCTGCTGAAGTGATAGTTCTAAAACACAAGTCTACCTCACTCTCTTGACCAAAAACACCATTGGCTCTCTCTTACCTAAACAGATAAAATAGAAATTGCTGTTTGACATTGAAATCCCTTCACTATCTGTTGCTAGTCTACTTTTTTAGACTTATATATTGCCCCTCTTTGCGCCCTAAAGATGAACCTGTGTTTTCACTTCTTCATTCTCAGAAGACAAAACTCTCCCTATACCCAGAGGTTAATTTACTTGCCCAGGGTCACACAGTCAGTATGTGTCAAGAGGATTTGACTTAGTTCCTCCTGTTTAAGGCCAATTGTCCATCTACTACCCCATGCTGCCTCCCCAACCTAATATCAAAAAATCTGGCAAACCTATTTTCCACACTCCAATATGAATCTTCTGTTCTAGTCAAGCTGAAGTCATCGTCACTCCCTCTTCTCTTTGCTTATCTGAAGCCCACCTATCTTTCAAAGTCAAACTTCATAACTCACTCCTTTGGAAGCCTTCCCTTACTCTCCCATTTTATATTACTCTTATATTACCATATATGTGATAATGTGTCAGATCAGTTGTGTCCTATAAATGTTTGATTTTGTAAACCTAGTGTTTCCAGTCAGACTGTAAATGCCTTGTTGGCAGCTACTATATTTTTTTTTATTATTTTTGTATGAAGTATCAGATACTCAAACACTTGTTGACTGATCTGCAAAAACAAAATTTTACATCTAGCTATTTTAGGACCAAAGGCAGAAGTTCACCCGTCTCCCTTCTAACATTAAATGCCACAGAATCAAAGTTTTATTTATGCCTAATGTCATGTCTTCATTTATTGAAGCTATGTGGCTGCAGTAAATCATAGAAAACTTCTACAACTGTCAGATCTTTCCATTTATCTGGTTTTTAATGGTCTGTTACTTAGCTAAAGGTGGCCAAGTTACCAAGTAGATTTAACAGTCTTGTTTCTGGCGGTAAACAGCTGGGCTTTTATTCGCCTTAAACTAAAACAGAAGGAGTGAAGGAAGAAAAAATGGCATTTGGTTAAAGTGGGAAAACCAATCATTTAAAGATTAGGATCTCTTTTCCAAAGAGGGAAAAAAAGCCAACTCATCTGATACCCATAGTGAGGGCAACTTACTGTGGATAGATAGCCAAGAATAGGAAATGGTTAAGTTACTTTATAAAGCTGGACCCTACTGTGAATAGCCAAGGATAGGAAACGGTAAAGTTACTTTATAAAGCTGGACTCGGATCAAGAATCTGGAGTAATGAAGTAGCTAGCGATTGTCATCATACAGAGCTTTTGCTACCATTTGGAAATTAATGGGATGCAAATGCAGCTCCATTCACTCACAGTTCGCTTTCTGTTTCAGGACGTGCTTCTGCGGACAGGACCGCACTAAGCCCACCGGAGTGGTAGGACTGCCATTTTCACTTGTGAGCTGTCCCCCAAAACTGACCATGTCTATTATGGACCACAGCCCCACCACCGGAGTGGTCACTGTTATCGTCATTCTCATCGCCATCGCAGCCCTGGGGGCCTTGATCCTTGGCTGTTGGTGTTATTTGCGCCTACAGCGCATCAGCCAGTCAGAAGATGAAGAGAGCATTGTGGGTGATGGAGAAACCAAAGAACCCTTCCTTTTGGTCCAGTATTCGGCTAAAGGTCCTTGTGTGGAGAGAAAAGCAAAGCTGACTCCTAATGGCACGGAAGTCCATGGCTAAGCTAACCCTTGGCATGGATGCTGATGGGTACTAAACCTTGTATACGACCAGCAGAAAAAATGGAGAACAATTTAGATATGCTGCTCTCTAAGAAGAACCGAGTTTAAATTCCATAATGATGGTCTTGCTGGGTTTTGTTGTTGCATGCACTGAGACCTGTGTCCTGAACCTAAACTCCTTGGCCCTGGGAGTTGGCTAACCTTTCTGGTGGTACTGTCCATTGCAGGCAATGGACAGACCAGGCCCTGCTGGTATAAAAGGAATCAAAGCATTTTTGTTACTTGAATGTTTAGCTGAGCCTGTGTTTGATGGAGCTACTACTGTAATGTGAACTAGCTAACAAAACTGTGAACTGTAAATAGGCACCAGAAGCACTTGTTTTTTTTTTCCTTTTTTAAAAAAATAATATAGCACATGGAGCTGCTGGTCTGAAGTTATTATAATGGCAAACTCAATACTAAAGACTGAGCCCCATGACCGAGGAAAAGGTTCTAATCGTGGAGAGCCCAAGTTGCCATCAGCTGGCTAGTTAGGAATCACAAATGTAAATAATGTAAAGAAAGAGCTGTTGTTTTTAAGTCCTGTGGGTAACTTTGTAGAAAACAGGAGATGATGCTTATTAGAATTTGGCTTCTATTGCAGGAAGCAGTAGCCGCCCCCCCCCCCCCAAAGAAACATGCCTCTCTCCTTTCTTAGGTAGATTAGGCTGTTAACTATGAATATTGTTAACATTAACTGTATAACTATTGCAAGGAAGCTGCTGTATTATCTGGGAGCCAGTGAAGGATGTGTAATCTACACAGGGATAGTCCAGAAGGTTGCCAGGATAATTTATAGCAGCAGAGCAGTTTTTCCTATGTGTTTTTAAAAGCATGTTAAAAGTATAGAAATGTCTTTTCGTTACAACTGGCATTACTTAGTGCTAGCTTGCTGTAATTGCTATGATTTACATGTGAAGATAGGAAATCTACTTTTAGTCTAAACAAACCCAACTGTCCTAGTATAGACAGCAACAAACTATTTCCTGCTATTTAATGTTTTCTGAACTGGAAAGGAATGGCAAAAGAGGCTTAAGTCTTTTTTTCTTTTCAGAAACAAAATTTCTCGTTACCATCCCACTAATAGGTATTGAATTTTACTGTCCTCAGCAAATCAGTATAAGCATGACTGGAATTCTCTAATCAGGCTTCAGAAACATTCAGCAAGCATGTGGTAAGCTATAGGCAAACAGCCTAATGTTCATTCAGAAACCACTTGTGTGTGTGTGTATGCAATTTAATGCTTATCAAGTGCTATAGGGATAACTAATGAAGTTTAGGAGGTAAAGATTTCTATTTTCGAAATAATGACTTTAATCACAGTCTAGCCAGCTTCCCACCTCAAAAAACAAACAAAAAAAAACCGCCCATAAAGTTTTAATCCATTGTCTTAAGTCACTTTATGTACACTGGTATGAATTTTGCAATAGAATAGTATAGGTCTAACAAGGCACAGTGAGAATTTTAATGTTAGTGTTAATTTAAGCTTCAGTGATTAAAAGAAAATCGGTGCCTAACTTTATTTTGTAATAATCATTAAAGATTGGCCACTATGAATTGAGCAAATAAAAATGTGCAAGTGACGTGAGCACAGAACTGTGGTGGGGAAGGTTGAGTATGTACTAAGGAGATGTTAAAAAAAATCAAACTAAAATGGGTTTCCATCATTCCTTCTTATTAAAATTTTGTTTTGATGTGAGGGATTTAGATTTTACAGAAAGGGTTATCTTTTTTGTCATGGACCCCTACAGCAGTCTCTTAAAACCTATGATACCCTTTATCAGAATATTTTTTAAATGCATAATATAAAATACATAAGATTACAAAGGAAACTAATTGCATAGAAACAGTTACCAAAATAATTTTTTTTTTGAAGTTCATGGTCCCCAGGTTGAGAACCCCTGCTTTGCAGTAAAAGTGTTATTGGGATACAAGTCAAACTGGTTAATAAAAGTCACACTTCATTGGAATCCCAAGTTGGGGATGCTGGAAAGTACTCTATGTTTGAGAGACAATTGTAAGTGCAAATATAATGGCTGCTTATGGCTTGTGAATTAAAGGGAGAACCAACATCCAAGCCCAAGGAGGAAAGGGCTGATGAGGTGTGCAAGCTGAAAATGAGCAAATCCTAGGAGGGGCCACCATTGACCTAATCACACAGAAACTCCCGAAGCTTTCTACCTCTTCATCATTGTGCTCTGTAGGGAAAACAGTCCCTATGTAGCCAGCAAAGTAATCCAAGGACAACTTCACATTTGCATATTATGGAGTATGCTGAGGTCATCTAACAAATTCATGTCTGGCTTTTTATAGGGCTGATAATTTTTAAAATACTTTTCATTTTTCTAAATGTTAGGGAAAGATTTTTTTCCTCCACTTGGTCACCAGAGAGAACTTTTGCTCTTTTTATTTTTAAAATCAGACTTCTTAAAGACAGACAGAGTTCAGTGGAAAGTAGCACTGCCACTTACTAGATTGAAGCTCTGCTTAAGATGGAAACACCAATAAAAGTGGCCAGTAAAATGACAGGTAAAGAAGCAGCTTTTACCAAGCCCACCAATCAATACATATTTAGTTTGTAAGCCCTTCAATCACTTATGTAGTCTGAAGATTTACTAACCTCTCAAAGCAACTCTAAATAGTTTATCACCTTCAGACTTGCTGAACAGGTGGCAAGAAGGAATGATTAGAAAATTATAGTAGGGGAAATGCAAGAATTGTTTGTTATTGTCACTTAAAGATGAACTCCTCTTTTTCTGATTGTTATCCCTAAGGACCTGTACTACTGTTTTGGTCTCAAACCTACCAAGTTTGTGCAATAAATTATGTAGGGAATGTTTCCCCAAGTTGAATGATCATCCACTTTGATTGTTTAGACCACTGAGAAAAATTTTTATTTACAATGAATTTCAATAAAATTTGCATAAATTATCTTCCCAGTATACAACTGTCCCTTCTGATTTCTTCATATTTTAAAAATCAGTCTGTCCTATGTTCATTATTCTGTTCAGAAGCCACAGGAGAACTCACATTAGTGGCAAGTTTTGTGTTGTCTCGTGACTGCAGTTCAGTTTCATGAGAAAATGACTCTTGTAGGGTATTGGATTTTTTAGATTCTTCTTTATTTTCTAATTTTCCTTCCATTGTTGCTACCAGGATTTTCAGTAATGCATTTTCAGTTAAAAGGTTTTCTGATGCATCTGCTAATTCTTGAAGTTTCAGAGCCATCTCTTCCAGCTCTCTGGTTTTCTGCTCATAGAGGGCCTCTAACTGCTCACTGTGAAGCTGAAGAACACTATGTTGCTTTTCCAGTGTTTGTTTTTGCTTTTGTAGTCTGTGTTTGTCTCTCCTGGCATCTGAAAGTTGGGATTCCACTTGGGCTTGAGCCTGGTGAAGAGTAGTGATTTCTGCTCTTAATTTATGAATCTCTTTCTCTAAGTGGGATATGTGTCCTCTCTGTAATACTGCCTCATTCTGAAGACGTTCTTTGGTTTGGGGGTCAGCTGAGCTCCCAACAGCAGAAATGGGGTCTGAATAATGTAAAATGAACTTCAGCAGATTGGGAAGGGTGATGGGAGAATCCTCAGGAAACTTCACACTCAAGTCCTTCCTAGAAAAGAAGGAAGTATTGGGGTTAGAGCTGACATACAAAGATCTGAAGTCAGCCTGCTATTAAAGTTTACTTACTTTTTTTCTTATTTACATTTGATAACTGAAGGCAAAAATCCTTAAGGCTCAGACCCTCCACAGCATGACTACTGTACTATTAATTTTTAAGCAAAAAAAAAAAATTATGATATAAGCTTATCCAACAAAGATGTTTGTACAGGTTGCAAAACCAAAGCATTTAAGTTATTAATGATCCACCTTAATGTTGCAGATGCTACTAGACAGTGGTGAGTTAATGCAATAGCACAATTTTAATTTTCTCTGAAATGTTCGTGTCTACCCTATTGATATTTCTATGCATACCACATGTTTATAATCTTGCTCCTATGAATAATGGGGTTAGCGCAGTTGGGCTTTGGCTTAAAAAGTCTAACTGTTCTATGGAACTGGGGGGATGTCAGGAGTGGAATGGGCATGGTTCATCACACCTCTTTAGGACAATCTGTGGACAGTTCATAAGTACTGCAGGATTTAAATATATGAAAGTTAGAATTTAAAAAAATAAAGGATTGTTGCTGCATTCTTTTTAGCAATAATTTCTCCTAGCACAATGATCTGGATGTAACTTTTTAGGAACACATTTAAGCAGCATAAGGCACATCTATATTAACGCCACAGTATGAGGCTTCTTGGACATTCCTAATTACTGCCAGGGGCACAACCCATTAAGGGCAATGCTACATCTTTCCTAATATCGCTGAGGAGGTGTTTGGGCTTCAGATAAAGCTAAAAGGTTTTTTAAAAAATCGCTCAAGAAGATAGCTCAGAAAAGCTTTATGGGGGAAAGACTTCTCACTTTTTTTCTAGACCAATCATGGAGTACTAGCGTTAGAAGGTTTCAAATCTCTTAATTAACAAACCCGACTCCCCCCTCTAGGAACAATATGAACTTCAGTACAAGTCCACAAAAAAGTACACATATAGCACTTTCACTTGCTCGCTCTCTCTCCCCTACACCCAACCGAGAACAAAATAATACCTTAGAATCTTCTGGCACCAACCACACATACTACATAAGTTAAGAGATCTATTCATTACTTTTTAAAAGTCATTAACATCTCCAATTCTCTTTCAGTAGAACAGAACATATTTTCTAAAAGGCAGTTACATCATTTGCCCAGAAGGATGACTATAATACTTTAGAAATCTAAAAGAAGCAACAAGTATACAAATAAGTGTTACCCAAGGCAGCTCGAGCCTCAAGCTAAATGTGCTAGGTGAGCTGCCATCCATGTCTTAGTAGGTTAAAGAAAAACAAACCATGATGTATTAAAGCTATTCTCTTTTCAGAATGCCAAATAAGAAATAATAACACATCCATAAATTTTCCTTTCCATTGAGATTTTCTACAAGCTTGCTATGAAGGTTCCTTTTTAGATCTTTTTTTTTTGCCAATCACCATTTCTAATAAATACGTATTTAACTTTAGCATTTCAATTAGTGAAATAACTGCAAAAATTACCCACACTGTACAAAACTGTTAGTTCTGGCCAAACTGTATTCTTTATCAAATGGCATTCACGCAATGTCTTAAAGAAATGTCAAATGCCAATTACTATTAAAACAAATAATTTTGTAAGAAATGAGAAATTCAATGCATCATGAGGAGACAGCATATAGAATAAACTATTCACTCTACTACATAAATAAAAATTAGAAGCAAAAAAGGACAGCTGTCTCATTAAGAGTTGTATGCAAAATGAACTGTTTCAAATGATGGCATTATAATAAAAGGATCCGGTACAAACATTCTTTTAAGACAAATGAGATATTCACCTATTGTTGCTTTTTTGTAAGTGTGCGATTTAAAAAAGATTTTTCTTAAAGTAAGGCATTCCTGTCAATAGAAAAACTGATAAATATTAAGGTAACAGCTGAAGGAAATACTCAGATGCCATATTTACTATTTAGTCTAATAACTCACCTACTGCTCCACTGAATTTACAGCTCCAAGCTGATTGATTCTCCGAGGAAAGCAGTGGGTGATGAGGCCTAACTAACATGGAAATTTCATCTAAAAAGATTCTGTTGTTTATCTCAGATGGACAAATTTATCATAATGCATTCCTAGAATGCATAACACCAGATAAGAGATTTTACTGTGGTCTAAGTACTCATCTCAGGAATGGTAAGCAAATCTGCAAACAATTCCTGAAACGAGTAACCCCAGAGCACTGAATTTGGACAAAGGAAGACCCGAGTTCAAATTCTGCCTCAGGTCTGTGGCCCTTGGCAAATAAATCCCTTAACTTCTCTCTCAGCTTCAGTTTCCTCATCTCTTAAAGTGGGGATAATGATAGCACCCACTTCACAAAGATCACACACATAAGGATCAAAAGAGAAAATACATGTTATATCTTTGCAAACCTTAAAACATTTAAGGTGATAACTATTATCACTGTCACAACAAGGATGTTCAATAGCATTAAAAAGTGCAGTCTCCTGCTTAAGAATCATATTCATTAAGAGTCTAAGGAAGGAGAAACCTTAACTTGGGTACAGCCAGGGCCTCAAGGACACTTGCCTCATTAAAGTTATAAACCCGCATTCATTCTGAATTTCCTTATAATCCAGTTTATCATTATTAAGATTAATTTTTTTCTTCAGAAGAATTAAAAAAAAAAAAGCCTTCCATGGCCCTAATTTTAAGAAAATCATTCTGCCACACTAAACTTTGAGATTTTAGGCTTGAAAAAGAACTTGACAGCCTTCTCACATTCAATTTACACAGAAAAAAAAAAAAACTACTGAAATGATATTTATATGACTAGAGACTGATGATGTAAATATTTAGTTGAAAGCCATTTAGTCCATATTTGTGGGTTCAAAACAATTCTTTTCCTAGTTTTTCTACACATTCATTCATTCAAATAAATATTTATGTAGTTCCTAGTATATGACAAAGCAAATTACTGAAAGATTTTCCAGGTAACTCCGTTTTAATTTTGGATAGATCATAATATAAAAACTCCTTGGAAAGAAATGTTCTTTTCATATATTTTTCAAAAGTCCCCCAAAGTAACTTTATGCAAATTTTATCCTGATGAGCTTAACTCCCCAGGAAGGATTCAGAATAAAAAAGTACATGAGCAAAGCAAGGAAATAATTTTTTAAAAATATGATGACTTTGCTATATTTGAAAATATTAGGATGGGAACAGCTGAGATAACTACTTCTACGACCACATTAAGAGCACAGGAAATTATTACGTAATGGTTCACATATGTGAGTTTCACCAGCACATCTGACCCAAAATAACACTATGTCTTTATTCTACAAATAAGGTGCTGCCCTGTAATTTGACTCCATATACATGACTACTAATTTACTCTAAAATGCTTATAACTTACAAAAGCAACAACAAGAATAGATAAGAGTAAGAGGCTGCTGGTTCACTAGTCTTTACATGAACCACACTATATTAACATTTGCTAATTCTACTTTAAGAAGTATTTACTGCTTTTCCTTCAAAGATTCCCTTCCTCCCCTTCCTTGGAGCTCATAATGGAATCAAGCTACCGCTCTTAGGAATTATTACTATCCCATACAGGTCAATGTCACAAAACTATGGTTAACAATTTCAATATGGAAACACACTGAAAAGCCTAGTACATTTGGAGAAAATAGACTATTCAAATACAGATAAATTTCTGATTCATAACTATAGAGATTATACATATAAAATTATAATTTTTTCATCTTCCTAACACTGCCAGGGAAGTATGAAAAAATAAGTTGTCTTAACTAAATGTATATATACATGTATATATACATGTGTGTGTATACAGATACACACACATATGCACATACACACACATATATGTAAAAACTCAAAAGATGAGATTATAACTCAAACCCTGATTTTTCCTAAGGTGTATTTTACGACTACCACCTTATAAAAAGTCACAAAACATTATTTATTGCTATTAATTTAGCTTCTTCAAAAGTATCTCAACACTTGATTTCTAGACTACACCAAACAAATCTTGAGTAATAAAAAAAATCCAAAATTACCTGTTGCGTGGAAAAAACAAAATAGTAGGGAGATGGTCAACCATAAATTCCCAGGGAAGATCATTCTGAGCTATATCAATCCTGTTAGCGATGAGAAGGGGAAACAGAATAGAAAAATAATAAAGGAACAGAAAAAAGGACAACAAAAAGCACCTAACATGCTTTGAGAATATAGAAAAGTAAAAAGGCTGTCCCAGATCTTTCTGTGTGACAACACTACTAGATATGTTAGGCATTCATACTTTAGGATCACCTGGTACTATTGTGTGCTCATAAAAACCTAATTTAGTAAGGACCCTAGTACCATGTAAATATTAATTAGCTTCCATCAATGCCATTCTTATACCTAAAAAGTAGTTCACTCACTTGATAAGATCTGGCTCAATATTCTGCCCTGTTAAATACCTCTAGAATAGTGTATAACTGCATCATAATTTAGCAATTTTAGAAAAACTAGAAAGCAATAAATCTAAAGGAGTTGGCAAAGTCCTTTCTTTATCAGTTATTCCAGATTCATTTTCTTATACAGAAATTAACATGGAACTTAGAAAGGTCAAATAGAAAACAAAAATATGTAAAGAGCCTTACAAAACTTAAAGTCTACTATGTAAATGCCTTTGTTTGATCTTTCAGTTCAGTCTGACCCTTTGTGACCCCATTTGGGGTTTTCCAAGGAAAGATACTATACTAGTCTGCCATTGCCTTCCCCAGCTCATTTTACAGATGAGGAAACTGATGCCAACTTGCCCAGGTTCACATAACTAGTAAGTGCCTGAGGCCAGATTTGAGCACAGGAAGATGGCTCTTCCTGACTCCAGGCCCTGTATATTATCCACTGCGCCACCTAGCTGCTAAATGAAGCTAGCTGTAAATGCTACCTATTGTGACTACCAAGCATTTAAAATGTTTTAAAAAATAATTAAATACAACTGCCCTTTTTGTCCTCCATTAAAGTCCCACTCTGATTCTTCCTTGTGGCATATGAAAAGTCTATTCCACAACCTGTCAGTTTCTTTACCAAGTGTGTCTGTAAGGCAAAATGGGCTCCTTAGCACTTCAGGAGTTTGGCTTTTGTTTACTTTGAGTGAAAGTACTTTCAGCTGTTAAGTGCTAAGCCCCAGGCCCAAAGCCCTATCAGGTGTGAAACCTGCGTGGGTGTAGATTGATGACTTAAGAGGGGCCAACTCGGGAACCAATGGTCTCTGGTTGTTGAGGCAGGGCTTGAGAACACCAGAGGCTCGGCTTCCAGGACAGGCGAAGGGAGTTAAGGGAGACTACAGCTGAAGCTGAAAAAAAGCCAAAGCAGACCGGTGTGAACCTAGGAGTTCGAGCAAGGACTTGAGGCCAGTAAATATGATTTAGCTAAATACTATCTTGTCTTTCTGTGGCCTCCTGGTTACTCTTGTCAGGCGGGCCTACTGGGCCTGGGGTTTTTTGGTCAAGATGTCGGAATGGGGAGGCTGGTTCGAGAATCTGTTGCTCTGGGGCCTAAATAAATGTTCTGATGCTTTCTACTTAGAGAATCCCTCATACCTTGCAGTTTCGAACCATTCAAATATATATATATATAATTATATCTGAGATTATAAATTCGGCCTTCCTACTACACCAAGCTAAAACACTTCGTATATGGGCCTGGTGATGGGTTACACAGCTTTCATTTAAGACATGCCCAAATGTATTTGGAGAAGCACTTTACACCACATTGGCTGTGGAATAACGTCATTTTCAGCCACAAAAACTCTTGAGAGATCGCCTAGTAGATCTGATGATTGAGCTGCAGTCTGCTTTGGTAGAGGGAGTACCCATACCACCAAAACCACAGATCTTGAAGTACTGTCTAATAGTACATTTTAAAAAAAAAGGGGGAGGTAAAACCAAATTAAAGATATGGAAAATAATATAAATGATGTACTCTGAATTTACAGAGGCTACAATATTCAAGCTATCTTTTTCTAAAGGTAAACTGGGACACTATGTTTAGTAAAGCTTCTTTTTAATCCCTTCAATCTTTATTCGTAATAACTCAATAATAATCACTAGGCACCTACAATATAGGCAAAGCACTATACGAGGTGGCTGGGGGAAATACAAAGATGCTTACAATATTGGCAGGATGGATAACTCAGAATTGATCTGTCTAAATTGGATTTTTTTCCTAAATACATTAAACAATATGGTAAAGTGCCATATAAATATACAGTACTAGAAACCAAGTATATTTTGTTATAATTATCTTGGTCATAATGAATTTGTTCTCAGAATTACAGTTTGAAAAAAGAACTACAGTTAAGAGGATAAATTAGCATAAACTTAGTGGAAACTGGACAGAATCTACAACTTAATATATGAATATTGAAAAAGAAAACTTAAGAGGCATGATAGCAAAGCACACGGTAGAAAACAAGTTTATTTTACCTGGCCACAGTGAATTTATCTGGAGGCAGGAGACGAGAAAGCTGGATGAAAATATGATTGAGAGATGCACAGAACCCACACCAACGTGCATAATACAGCAACAAAACATCCTAAGAGAAGGAAATACAGGATTTACTAAAACCAGAGAAAGACGTATAAACCTTATCCCCTTCACTAAATCATCCCAAATCACTCATCTCAACCTTTGGGGAAAATGAGGTAAATTTCTATTTTGTATGGGTATCAATAGAGGAGAAAACAGCAAATTAATGCTCCACTTAAAAGAATCACTGGGTTTAAGAATAAGATGTCATATTAACAGGGTTTTTTTTTTTAATGTTCAAAAGCTAAACACCACTCACTCACACAAAGGTATTTTGAGAGGAAACATCTGTAAAGGGAAATATACCATGGAAAATACCTGTTTTCTAAGGACTACTTCCCAAAAGGTATCAGTTGTTACTTCAGAGATTAGGTGCTGAGAAGGAAAATGGACAGTGTCACTTCCAATAAGGTGCCTTTTCAATGGACTGTAGAGAACGCTGAAGTTCTGAATAAAGGACTCTGTAAAAAGAAACAATGAGATTATTCCTTTTCACAGTTCGAATATCAATAGCTGGTCTATTTTAATGTTTACATTTTAGAAACTGACTTTTGAAATATATTTGTAGGCTCAGATTTTAAAACTGCCCCACCCTAAAAATTCATAAAGATGCTAATAACTTTGAATTAATGACACCAACCTTACCTTGTAGCACAATATGGATGCTACTGGTTGACATAAGGCCACTTTCCATAATGTTATAAACTGTCAATTTCGAGGATTAGGTATTGTGCCATTTTCTTAGTAAGACAAATTCAAAAGTGGGGTTGTATAAAAGAATTTCCAAAAGAGCACAATCTCTAAGATAGGTCAACCATACAATACAATGACTTTCAATGCATTATGATGACAGACAATGAATAAAATCAAGAAAGCATTCTAGTCATGGCTTTTGAGGCTTAATTTTTTTTTTCAAACACTGGACTTTATTTTCCTCCCTAGCTTTTGGCTCAATGAGACAGAAACTTCTGATTACACTTCCTAAGGATTAAAAGATAAAATGTGCAAATGAAATCTAAAATATTCAAAAGCCTAATTTAGTTAATAGTAGTTACCCTATTAACTCATTAGCTAATAGTTTTGCTACATTGTAGCAGCACTGTTTCACATCTCTCCTATTCTATCTTCCTTTATTCTGAGAGTCAAATACCCGTTTCACTCAACATTCCAGTGAAAATATCCAAAAACAAGCCATAGCAGGAAGAAAATGAAGACCAAAGAATGAATACTCCATAGATTAGATTATAAGAACCTGACTGACTATACCTGTTTTTTTAAACAAAAAGCAAGATTTGAACAAAACACAAATTTTTCAATTCCCAAATAACTTCTCTAAGCATGTAATAATGTTGTGCAACAAGTGACCTCCCATAATTCACTACTGATTTTGTCAACAAAGCCATCAGCAACCAGCAAGCACGTTTAGGGTGGATGCAAGAAAGTAAGAAGCAATGGGCTAAGGATTCTGTCCAAGAACCTGTTTCGAAGTTAGCACATTATGATCTCATTGAATAAATGAGTTTTGCTGAACACTCACCTGATTCTAAAAGTATATGGGTGTTCCTTACTCTAATAAAACCTAATATGCCAAAATGTTTTAGAAAACACTGTTAGTGGATAATTATTTTAATTACTAATGGATTTTAAGCCCTTTACAAAGTATCTGATTATACGGTTTCTTTAAATAGATTCCTACGTGCACACAAACTATATTTTGCTTAGAAAAGTTCAATATATACAACTTGTCATGAACGTGCCTAAAGAAAGTTAATAAAAATGGCCATTGTTTATGGGAAAAAGGCTTAATTTTACTCTTCGTGGTCTTTTATAGTCTCTAACACTTGAAAACCAAAATTTAAAAGTTTTCTTTCACAAATTTCTCTCTGTCAACTCAGGAAAAGGATGACTTTGGTTCCAATGAAGCTGAGTTAACATAGCTTTGGAATTCATAGGTTTCAACACTAGTAATAATGTTAGCCTACACAAAGGGCCTGATGAATTCATTGTTGCTAGAGACAGGCTAAATTTAAGTATTTTTTCTCCTTGAGCTGTTTGAAAAGAATAACTCCTATTTGCTTGTCCACTTGCCATGAGAGAAACTTATTCTTATGATCTAGGAGGGTACTTAATGGCAAGAAAATATCCCCAATGCAATAGTATAAACATAGCAGCTGGTCAAACCATGGTAGATATGGTCTGGTATGGACTGTTACAAATTGAACTTTTAGGGCAGAGAGGTAAAAAATAACCTGAACAAAACACTTACATTATTCTTCTGAGGAATGAAGCTGATGTAGCTGGTGACATTTCTCATTTACATGAGATATTCCCACCAAAACAGGTTCTGTTTATTTTGCCAGCCAAATACCTTGGTATCTCTTAATTAAGGAGGGTATTCTCTTCCCACTGGATGTCATCTCAGAAAATTTTCACAAAACCTTCTTCCTTCACAATCGCTGTCAATGTATTGATTTGACTTTTAATGAAACATAGGACTAAGTAACAAATAGGTCCAGAATTTAGAGGCTGGAAAGCAGTGTAGAAGAATGGAAATAACACTGGATCAGGCCTCAGAGGGCCTGGCCTCAGATCCTGGCTCTCCACTTATTGTTGGGTGACCTTGGGCATGTCACTTAAGATCTCTGGGTTTGTTTCCTCATCAGAAGACCTCTGATGTCCCTCCAGCACTACTACATCCTGTCATCCTGGTATGAAGCTAATTTAGTCATTTAGAAAACAATAGATTACAGGCAGAAAGAAAAAGTGGACAAACTATGTAAAGGCTGACAGCATCCTTTTAACCAACATCAACATAACAGAGTTAAGAGGCAGTACATTACCAACAACATTAAGAGGTCACCTCTATTCAGTAATTAGCATTAGATATATATTTGCAAAGTAAAACTACCTACAGTACCTAGAGCAGGCTTTACAAGAGCTTGTTTGGGGTCCAAGATATAATGAGATTCTTCTTTTACATCAACAATAGCAGCAAACTCTTTAACCTGAGTCGAACTTGATGCACCCAGCCTTTCTGCATACAACCAGAACAAATTTGAATCCAAGAGATAAAGGTTCAAGGTCTTGTTGGTCCTGCAGCTCAAGCCGGTGATACTTGTGCTATTAATATCAACACCAGGAAAGAGAGGGATGCTCTCCTCAATGTGAGGAACAGAACTTGGGTTATCAATCTTGCATTTCTTCTCATGGGAAGAAAATGCGATGGTAGGGGACTGAAAGATATCCTCTTCAGAATTAGTCAAGCCCCTATTCATAGTCCTGCAACATGCAGTGTAGTAGCTAAAAGGACTATAGAAACTTAAAAAATTGCTGCATTCTATGCTATCTGATGTAACTTGATAGAAGGTGTGTTCCTTGAGGTAGAATGAGTCCAAAGCTGCTGCTATCTCAAAAAAACTGCACTGTGGCACATTGACTTTACTTGGCTTAATCCCAACTGACTGGTTGACACAAAGCTCACAGACATTGTGGGTTCTTGAGATGGAATGCCACTGAGGAAGCACCACAGTATTGCAGCATGGGGACTCAGTTATTGAAGATGATTCTGCCAGATGGATTGGGGGGTTGGATACCAGAGAATCCAATGTTGATGAATCCACGTGTCTCAGGTGTTGAAGCAGATGTTCAACTACCTGACTTTTATTACAGTTGTTGTATTCCAAGGCCACTTCGGTAATCTAAAGAAAAAGTCATGGGGGAAACAGGATCAGTGAGATGTATGCTACTGACTTAAAATAAAGCACCTCCTAATTTTAGTGTAACTAAAATACTTTATAATTAAGTTCCATCAGAACGTTCTGGTAATAAGTATTGCCTTGAATACAAATTCTTAAAAGTGTACATTTATCACTTGTGCAAAAACCTACTAACATGGCAATATCTAAGTTCCAGAAGAGACTATTTTTAAGGTCCCATGTCATGTTAGTATCACAGAATCACATATATTTTTTCCAGCTGGAAGAGATCTACCACAATTGTCTCAATTTACAGGTGTGAAAATCAATGCCCAGAGAGTTTAAGTGGCTTGCCCAGGGTCACAGGGGAAATTAGCAGCAAATCTCCTGTCCAGGCTCTTCACGTGCTATTGTTAAGCTTCAAGCTACATAGGATATTTTACAATTTGACAGCTATATTCTTCATCTTAATTGCTACTGATACTCCAAAATAACTTCATTCTGAAAATTTTCAGAACTCCTAATGAAATATTAGTAACAAGCAAATTAGTGTACAAATCAATTCCTTTGCACAAAGAGACCGTGGATTGATTGGGTAATTTTACCTCTCTTATTTTTCTATTATGTCTCATTTATAGTCACCATAATACTACACACTAGTAATTTGGACTTAAGGATCACTCAATTTCATTTATAGTAATTATACATATACATACATGTGTATATGTATATAATAGATATACACATGTGCGTGTTGTGTATATACACACACATACATGCAAAATATTAGCTAGTAAGTGACCCAGGCTGGACGAGCTGCCCCAACCTGAATGCCTCCGACTGTAGATAAGATAAAACAGCACCATAAATCTTGATTTTCTTTAGTTATAAAAGAAAGAAATAACTCAACATAGAGGATATCAGTTTGCAGGAATAGGAAAGGAGTAAACACAGACTAAATCTTGCCAGAGTTAGGTAAGATATTAAGACGTTGAATCACATGGAATTTCTCCTTCAAAAAATGGGAAAAAAATGGAATAAAATGAAGAAAATGATAATAAAGAAAGGAGATTCTCATTTTTTGCCCTTTTACTTTACAAGCAGCATTTTAAAAATCTTGGTTAAACAATGTTATGTAAGACTCTACTGCCAGTGCCTGACATCATATTTTATTACACAGGAATAAATAAGGAAGACTTAGCAACTTTAAAATGTTAGCACTGTAATTACTGTTTCCAATTTACTTTAATTAGTAAAATTTGCAGATCTGACCAAAAGAATGGTCACATCACCTTAAGGATTTATAAACTTAGATTGAGTGAATAAAAAAAAACCAAGAAAATAATATACACATTTCCTACAAGTATGTAAAGTGAAAGATGAACAAAGGAGCTAAATTTTGTCTAATTATAATGACCAAGTTCGGCCCTGGAGAAGAACTGAGAAAAGAAATGCCCTGCCGTCCCTTCTTTGTAAAGGGTGGAGAGGGACTATGAATGTACAATATTTCACATACTGTCAAAGGCTATTGATGTGTCTGTTAACTTGGCTGAATACTTTTTCCCCCTCTTCTTTTTTTATTTTTTGTAACAAAGTATGATTCATTTACTTTAGTAAGAGGGTATACATTTGGAAGTGAAGGTAATGTTAAAAACAAAATATATCCAAAATTTTTAAAAGAAATTACTAGGTACTTTGCAAAAAAAATGTTAATTACTACACTGGGTTAGGCTAAGCCTATGTTTTTTGTCAAGGTACTACAACATGAAGATGATAATTTCTGGCTCCTTAAAACTGAGGGAAAAAGTCTAATCCATGAAGGCTAACAAATTTCAGAATTAACCCCTTTTAGGTGTTAGCTTTATAGCCTTTATCAATCAAATCTGCTCACATAACTGACACTTTGAGAACAGAGCAGTAGAGTTGGGTGGATAACACTTAAGATTAGGATTCACAAAATCTGGATTCTAGTCTGAGCCCCACCTACAATGTACTACATTGCCAGGGATAAATCACAACTTTTCTAAGCCTGCTTTTCCAACTACACAATGGGGTTAATAAAATTCACAGGAATTTTATGGGCTCTAAATAAAAATTCGATAGGAAAAGCAATGATAATGCAAAGCAGATATACAAATAGAGACAAGGTGCTTGTCTGAGGAAAAATATTACTGGTCAATACAAGCTCTATTGTGTCACTAGGTATATCCATATCCATTTTGACAGGGAAACAGTTTCTACCCCTCTGTCACAGCAACCAACCCACGCCTAATTTGAGCAGAATCTTAAAGCATTAAAAATATTAAATGTTGAAAGTTAACATTTACATAAATATTTACACCTAGAACTACTGCTACTGCCTCAGCAGTAACTTTTTTCTGCACGGTGCTCCAAAGTGCTACTGCTGGCCTAAATGAATAAAATTGCAGTTAATTTAGAAGGTGGAAGTATACAGCTGAGCAGATAAAGTTTGAATGGCCAAAATATTTAAAAGAAATTCATTTTATTACTCATGAATTGTCCCATCACGGTGGCATGAACAACAAGGAAGTTTTCCATTTGCTCTTCTTTATTTCTTTCTCATTTTCCACACAATACAAAGTAGTGCCACATATTGGAATGATCTCTACAAGTGGTCTAAATGAGAAAATTCCAGCAACAAAATAATGTTCTTAGCTGGACAAGAAGTATTAAGTTTTGTTTTTCTTGGAGGGATAAATTAGGTTCACTCTGAAGAGACAGAGGTAGTATATAGTTAGCTTAGAGTGAAGTATACTGACTTTCTGAAATCTGTTTTAACCAATTAAGCAATCCTTGGGCAAGAGAAAAATAAAACAGACAGTAAATCTAATTTAGTAACTATCCCCAGGCTTTCTACAACTTCTTATTGCTCCCTATAACTAACTGCAAATCAACCATGTACAAAATAAACTTACAGAAAAAAGGAATAAACTGGGTGAACTCAACCAAGTGGCAGAGTGGAAACCCAATCCTGCTGATGGTAGGGAGCCACCAGAGAACTGGCTTGGGTGTCTGACTCGAAAGTCGAAAAGCCAGGAAAATGTTGTTGCTGGTGCTAAGGTTGTACTTCTCATTCTGGATATATAAGCGGAACTGAAACAAGTCTACTCCTGCTTTGCTCTGTTGCCTTCTCTTGTGTATCCCATTATCTATTTTGTGCTTGCCCTTCCATCTTCTCAGCCATAACAGCAATAGCGATGGTGATGATTAATAATAAAAGGCAAGAATAATCTCAATCACTTAAGTTCTTCTGTGGCAGGAAGTTAGGAATGGCTTTGTTTTCCTTCACCCTCATCCATTACCAAATAGCTCTGTGGACCTAACCGTCGCTGAGCTACATGGTAGAGTTGACCCAAGAGGTGTTATTCACAGGCCTCAGGTTCAGGTTTATCCCTAGCCTTTTAACCAGTGAAAGAAAAGCCATGGACACTATTATTGGCACTTTGTCAGTTATTTCATTGAATTATTATAAATTAAGAATTAACAAAATACAAATAATGATGTTTTACTATACAATAATTAGTTCTGAGTTGTACTTTCATATTATGAGCCTTACCTCATCTAATAGAGGATGACTTTCTGCTAAGGGATTAAAAGGTATAAATAAAAAAAGTGCTGGTCCTTTTTTGAGTTCATTATTCAGGAGAAGACTTTTCCCTCCATGTGGTTGCAGCCATTGAACAAGCATTTCTCGGTTTTCTAAAGCCCATTTATAAATATTTTCAGCTGTGTAGTTCATTACCTCTCTGGGAAACACCTTTGTATAAAGGGACACATGAGATAAAACCAAATCAATTATCATTATCAGGTATTATGGAAACTATACATGAGATTAAACCTTATCTCAAAAGCTGAAAATGTAAATTTGATAGTGCTAGGATACATTAATTCACACTGATTATCTCGCTCTTGATTCTTAGATTAAAATATTTTCATCACTGGTATTACAAATAACTATTCTAACACCTTACCTAGATGCAATTTTCACAAAGTTGTCAAGTATGTACAATGAACCAATAAACATCTCTGTAATATCTATGCCAATACATATATAATATAGGAAATAAAACCAATTGTACTATTTTTTCTACTTTTATTGTTCCACAACAATAAAACTTCAGGCAAAACAACATTATAAGGTCAAGTTAATTCCATGTGAACAATGTTGCAAATAGGCCAAATAACATCAAAGCATTTGCAGGTGGAGAGCTGATTATACTGAATGAATGGAAGAAAAAGCATTTGTTAAAACTCACTATGCGCCGACTGCAGATACAAACAGAAAAGCCCGACAATCATTGATCACAAGAGCTCATATTCTAGCTGGAGGAAGCAATACACATAGCAGGGTTCAGCTACAGTGAAGACAGAAATGGCTGGACTCAGGGGCAGGGAACTTGTGGCCTCGAGGTCCTCAAGGCCCTTTGACAGAATCCAAACTTTACAGAACAAATCCCCTTAATAAAAGGATTTGTTCCATAAAACTTGGACTCAGTTAAAAGACCACACCCACAGACCTAGAAGGCCACATGTGGCCTCGAGGCCAAAGGTTCCCTTACCCTTGTCCCCCCACCCCCTTGGTGGTTCTCAGAGCACAGAATTAAGATATACTGTTCAGAAAAGCCATCGGGCTAGCTGACATGTTTACCCTAATCCTCATAAAAGACCAGAAGCTCATGCAGAATATTCATTATAGGAAATGTATATGTGATGAGATATAGGAAATGTACATGTGTTCTGCAATTCTTTTTCAAAATAAAAAAGTATTCATTTTAAACAACTGTAAATTAAAATAGTCTGAGTGATGAAAGCTTTGCTCTATCAGTTCGGTTTTAGTGTTATTCTCAATTCTGCCAGTGTCATTATCTTCTAATAATGAATTTTATCTCAGAAACCTTCAGCAGAAAAATAATCTAATCCTTATTGTTATACAAAAATACTAACAGTGATGGAAACAAAGATTACCAAAGAGAAAGAAGCAGCCAGCTGGTGAAAGACATGGGGAATATCTTTATGCCCCAAGGTAAAAATGTCAACAGAGCTAACAGAATAATACAGTTCTAAGAAAAATAGAATGAAAACCATAGTATCTGCAGGATAAAAAGACTAAGTAAAGTAGCAAATAAAAATAAAATAATAGCTGTGCAAGATTATGTCAAAGCTCTGGAATAATTCTGCCCTGAGGCGGTCTCTCCAAAACACAGCTAAGGCTGAGAAACATTAAGTTGAAAGGGAAATTTAAGGGCTCCCTAAAGCTCTCCAGAGATCAAGCAGCCATAAACTCTAGAAGCTCTTCAGGTTGAACTGAATCAAACCACCTTGGGAGAAAGTTTGTTATTTCATTGTTCTTGATAGATGGCACAAAGTTTATTCTGCATAAAGACTAGGGAATAACTCCTGGGAATTTAAGCACAAAGCGTTCCACAGATTTTTGCAATTTTATGCCCCAAATGAAAAACAAGGCTTCATGAAAATCCGAAGAACATAAAAATACAAAGTGTAATAAAAATTCAAGGCACCTCACCGTATCAATAATGAATAATGAATACTTACAAGTGATGTGTTGAAATGCCTATGTAAATACACACTTCCAGAGTTCACCAAGGATACCAGTTTGGCAAGATGTTTATTTGTGATAACACCAAAGCGTAATGTTCCTAGGTAATCTGAAACAGAAGGTGTTCTTTTGTTTAAAAAAACACATATAAAAAATAAAATGACCAAAAAAATAGTGACATCTAGAAGAATGGATCCTTTAAAAATAGATCCTCTTTTAATAAAATGGGCCTGAGCTCAAAGGAAGTCTGCAGGTCCCTGCATGGCAGCAGAGGCTTTTTATTCCAGGCACCCTAGAGAGGAAATTTATGACCAAAAACACATCGATATATTTGGCTACTTCCAGCAATTAAGTTTTGACAACAAAATGAACCACTGAAATATATTCTAGGTATTATTTCCTATAGCATAATAATAACAATAATTAAAATTTTGTGCTCTTATCCAAATTCTAAACAATTAAGAGTAAAGTGAATATATTATATTACAGCAGATGCTTCAGCTGGAGAAAAAAATACAGTAAAAAAAAAAACAAAATGAAATTTTGCAAATATTTGGAAAACCAAAAAGCCATGATATTGTTATTATGACTACAGCCAATATTTCCAAAATTTAACAAATCTAAAAGTTATGTTTTGCCTTCTTATAATAAAATTTTAAAATATTTTAAAAGTATACAAACTACAGAGACAAAAATATAGTATAACAGAAATAAACATATATATAAACAAGTATAATAAATATACATACACAAAGAAGTAATACTGAATTTAACAGACATGTTCCTTCTTATGTATAATTTTTTAATGTTTAAAAAGTAAACAAAATACAGAAGCAAAAATAAACTATAGTTTAATAGAAATATTAATGTGTTGCAAGCTGGAGAGTAATCACTCATATTTTAAAGTTGTTTTTCATTATACAATATGATCTTATACAAGTATATAAATACATATTTAGGGGGCGGAGCCAAGATGGCGGCTGGGAAGCAGTGACTGGCGTGAGCTCCTCACCAAGTCCCTCCAAAAACCTATAAAAAAATGGCTCTGAACCAATTCTACAGCTGCAGAACCCACAAAGTGGCAGAAGGAAGCAGGGCTCCAGCCCAGGACAGCCTGGATGGTCTCTGGGTAAGGTCTGTCCCACATGGAGCTCCCAGCCCCCAGCTGAGGGGAGCAGAGCTGAGCCAAGCAGAGCCCAGCGCATGTGGCGTGAACAGACCAGACGTGGACCTACCAGACCAGGAGATGAGCGAAGAGTGCCTTGGCATCCTGAATTACTGAGCTGTGGTATCCACCAGACCTCTCAACCCACAAAGAGCAAAGACATCAGAGAAGGTTAGTGGGAAAAGCTGCGGGACTGAGTTTGCCGTTCGGCCACTGGCCCTGGGGCAGCGGAGGTGGGGCAGCTTTAGAACTAAGGCTGCAGTTGCTTCTGGCCCAGGCCCACCTGGTGGGAGGAATTAAGTGGCTGATCAGAGCAGGAGTGAAGAGCCCGCTGAAGATTTAAGCCCAGTCTGGGTAGGGGGTTCTTGGGGAAGGAGGAGTGCTGCTGAGGCAGTGCATCCGCCCAAG
>CM053624.1:252284641-252310817 GCA_028646595.1 Phalanger gymnotis | reverse complement strand
GGGAGAGCAGACTGGGGAACAGGGCAACCAGAATGTATGCCATCTTGGAGTGGGGGGGGAGGGAGGAAATGGGGAGAAAATTTGTAATTCAAACGCCTGTGAAAATCAATGCTGAAAACCAAACATATTAAAAATAAATTTAAAAAAATGATGACACAAAAATGTTGGAGTTGACCTCCTAGATAATAAGTAAGGCAAGTCTCTGACTCTAATAATTAAAAGAAAATCTAATTGCTCTTGATGACTTCAAAGCATCTGGCCCAAAAGAACTATATCCTCAGGTACTGAAAGAATTAGTGGATGTGACTGTTCGCAATATTTGAAAGAGAACAGAAAACAGGTTAGGTACTATAAAATAAGAGGATAAAAGTTGTCCTCATTCTTAAAAATAGCAATGAAAATACACAAACTATAGGCCAGTGAACTTGACCTCTATATTCTTGGGAAAATTCTTAAGCAATTTTAAAAATCATTAGCAAACAGGAAGAAAAGGAAATGATTACAATGAGTTCGCACGGTCTCATCTGGTCATGCCAGACTAACCTTAATGCTTTTTTTAATCAGGCTTACAAAACTAATAGGGGAATGATACACACACACACACACACACACGCGTGCGCACACGCACATGCACGCACGCACACTTTGTTTACCTAGATTTCTGCAAAGCATTTGATAAAATATACTTACAGAGTTCTTGTGGAGAAGATGGAAAGATGTCAACTAGGTGATAATACAATGAGAAGGGATTCTGAATTGGTTTAATAGCTGAACTCAAAGAGTAGCAATGTCAATTTGGCTCAAATGTCAAAAAGTAGCAATGGTTCCATGTTGATGTGGCAGAAAGTCATCAGTGGAGTGCCCTAAGGAGCTTCTGTCCTTGGCTTTAGGTCATTTAAAATTTCTGTCAATGACCTGATTAGAAACATAGATAGCAAGCTTATCCAGTTTGCAGATGACACAAAGCCAGGAGGGAGAGATAACATAGAATGAAAGAGGAAAGATCCAAAAAGATCTTTGCAGTGTAGAACAAGGGGCTGACTGATAAGATATCAATATAGTCTCTCATTTATGGTCAAAAAGTTAGATTCCTAACTACAGAGTGAAGACCTAATTAGGCAGAATTTTGTCTGAAACATGTCTGGGAATTTTAATGGACCATACACACAATTAAGAGTCAATACAGCAGCCAAACAAAAAGTACATCACCTTGGGCCACACTACAAGAGGTTTAGTCAGCAGGAATAAGGCAAGAACGGTCCATCTAGTCTGCCCTAGTCAGAACACATATGGAACACTGTGCTCAGTACTGAGTGCCACATTTAAGAAGGATATTGATAAGCTGAAAAGGATGGCAAACAGAAGAATAAAGGACTTTGAGTCCATGTCATAGGTGGATTAGCTGAAGGAAGTGGGAATATTTAGCCTGGAAAGAAAATTCTATAGCTATATTCAAATATATAAAGGGCTATCATAGGAAAGTGGAATTAGACTTGCTCTCCTTGGCCCCAGACAGCAGAACCAGAAGCACTGTTTAGAATCTGCAAAGACACATTCTAGGCTGCTATCAGGAAAAATGTCCTAACATTCAGAGCTGTCCAAAAGTGGAATGGGCTGCCTTACAAGGGAAGATGTCCTTTCCTAAAGGTCTTCAAGCAGAGGCCAGGTGATCATCTCCAAGGAAGTTATAACAGGGATTACTTTTAGATATAGGTTGGACTAGAAGGCTGCCAAGATCCCCTCTAACCCTAAATTCTACGAATCTGTGAATACCCATATCAATAAGCTTAAAGCTCTAGAGTATCAAATATTTTTCTTATAATAAAGGATTTTTCAAGACTGATCATTTAACTGAAGAAGTACATTTTACAGTGTAGAAAAGTCATTTATGTAAATGCTTTATAGTACAAAACTATAACTACTCTTAAGAAAAAATTTGTCCTATACTTGAAAAGGTTTCCTAAAACAGTACTACAATTAAATTTAATTAAAACCCCTTTAAAGTCAATCAGCAAAAATAATTTAAGATCTATTTTTCTCCCATTTTAAAAATGAACACAACAGTCCATTAGTTATGGTTGTCTATGGTTGCCATGGTTCCAAAATCCTAAAAAAAAAGTTTTAGCAGCAGAAAAAGGATAACCAGTTAGCTAATATTACATTAGCCTGTACTTATATATGGCGTTCAATTAATTTTATCCACTTAGAAATACCTCTTGAAGTTTACATATAATGAAACCTAAAAATCTTTCCTCTACTTGATTTGATCTGGCACTATTACATTTTGATTAAAGTTTATTATCTTGAAGCCTTGTAATACCTATCCCACCAAAAATCATCAGAAAAAATAACTATTTGATGGTACAGAATTTCCAACTTTTAAAGAAACTTGATTAAACATAACTGCAACAGCGTTAACAGGTATAAAAACAGATACTTTTTCAAAGAAGTATTGTAGTCAGGTTGTTACCACTACACAGCTTTTTGTTCATTGTTGAGTAATTGCATACAAAACAGCTATTTATTTGATAGACACATTTAGAGCCAGTTAATTATTTGAAGTAATAATCATCCATTAAATTTTCTGAAACAAGTAGTTAGAGCACACCATAAAAAGGAGAGTGGCATCACTCTGTGTAAATTTTTATATAAAGTATTTTAATTTCTTAAACTTTTTACCTTTCTTTAATGAATATAATGCTGAAGTGAAGAATGTCAAATAACCAGGAGGCTGGGGAGAACCACTGAATTCAAAATATCCAAGTACTCCAGGCTGCAAATGTAAGAGTGAAAATTAGCTAGTTAATCAAGCAGTATCATAAATTAAGTATACTTAATGTGAAAATGTAGGTATTTTAGAGTTAGGGCCATGTGCAATTCAACAAACTTTCATTAAGCACCTACTATGTTTAAGGCACTGTGTGCATTTAGGGTTAAATTAAATACAACATAGTGTTTCCTCTTAAACTTATTAAAAAGACTATGACATAAACGCAAGTATTATGCTGAGTTCAGACTGCTCTTCCTCCAGAGATACTGCTATGAAGCTGTGGTGGGCTAATAGAGTGTCTGTGCACAGGTATTATTAAAGTCCCCTAGGTTTCCAAGGCTTCTGGCCCCTCAAGTACTTCCTTTCAGGAAGCCAAGCTACACTGAGAGGTGGAGGATAAGTACATTTGGCCACATTCAAGTTCCTTGCTTCTCCTGCCAAACCCAGAAGAAATGATCAGACCCAGAGGACAAGCGAGGCACTGAAAAGACCACAGTGAGCTCTGAGAAAAGATGTTTTATCAAACGTGCATGGGAAGACAAGAGGACAGATGAGCCCAAAACATCAGCATGTAGTTGACAAAATGACTGAACCACAAGAGTTTAAATGCCACAGGACCTTACAAATGATCTTGGAGGTAACCAGGAACCTCTGGAGTTTATGGGGTAGTAGGCATAACTGGCATTAAACTACACACAGCCCTGCTCCCTTCTAATCCTGGGAAAAGGAGACAAAGTGCTCTTAAAAATGTAAAGAGGAAAAGAACATTTGCATGCAGGAGGATGGGGTACACTCTAGGCATAGAGGAGAGCCTCTGTAAATGCATGAAGGCAAGAAATAGCATGCCAAATTTAGGAAACAACTCGGCCATGATAATGTGAAATAAAGCCAGCAAGAGAGTTTAGAGACAGATTGTAGAAAGCCTTAAATGCCAGGATGTGTTTGTATTTCATTACGTAGGCAAAAATAGGATGTGTGTGTGTATGTGTGTGTGTGTGCGCGTGCGCTGCTTCTATCATGGAAATATTCTAATTTTTAAAATTATATAACCTAACATAAAAAGGGAGTAGTCTAGTAGGTAGATAGTTGTCACTGGAGCCAGGAACACCTGGCTTTAGGTCCTTCCTCTGACACCTGTCTGTGTGATCCTGAGCAAGTTACTTAATATATTAGTTAGTATTTTAGGTAACAAAGCAGACTGGTTGAGGGAGCTGGCTCAAAGACAGTTTCAAAAACAAGTTGCAATTTAAAATATAATTGAAACCTAGGTTCAGAAAAGATAAAATTTACAGCACATATAGCAGATTAACCATTTCTCATGCTAAAAGATCAGTAGTTACAAAACTGTCCCACACCCAAACTGAACTCGCTGTTTTACCCCAGTTTTCCCTTACCAGATTCCCTCTGATACATACATTGTTACAGTCTCCCAAGCTCAAAAACTTGGGCTGGGGGGAATAGAACTATGAATTTTCTCTCTAGTCTCACAACTTTCAGTCACCAGTTTCCTTTAGTATTTCTTGCTGCAATGTGTCTTAGAGCAGCAGTGTCAAACTTAAATAGAAAAGGATTCCTGGAGGCCATATGTTGACTTAGAAAACTACAACCTAACATTATCTATGTTGTATTCTATTTTTATTCATTTTGTTAAACATTTCCCAATTACATTTTAATCTGGATCCTATCCCTCTCTGGATGTGGGCTACAGCAGTGAGTTTGACACCAGTGTGTTGAGAGTCATACTCTTCATCCCCTTTCTTCAGCTCTTTTTCTTCTCATCTCTATATTACTTCAATATACTCCTAACTGCTCTCCCTGGTTCTAGTCTCTCTACCTTTTCAGTTCTTCCTGTACATGGCTTCCAGATTAATTTTCCTTGATCATGTAACTCCTCTGATTGTTGGTAGCTGTCCTTCCATTCTTGAAGAGGACCAAAATGACATCACTATATTAGAATCAAGTTAAAAATCTCTCCACTGAATTATCGCAGAATCAGAGAATTAGAGCAGATTACACATGGTGCAATCATCCTTCCAATAAAGAAAGCTATTCTTTCCATAATACTTCTGACAGATGGTCATCCAGTCTGTTTCAAAATGTGTATGTTGGGGAATTCATTTATTCATAAGTCAGCTTATTCTTCTGTTGGAGAACTCTGATCATAAGAAAATTCTTATTTATATAGAGCCAAATCTTATTTTACTTATCTTCTATCAACATAAAATACATGTAATGCCTATTCCAAAGGACAGTAATTTAAACATAGATACATACCAGGCAGGGCCTGCCATTAACATCTCTCTTTAATGACTGACCTTTAAATAGCATTTTAAGGTTTACCAAGCACTTTATACCCATAATCTCAAAGGCATTTTTTTAAATACGAATTTTACAGATAAAGAAACTGAGGCTCTTTGAGGTTAAAAGACTTCCCAAGATTTGGTACTGTTGAGGTCTAGGGGTGCCAAGACACACGGGTCCTAAACAAATGAATTCGACTCAAGTTTTCCTTCGGCCAAAGACATGGTTTATTAGAACACCAATAGAAGGTGGGCATGATTCTAAAAATCTGCCATATTAGCCAGACTCTCAAGGAATCTAAGCATTGAGTAGACCCTTAAGGAATGTGAGCACCTTAATGGAGGGAAGATGGATCTTGTATACAGAAAGACTATGGGAAGTTTTTGGAGTGGCCAAGCAGTCTGGGGTGATTGGGAGGTAACAGAGAAGGGCCTGGAAATGCCAGGGACCTGGACCACATAGCCAAGGGAAAATGAGGTCTAGATAGGATCAAAGGTGAGAAGTAGCAGGAGCTATCCAGAGGTAACAGACAATTGGGAGATTGGGTGTAGGCCACAACAAAAGGCCAGTTGAGAGGATTACTGGAATGGGTAGATGCCTCAGGTGAACACCAGAGACTTGATCATGTGGGAAAATTCAAGGAGAGTTGGGGGGGCAGGGTGTTTCCAGGGCCTGTACCCCAGTTTCAGAGGCAGTATTTGAATCCAGGGCTTTCTGAATTCCAAGTTCAATTTACTTAGACTTTTTGGTAACTATATCATTCTACCTCCTTTACCAAGCTTAAATATCTCACTGTTTCATCTTCCAATATTCCAAGATCATCTTGAATCATATTGCCATCTCTAGACAGCCTTGCTGTCAAAAGTAGTAGGCTTTTTATTTTCAATCAGGACAAAATTCTTCTTCCTGAAATTCAAGAGCCTCCACTAAATAGTTCTAGCTAACCCAGTCTTACTCCTTGTTGCATTGCTCCAACACAAATCTTCTGGTCCAAGACCCTGCTGATGCTGTTCCCCAGTTTGCTCTACATCTCCTACCCAGGATCATAGATCTAGAGATGCAAGGAACCTTAGAAGACAAGTACATCTCCTCATTTTACAGATGAAATGGACTTTTTTCTAATGGTCTTTCCTCAGTCCTTACACTTCTTGACCTCTCTACAGTTTTAGACACTGCCAATCACTTCTTGATACTCTCTTCTCTCTGGGTTTTTTTAAACACTGCTCTCTCCAGGTTTTTTCCTACCCATCTGACAGCTCTTTACTCTATCTTTTTTGGGAGATCTTCATCCACCTCATGCCCACTAACTACAGGGGTCTCCCAAGGCTCCAACCTGGATTCTCTTCTCTATCTATACTTTTTGACTTGGCGATCTCATGGTTTCAATTATCATCATTATGAAGATGACACTCGGATTTACTTGTCCAGCCCTAAATTCCCTCCTAAGCTCTGGCCTCCCATCTCCATCTGCTAATTGGACATACTGTATGTTCCATGGATATTTTCAACTCAACAGGTCTGTTGAGGTTCAGGATGCACCCCAAAATGTTGGGATAAAAGGCTCTCAAAATAATTTGCTCAGGCTGTCTCTAAATCAAGTAAAGGCATTTTACTGAGGGTGTAACACAGACACCAAGCAGGCTTCTCTCCCCTTTAAGGGAGACCCCAGCTTAGAGGGGGGGGGCAGCCTCCTAAGGGAGAGGGGGCAGTCTCCCCCAAGGAAGCTGGCCACTTCAGGGGGACACCTAAGTAAGGGCGATGCCCCTCACTTAAGGGGAACAGCCTCTAAGAGAGGCTAGGGATTCTTTTAGAGTAAAATCTGCAGTGGGCAGGGAGATCAGGTAACCAAAGACAGTAGTTAGGGAGTTTCAAGCATTATCGTTGTTATACTATTCAGTCTTAGTCAGAGGGACCCCAGGAGGGGGCCTGGTTAGTTTGGTACTTCATTGACTAGCCTACTAGAATCTCACTGTCTCCTAAAGTGGCTTTAATGGTACTTGAAATAATGGGCTTCTCACTGACCACTCTATTTGAATGTCATCATCTCTCTCCTCAAGAAGTAGGCACCCAAATTCATTTGGGAAAAAGGTCGAGGGTCACGCATTCCTCATCAGGTCCAAAATTCATTATCTTTCCCCCTCTTCTCTTTTGTGAACTTGCCTAGTATTGTCAAGGGGACAACCATCATCCCTGTCCCATAACCTAATATCATCCTCAACTCCTCATTCTCTCTCACCTCCCCCATACCCAATCAGTTATCAAGTCCTGCTGATTTTACCTTTATAAGATACCTCCTATACTCCTACTCTCCTCTCACACTGTCACCACCCTGGTGCAAGCTCTCATCATCTAAGGCTGGATTATTGAACTAGCTTGCTGGTTGGAATCTCTGATTCAAGTCTCTTCCCCACTCCAATCCATTCTCTACTCAGCCATCAAGGTAATTTTAAGTGCAGGCTTGCCCTTTCTCCCTCTCCTCCCATTCAATAAATCCCAGTAGTTCCTTATTATCTCCAGGATTAAATATAATGGCTTTAATTATAATTAAATATAAATGGCTTTCAAAAGTCCTTTATATCCTGGTCTCTTTCTACCCTTCCAGTCTTCTTCCACCTTCTACATACTATGAAATATATCAACACTGGCCTTGTTGCTCCATTTCCAGACTTTCTGCATTTTCACTGGCTATCCCTCATGCCTAGAATACTCTCCCTCCTTGCTTCCTTCAAGTCTAAGTTAAAGTCCCACACTGGAAGCAAGAAGCCTTTCTTAATTAAACTCAGTGCCTTCCCTGAGACTACCCCCAATTTATTCTATCTAGATCTTGTTAGTACATCAATATTTTCAGGTTGTCTCCTCAATTACGAGTTCCTTGAGAGCAAGGGCTGTTTTCTGCCTTTCCCAGACCTCCCAGGCACAGTGCCTGGGAGATAATATTCACTTAATAAATGCTAAATGACTGAAGAAGAAACCAAGGCCCAGGGAGGTGAAGTAACTTGCTCAAGATCACAAAAGTAGTATCATGGGATGAATTTGAACGCAAGTCTCTCCAGCCATGCTCTTTTCTATTACATCACATTTATTCCCACCTCTCTACACCTTTGCTCAAGCTGATTCTTCCAATTTATAATGTTTCCCCCTTCTCTTCCAACTCATGCACTAATTATTCCTCCTAGCTCAAATGAATTCCTATAAAAATCAGCAGCCACACACAATTTAGCACCTGTTGACCTACTTTACAAATGATTTAAAATTCTGATTTGTAACAGAGCCCACTATCACGTCTAATGCAAACCATGTGCTTCTTTTAAATAGATTAAGGCTTGCATGCAAATTTTCATGCAAATACAAGCAATCATAAATGTCTGGAAATCTATCAAATGAATTTCCAGATCAGCTAAAGAAATTAGGAAGGTACATCCACATTCAAAGAATGGCATCATTAACTTCTCATGTCTACTCATCTAAAAAAAAAAACCCAGTAAGTAAAGTTGGCATTCGACTTGGATTAAGCCCTTGTTTGGGCTCTAAATTCATTTCTTTTAAGCAAGCATTTTGGGGTTTACTGGCTAGATTCCTTTCTTCGTTCCTTCCTTGCTTCCTTCCTTCCCCATTTTACTCTGAAACTCACAGATTGGACCACAACAGGTCCCTGCCCAGGCTCCACTTAATGGCTATATATTTTGGGCCCTCCTGGCTCAGAGTGAATGTCAGTGGTGGCTGTTTTCTCTTTTGACTAGCAGCCCTGAGCGTCCTCCCCTCCCAGTTTGGTTTTTTTTTCTTTTTTCTCACTTCTTAAATTGGCCTATTCACGGAATGGGTGTTACCTCACTAAAGTGAGAACCTGAAAAGGCCTTAGCCTGAAAGGGCCAGAGTTTCCCATTCCACCCTGGGCCATCTCCAGTCATCCTGATGAATATCAGGCCACAGGACCCAGATGGCTCAGGAGGAGAAAGTGAGGCTGGTGACCTTGCACAGCCCTCCCTCACTCAAATCAAAGTCAACTGCAAGTCATGTCATCATTTTCCTGATGTCATGGTCTTCCTTGAAAATTAAAGAGGAACACATAACAACTATGCTAGAAGCTGGGAGAAAGTTTTCATTAGGGTAGATACCTTAATGGAGCTCACAGACGAGTTTAAAACTATGTAGTGGTGGTAGTGGTGGTGGTGTTCCTATTGTTTTTTCAGTCACGTCCAACTCTTCATGACCCCATTTGAGGTTTCTTGGCAAAGATACCACAGTGGTTTACCATTTCCTTCTTCAGCTCATTTTACAGATGGGGAACTGAGGCAAACAGGGTTAAGTGACTTGCCTAGGGTCATACTGCTAGTAAGTGTCTGAAGCCAAATTTGAACTCAGGTCCTTCTGACTCCAGGACGAGCACCTAGCAGCCCAGAAGTAGCAGCAGTAGCAATAATAACAGCATTTAAATAGCTCTATATCGGAGGCAGTAGTTGAATAATGATCTCAATAGCAGCTAGCATTTCTATGTTGTTTTAAGGTTTGCAAAGCACTTTTCCTGTTTCATCTCTTTTGATTGCCACAACAACCCTGCAAGGCAGGCACAGATGAACAAACTGAGGCTAAATAGAGTCAAGTGATCTGCCAGTCACACAGCTAGCAAGTATCTGAGGAAGGATCTGAACACAAGCTTTTCTGGACTCCGGTCCTGTACGCTATGCACTGTGCTGCCTACTGCCTCCTAGCATCATAAAACTGTTGAGGTTCAGGGATGCTGGGACCACGAAATTCAAAGGCAAGCAACGCAGGTCCTGTTTCAAATGAATTCGACCCAAGCCTTCTTTCAGCCAAAGACAAGGCTAAGGCTTTATTAGACAAGGCTTTATTAGAACACTGTTTAGGGTGGGTGAGATTTTAAGAATCCACACTACAATGACACTTATACTGACAAGCGGACCACATTGGCCAGCATTTGGATTGCTATTGCAAGTGGACCAGACTCTTAAGGAATGTGAGCAATTTAACTGGGGGGTGGGTGGGGCTGGAGGGGGAGCGCGCCATGGACCTTATATATAGAAAGACTATGGGAAGGATCTAGGAGCGGCCAAGTAGTCTCAGGTGACTAGAAGGTAACAGAGAAGGACCCGGAAGGTCCAGGTGCCCCAGGCGAACACCAGGCACTTGAGCCATGTGAGAAAGTCCAGAGGCTTTTCCTTTTTGGGGTCCAAATCCCAAAGGCATGCTCTTTTCCTTTTGGGGGTTCAGATCCCATCCCCATCATTACAATAGGCTACAAAAGCCATGTGAAGGGGAGAAAAGAAACCCAAAGGATCTTTAGCTATCTAAAATTATCAGACACTGATTTAATATAAGTTCATATTTTGACCCTTTGTTGCTTAATTGCCTACTAGCCACAGCTCAACAGAATGATATGGCAGAATAGAAAGAATTCTGGATTTATAGTCAGGATTCCTAGGTTTGAGGGCTAAATGTACTTGGGCAAACCACTTAAGCTCTGTAAGTTTTAGTTGCCTGATCTGTAAAAGGGGGATAATATTACCACCTCTGTCTACCCCCACAAGATTATTATAAGAATAAGGGGTAATTGAAGGAGGAACCTGCTCTGTAACTCAAGAGTGCTGGTTAATTGTTGGGGAAGGGGTCACTAAAGGTTCAGGTGCCCTGGCTTGGGTTACACAACCAGCATTGGGAATTGAACCCACACCTTCTGACTGAGGCCAGCTTTCTAACCAGTAGGCAATACTGACTCACTAAAACTAAAATTATATAAATGATTCCTAGACTTAGAGGGCACTTTATAAACACCAGCTATCACTGTTCAGTAGAAACAGGAAGTAAAGGTTCAGCATGCTGTCTAGTTGGTAGATTTCAGGATAGCAATCTGAAATTACTTTCGGAATCTTTTTTTTAATCAGACCTGCATTTTCACTGGTATTGGGGACTCCAGGTGAGGGAATTACTTCTCTCAATGCAGACCAACAGGTGTTCTGCCCGGGTTAGAGAGGTAAGTTACACGCCAGCACATGTCAAAGGCAGGACTTTAACCTGGGTTGTCCTGCCCACTATCCACTTAAATGTAAATAATTATTACTAGTACTCATTATGAAAGAGAAATCTATTTTAAACCTAGGAAGATCGACACTTAAGTTTCCTTAAATTTCTGACAATCTCAAAATGCCAAACTACTATGCTGTCATTTTACAGATCTACATAAACCATTAAATTCATTCTAAACAATGATGAAAATATCATGATTAGACATTAAACAAGATTAGTGTCATAACTATCTCCTTTACATCAATGTGACTATTACAAACAAAGAATCATAATGGTATGTTTTTCCTTATCTTCATGTGAAAACAGCGGAATATATTTCATTACCAAGTCCCAAATAAAATTTTAAAGAGACTTTTCATTACACTTTGTTAAATGAAAAAAGACAGATTTTAAACAAGTATACTGCTGCAAAGCAAAGCTTCCAAGGTACGCATGACTGAAAAAACTGCTGCAATTCTAGATGGGTAATACATTGATCATTCGACAACACATCATATCATAGCTGAAACTGTCTCTTGGTGGGGCTAAAACTTTCAAATTAGTGAATATTAAAAAATCCAGTAGCCAATACATGCAAAGAGTACCTCATAGCTATATTCTCTTCACTGCCAAAGAAATGAAGATAATTAGCAAGATTAAATACCTATTGTAGATGCCTCACAGGATGTGAGAGTTAAAAACAGTAGGCAAAAAGAGTTGGAAAAAGTTTCATAAAATGTTAACTAATAACTAAGAATGTTAACTGTATTATTGTAAGTGGTGACTATTTGGCAAACAGTCATGATAATGTCACAGTTGCATATAGCTTTGAAACATAGCAGTTCTGAGATTAAAAGAAAATACTTTCAAAAAGACACAAAAAAGAGGGCAATACAAGAAGTAGGACAACAAAGGTCTGTTTATTTTTCTGGTAATTCAACATTAAAAGTTTCTGAGTTTGAAGCTGGGAAACAATTTTCACAGGAAGTGTCTCTGATAAAGGTCTCATTTCTCAAATATATAGAGAACTGAGTCAAATTTATAAGAATACAAGTTATTCTCCAACCAATAAATGGTCAAAGTATATAAAAAGGTAGTTTTCAAATAAAGAAATCAACGCAATCTATAGTCATGTGAAAAAAAAAGCTCTAAATCACTATTGATTAGAGAAATGCAAATTAAAACCACCTGAGGCACCACCTCACAGCCGGGCTAACATGACAGAAAAAGAAAATGATAAATGTCAGAGGAGACATGAGAAAATTGTGAACGGACCCAACCACTCTGGAGAGCACTCAGGAACTCTGCCCAAAGGGCGATCTAACTGTACATGCCCTTTGATCCAGCATCCAGCACTGCCCCCACTCTGGATCCCAGAGAGATCATAAAAAAGGGGAACGGAGCTATCTGTTCAAAAATACAGCAGCTCTTTTTGTGTTGGCAAAGAATTGGAAATTGAGGTGATGCCCATCAATTGGGGAGCGGCTGAACAAGGTGTGGTATATGAATGTGATGGAACACTACTGTATTATAGGAAACGATGAGAGGATGGTTTCAGAAAACCTGGACTTACATGAACTGATGCAAAGTGAAATGAGCAGAACCAGGAGAACACCGTACACAGTAACAGCAACACTGTGCAATGATCAACTATGACTGACTTAGCTCTTCTCAGCAATACAATGATCCAAGACAATTACAAAAGACTCATGATGGAAAATGCTATCCACATCCAGAGAAAGACCTGATGGAATCTCAATGCAGATCGAAGCATGCTATTTTCGCTTTATTGTTGTCATAGTTTTTTACTTTTGTTCTGTTTCTTCTTTCACAACATGACTAAGATGGAAATATGTTTTATACATAAAACTGCTTAAGAGGAGAGAGGGAGAAATTCAGAATGCAAAATTTTTATAAAAAAATGAATGTTAAAAATTGTCCTTATCTGTAATTGGAAAAAATAATATACTATTTAAAAGAAAAAAACAGTTGGACACAAAGGAAACGATTAAACAGCAACAAAAACAAAAAAACCATTTTTGGAGCAGGACAGAGAAAAGGATCAAGTAAATCAAAGCCATAATCAGACCAAATGTACAAAGAAGATACTTGAAAACAAAAAAAATTTCTGATTTTGTTCTACTTGGACTTTGGGGAAATCTATATTTTGCAACACTCTCTGCCTGATTTAAATCTACCCCTCTCGTGGGGCAAGATTATTTTTGAAAAATGAAAACAACAGCATCAAAACACACATCACAGATTCTGGCAAATGCTCTTTTTTTATCCTCCCCCCCATCCCTGGGGAGAAAATGGGGATGTGAAAGAAAGCAAACATCCCCACCCACAAAACATGCAGATTATTCTATGACTCTTGTATGTTCAATTGCAAATATCTATAAACTGATGAATTAAAAACAAGCAAAATGAATCTTTTCTCAATTTCACAATAATTATATTTTAGAAAATTAGTCTAAGAACAAACCAAATTGCTCAGGGATCTGCTCATACCCAGTACACATCAACCTCCTGTTTTCTTCATTTAAGGCTCTACTAGCTATAGATTAACCCTCATCCTAATTTTGTGGTAATGGGATCAAAATCATCCATATCTGGCTTCTGTCTCCCAGGTCTATTCATTCATCCACTAACAGTTGCTTTAGTAGCTACAAAAATACAAGTAAAGAAGCATTCCAACTTCCAAAATATCCACTGCATGTAAGGACTCAAATTTATGCAAAACTTTTCATATTTAAAAGTCTTAAAAATTTAACTTACACGTGATAGAAAATAGCCACTACAATGCATAGGTTGTTTTATAGGGATTAAAGCTTGCCAGGACAACAAATGTTCATTAATAGCTTAGCAAAAAACACTTCTCTCTTGAATGTATAATGCTTGTAGCTATCTGTGAGTTTTAGCAGATGGTTTGTACACCCTCTTGTGGTCTAGGAATAGATCACTTTTCCTGGCCTTTTTTTTTTTTGACTACTTTCAGCATTTGTCACTCCTAACTAAACTTACACATCACATTTTTAAAAGTATGAAGTCATTTTATTCACCAACACTATCAAACTGTAACTTTAAATTTAGATAACTATGCCACCACCCTCTGTCCACCATTTTGAGCAATATTACACTAACAGACTATCTATAAATAGAGTATACTGGGTTATTTCAATTAACAAGTATTTGTTAAATTACTATGAGCCAGGCAATCAGGATACAAATTAAAAAAAAACAAAAACAGTCCCTGACCTCAAGTAATAAGAGATAGACAGACAGACAGACAGATAGATAGATGTGTGTGTATGTATGTATGTAAGTTCTGGGCAAAATATTCTATTGGGGTCAAGCAACATATATACATATAAGAAAACGCAAAATATAGACAAAATAATCTCTGGAAGAAAAGCTGGTGGGAGGGAGAGGGAGAAGAGAAAGGCAATCAAGAAAGGCCTCATGCAGAAGGTGGCAATTAAGCTGAGCATTAAAGGAAGTCAGGAATTCTAACAAGTGAAGGTGAAGAGGATGAGTATTCCAACAGTGAGGGACAACCCGTGCAAAGGCACAGGGACAAAAGATACATTGTTGTGTGCAAGGAACAGCAAGTAGACCACATAGTGTGTAAAGGGGAACAATGTGTAATAAGTCAACAAAGGTAGGATAGAAACAGATTAAGACCTTAAGACAAAGAAAGGAGTTTGTATTTCAGCTTAAAAGCAATAGGAAGCCACTGCAAAGGAGACTTATACTTGAGGAGTATCACTTTGGAATCTATGTGTAGGATAAACTGAAGGGTTAAGAAATTCCAGTAGACTTTGTTCAAAAACTTAATTTCTCACCATTAAATTTATCTAACTCTTAAGACCAAACAATGGTCAAAGCCTCTTTTTCAAACAAGACAAAAATTGCTAGGCTCATTGCAACTTTCATTAAGTAACTGACACATGTTTCAGATCAGGCTCCGTGACCTGCCTACAAGAGGAAAGGATGGCAGGAACAATCACAGGGTCTTTGGGGGAGGTTATACCTGCTCCATACCAAGGCCCAAGATAACCCTGGCTAGATGTGTTCACTTTCTTCTTTGTGCCTTTCCAGAGAATTTATTAACTATTCTTTTTGCCCCACAATGAACCTAATTTGGGACTTAATGTGAAGATGGCTAACTAGTGCCCTACTACAAAATGCTGTCTTTCATGTCTTTGAAAGCTAAGATATCCTAAATCTGAGGGCTTGCTCCTCATTTCAAAGAAAACTTGTCCATTTCTGTTTTAATTAGATAGGAAAAGAGGAAAAGAAATGTGCATTTCAATCCAAAGAAGGTAATCTGAAGAAAGACAAATGTCCCATGTTTTTGAATGAGGTCTACAGTCAATAATAAATACCTTTGCAGTACCCCCTGAGAGTGTCATTCTACTTTATATCTATGTATATATTTTATAAGACATTTAAATCAATGGACAAAGGTACAAAGGTACAGAGGTACAAAGAAAAATTCCTTCTCCTACCTTTCAGGATGCTATGCTATAATTCCAACTGTCCCAATGAGGAAGAAAGTATCCATCTTACCAAAACTAGACTAATTAGTCTGAACGCAGAATGCAGATCAAAACATACTATTTGCTCTCTCTCTCTTTTTGTTGTTTTTTGTTTTGTTTCTTCTTTCTCGTGGTTCATCTCATTGGTTCTAATTCTTCTTTATAACACGACTAATATGAAAATATGTTTAATATGAACGTATATGTAGAACCTGTATCAGATTGCAAGCCATCTTGGGGAGGAGATGGGGGGGAGGCAGAAAAAATTTAAAACTCAAAAGCTTGTGGAACTGAATGTTGAAAACTAAAAATTGATTAATTTAAAAAACTAGACTAAGAGTCATCTACCTCCATTGATTTTCAAAAAAAATTTTTGAATCCCACATAAGAATAATTTTGCAAAAATGCAAAGATAGCTAACATTTATATAGCATTTTACACATGTTATATATAGCATATTATCTTCACAATAACCCTGTGAGGTAAGTACCATCTCATATCAAGGAAACGGAGACTAGGAGAAGTTAAGTAAGCTGCCCAGGGTCACACAGCTATTTGAGGCAGGATTTCAGCTCAGGTCTTGTTTCCAAGTTCAACACCTCACCTGCTATACTACCTGATAACTGTTAGGCCAAAGTTTAGAAAACTGTCACTGTTTAACTTTATATGAATGAAATATATAATCCTGAAAACTATATAAAATGCACAAAGCTTGAAGTTTATGAATCAATATTGATACAGGGTCCTTGAACACTATATGAAATTATCATGAAATTATCTATGAGTAGCAAAGCAGGATACTGACAGCAGTACTCACTCTTTGGTATCAGTGCCTGGCCCAGAGCAAGTGCTTAATAAATACTTGTTGATTGTTTCTATAACATTTAAATAACTTAAAGGTCAAATTATTATAAACTGGATCTGAACTCCTGATCGTATTTGAAAAACAAAAGTCTACAGTTAGAGAACTGATTTGGTAAACTATTGTGAATATGCCATTAAAATGAAGTATTAGTCCAGACCTATGCTTTTCGTGGTATTGGGAGCTCCCAGTAAGGAAGCTCCACCAATGCAGAGAAGCATTAATATTCAATTAAAATATTTTTTCATGGTTTATGTTTTCAAAAGTATATATTAAATTCAAAGAAATTTAACATGTGTTCAATTAATAACAACCTACTTTAAAGAATAGTATCAATGAACATGTCAGTCTGTATAAACTTAAAACAAAAACCTGATGTGATTAAAAATTACTTTAGTTTGGATTATCTTCCTTCTCATGTAATGAAGATATGGTTGGATAATTTTTATCTTCTAAAACTTTACAAGCTGTTATGGGCAAACAAACTATATTCTAAAAATAAGAAGAAACAAGACCAAATGTATTCCTGAATATATATATAACTGTATATGTAAATTAAACCCTAAAACTGAAACCATGACAAACCACAAGAGTACATACAACAAAAGTTTTTTTTAAATTTTCCAGTATACCTAAATTTAAGTACGCCCCTTACATAAAGATCCAGATTTACAAAAAGAGAAATTAGAGAGCGTTTAGGCACAACAAAAAGTTAAGAGGATAGGATGGCTTTAAATAGCAAGCTTCCTAGTGAATTCAAATCAATTTGCCAAGAACTACCAGCAATAGTTAGGTATGGCTTTAAAGTTTAAAAAGCAAGTTACATATATTATCCCATTTATACTGCACAATCCCGTCAGGTAGGTTATGACAGGTATTAATTTACAAATGAGGGAAATCAAGGATCAAAGATGCTAAGTAATTTGTCCCTGGTCTACTTCAGATAATAATATGTCTGCTTCAGAATCTGAATCTGGGTCCTACTGACTCCAAGACCAGCACTTTAACCACAAAAACAGATTACCTCTTTCATGGAGGAAAATAGTTTACTTACCCATAATTTCTCAGAAGGAAAACCGTGTAAAGAGTTATACCTACACTCTGGTACTCAATAAAACTGTATTTTGCCTAAAGCAGGACCCATACAAAAATAAGCAGTTTTTTCAATCTCAGTAAATGAAAGAATATATGTCAAACAAAGAGACGGCTACTTTGAATATCATCGTTTTACAGAAAGAAATCAAAAGATTTAGCCATAAGACAGCTCATGATAATATAATTTTGAATCCACAGAGCCATAGCTATCATACTAGAACTGGGCTGTCAAAATTACTGTTCTCTTGGTCATGCCTGTTACCAATCATCTTCAACACAGCCAGACCATAACGTAGAATACTAGGAAAGATGTGAAGAAGCGTTTGTTGCCGACTTCCATGATTGTGAGAAGATACTATATACTCTTAACTTCCCTTAGGGAAACTTATTTAATAGGAAATTCAAATAAACAATATGTACCTAGGAGCTAACTCCTTTGACCAACACAAAGTAATACCTTTCATTTGACAAATGGCTAGCTTGACTACACTATAACAAAATCATACAAGTTCCTATTCCTCTGCTATCACATTTTGAACTACAGATGTAATTGGAGTCTAATTTTGTTATTTCATGTTGTTCTTATCTTGACTCCCTGACCAAAAGCAGTATTGATATCTGCCAATTTTTTTTTCTTTGAAGAATATTATAAAAAGAAGAAATGCTAATAAAACCACAAGAGAAAACCATGATTTTTAGCAAGCACTTTGCAGGATTATAAGTGCCACGTATGAGTTTATCTAGATAGTACTGGAACTCTGTTTTGGTTTTTAAAATGAGCCTTAAGAATAAAGCATAATTTATGATGGAATACTATTGTAATGAGCAGGATGCTCTCAGAAAAACCTGGAAAGACTTGCTGACGAGCAGCTGATGAGCTGTTACAAAGTAACAGCAATATCATAAGACAATCAGCTGTGAATGACTTAGCTATTCTTGGCAATACAACAATCCAAGACAACTCTGAAGACCTTACGATGAAAAATACTACCCATCCACAGAGAAAGAACTGATGGTGTTGGAATATAGACTGAAGCATACTTTTTTTTTACTTTATTTTTCTTGAGTTTTTTTGTCTATGTTTTCTTTACAACATGACTATTATGAATACGTTTTGCAAGACTAGACATTTATAACCTATATCAAATTGCTTGTCTTCTCAATGAGGGGGGTAGGGAGAGAATTTGGAACTCAAAGTTATAAAAACAAATGTTAAAAACTGTTTTTACATGCAACTGGGGAAAGATAAAATACTAAATAAAATATTTTTTTTAAAAGAACAAAGCATAATCCTGACAAATTTAACAATTACAATAAAAAATTCCAATTAACTGTAAAATCTTAAATAAAGTAGATCTTAAATAAAGCCAATGATATTTTGTTCTTGTCACTGTATCAAAAACCACATGCCAACCTGAACTCAACTTGATAGTGATACCTGCAACGAATTTTTAAAGCAACATTTAAAAGCGCTATTGAAAAATAAATCATTAATAACAAAGGCAAAAATGACTGTACATGTATAATCTATGTTAAACTGCTTGCCTTCTCAAGGAAGGGGGAGGGCATAGAGAGAGGGAAAGAATTTGGAACTCCAAATTTAAAAAAAAAAAATGAATGTTACTTTCATTTACATGTAATCGAGAACAAATAAAATAATTAAATGTAAAAAAAGAATAAAGGCAAAAGACGATTTTCTTCTTTGGTGAAATTTATCATAAAAAACATATTAGCTATTTCATCAGCATTTAGGGACAACAGAAATGTAATCAATATGCCAAATTCTAATTTATGAAAAAAAATTCAAAATGTTTATGTCCTCCAGGAAATTCCTTAAACACAACTAAGGTTTTGCTCTACTGGCATTTATGGGTGGAAGCCCATTGCTCCTACTAATTCTCTTAAGGTGCCACTCATGAATCTCTCTACCTTTATTTCCTCCCTACTTCAATAGTAACTCAAACCTGTTATTAAATTTTAGAAATGGAAGCAACTTTATAGATGATATAATTAAATTTTTGTTTTACCGAAAGATGAATAAAACTGCCTCAGAAAAACACATATTAGCATTATCGATGTTTTATTTATATTTTATTTATTTTGCTAAATATTTCCCAATTAACATTTTAATCTGGTTATAGCAGCACTTGGGAATGTTGTGGACTACATATCTGACACCTCTGGTCTAGTCTATAAGCAGGTTAATATCTAAATAATCCAGACAGAACAATGTACATTCTCTTCCAGGTGTGCAGGAAAGGTAACTATCTCTTTCCTCTGAGGTCTATCCCAGGGTTTCACCAACCTGATAATGAAGGAATTCTATCACACGTGCCACCAAAGTCTCTCCTGCTTTAATTACACTTGAAATCACAAAATTCTAGATGCTTAGACCTGCAAGGAATATTAAACAGCATCTAGTCAAGCCTTCTCATTTTATAGATGAAGTAGGATGATAGATAGAAGTGAAGTAACGCGTTCATGGGCACACAACGAGATGATGACTGACCTGGGATTAGAGCCCAGGTCACTTTACAGTCTAATGCTTCTTCCATGCACCATGCTACCCTTCTGTGGACAGAGAGTGTAAAAGCATGTGTCATCTTCACACAGGTCCCTCATCTTCTTGAAGATTATAACGAGCCACTCACCCTTTAGTCTTCTCTTCGTTAGGCTAAATAATCCTAATTTCTTTAATCTTTCCTGACAGGACCTGTTTCTTGCCATTTTGATCTTTTTGCTGTTTAGACACTATAGAGGAAAGAGCACTTGACTGTGAATCATCCCATCACCAACTAGTGGTGTAATCTTGGGCGATTCACAACCCTTCTGGGCCTTACGTTTCTCATCTATAAAGTCAGATGGTGATCTTTAAGTTTCCTTCCAGTGGTAAAACACTATATAATCTTTGGATCCTAAAGCAAAAATCCTTCTGCTCTATCGACTGGGAAAAGCAAACATGAATTAATGAAATTTTATTACAGAATCTTAATTTTTAATTTTTTAAATAAATTCTAAAGGAATACTAGCTTTTTATTTTTCTTTCAAGCACAGAGTACAAACATTTGGGTAACTATTAAGATAGCTATTTAGGAGAACTTCTTTAATGAATAGATAAGAATGATTTATAATTAGTATGCTAATATACATTTGAAAACTAAAGAAACTTTAGAGAAAATGCTAAATATTCTTAGCAAACTCATTTTTTCACATATAGTGTAAAGACAATAAAAAGTCTGAATTCTCGTAAATTGTAAATTAGTAGGAGGTTTGACTTCATGAGGTTTTCTAGAACTTTGTAGGTTTTTATCAGCCTACATTTCTGTATATTTCTTGTACATAAGTATATCTACCATTTGTATTTAGGATAGGATCATAGGATTTTAAAGCAAGGAGTCCTTGGAGATCATAAACCCACTAATTTTTATACAGGAGGAAACTGAGGCATAAAGAGACTAAGTAACTTAGCCAAGATCACATACGTGACACAAGCAGGATTCCATTCCAGTGTCCTGACTCCAAACCCAATGCTTTTTCCATTACCCTACAATTAATACCTTCTTTAATGAACTTCATCTAATCTTTGTAAAACTGTTTACACCTATTCTAGGTCTTCATTTCTCACATTCACTTATCAATCCCAAGTAGTTTGACTCCACCTCATCAGTCAGCTTCTCTATCATATCTCTAACAATGCCAAACCCAATAGGACTTTTTCAGTCCTGACCTTTCTGCAGCATCTGACACTACTGATCCCCTCTTCTATTGGATCCTCACTCTTCTCTGGGTTTTCATGACATTGCTATTTCTCTAACCTGCCTAAACCACTCCTTCCCAGTCTCCTCCTCTAGATCCTCATCCTTGTCTAGCCACCCAACTGTGGGTGAACCTTAAGGTTCTGTTCAAGGCCCTTTTCTCTTTGCCCTCCCTCATCAGGTCCCAGGGGTTTAATTATCATCCCTATGCAGATGACTCCTAGAAACACACATGTACCCTTAAGCCTTATCCTCATCCTTATTCAGCCAAGCATACATTACCAAGTACCTACAAAACATTTAAAACCTGATGGCCTTAGGTATTTCAAATTCAACCAGTTTAAAACAGAACTCCTTCTCCAAATTCATCCCTCTGACCCTTCCTATTTCTGTCACAACTTCAGAATCATCCTTGACATCCCTATCAACCCCACTGCCACATATATCAGCAGTTGCCACATTCTGTTTTATCACAGAGCCTCGTGCCCCAGTTCCCTTCTCTCCATTCACATGGCCACCACCCTAGGTAAGGTCCTGCCTCCTAACTGATGCCTCTGTTTCAAGTCTCTTCCCTCTCTAATCCAACTTCCACATAACTAATACTACTAAAGCAGAAATCCCACCATATCACTCCCCTGCTCAAAAAGCTCAAATGGCTTCCTACTGGTTCTAGGGCCAAATATAAACTCCTTGTCATAATCTGGCTCCAGCCTACTTTTCCAGGTTTATTACATGGTACTCCTTTTACCTACTCTATGGTCCAACCAAACTGGCTTTCCTGATGGTCTGTAAACAAAATATTCCATCTTCTACCTAGAAGGCTTTGCCCTGGCTCTCCTTCATGCTTTCAATACACTCTACTTCTTCCTCATTTCCAATTCTCAGGATCCCTAGCGTCCTTCAAAATTCAGTTCAGTGACCACTTCCTACATAAAGCCCTTCTTGATTGCCCCCCAACTGCACCTTAAATTTACTTTGTCTTCATTCTGAATTTACTCATATATGTATGAGTTATTTAGCTCAAGAGAATGTTAACACTCCTTGAGGGCAGGAACTATTTTGTTTTGTCTGCATATCCTTCATACATGGTAGAGTCCTTGGCACAAAGTAGGTGCTTAATAAATTGCTTGTTAGTAGATTAGTCTCCCAATGGTTATCACATAGATATTGTTAATTCATCAGTGATAGAAAACCTATATGTAAAGCGGGGGTTTAAAATCATATATATATCAATCACTCTAAGAATTTATTAAGTAGAGGTCAACCTCCCCAAACTTAAAAAAAATGCAACAAAAGCATTTTTATGGAAAATTGCAGCTAATCTAGAATTCATACACAGAAATCCAGATAACAAAATTCTATAGAGTAAAATTAACAAAGTTTCAGACTGCATAACAATTTTCATATAATCTGCTTTACTTCTAGATATCAACAAGTTAATAGGTGTCAGAACTCTTAAAGTCAGAAATAAATTCTGATGAGATTCTACAACTATTCTATTATTGAAACACCAAAAAGTTTAGGACTGGAAGAGAGTCTCAAAAATTAGCACTTCTGGAATTATCTAAATGGAGTTTTATTTATCTATTCTGAAAGTAGTTGTATTTTCTAACTGCTGCAAAACCGGAGCTATGAACAGGCATCATTATTTCGTAACAAGAGAAAGCAAAGACTTTTGAAATTAGACAGGAAGAAATCAATTTGAAATAGATACCTCATAATTTGAGAGAAAATCTAGTAATTCTGACCGAGCAGGGATGTAGAGAAGTGGTGTCATCACCCGGCGAACAAACTTCTCAATGTAAACAGCACGCAAGGGGCCTTTGTACTCAATTGGTCCAAAACTAGAGCCAAGAAAGGAAAAAAAACCATACCATGCATTAAGCTTGTAAAGCACAAATGAAATCACCAACACAAAATGAGAAGTTCTTACTTTAAGGTACAGGCATATATTAGAGAGGCAACCTGCATTATCCCATGAGATAATGGAATAGTGTAGAGCTTATAAATAATGAATATTATGTATGAGGAGGTATTGACTGTTTAACTGAGATTGCTAAGACTCTACTATGAAGTGGACTAATAGAGATTGAACTTCAGTGAAAGAAAGTTTATTCTATTTTCCAAACATAGTTAAGTAATTACTAAAATATTTCATCTTTAAAGAAATATGGCACCAACAAATAACCAACTAATTGCTCTAAGGAAGAAGGATTTTATAGCACCCTTTCAGAAATTTTACTTAAAATTTTTTCATATTAATGTAACAAAGCAAAAACAAAATATATACAATGCAAATTCTTCACATAACCTAGAAATAACAGCAGTTCACATTTATGTAGCATTTAAAGAGTTTGTATAACATTTTACATATATTTTCTCATTTAACCCTCACAACTACCTCAGGAAGTATTATTATTATTAGCCCCAATTTAGAGACAAAGAAACGGGCTCAGAGAGAGATTAAGAGATTTTCTCAAGGTCACACAACTATGTAGGTGTTCCTGATCCCAACTCCAACACTTTATCCACCACGCCATGTTCCCTCTTTAAAGGAATCCTAGCTACTGTGCAACATAATACATACTAGCAAAGATTTTGAAATATATATACATATATATACACATACACATATATATATATTTTAAAGTACAAAGTTCAATAAAATAGGCACAAATCTTTCTTTTACAACACACTTTGAACTAAAGAATAAAGTCAGCAAATGAACTAATAAATAGTAGCACTTCATAGATATCTCTACAACTACATACATAAAATGGCCAAGATATTTAAGGCCTACCATCTATTCAAAGTTTTGCTGAAACAAAAAAAAAGGTGAAATTAATCCTGGCATTCAATCATGGAACTTTAATGACCTCCATTTTTTCTTATTATTATGTTTTGGCATATACTAAAAGTACAATTACTCAACAGCTTACTTTCCTAGACTACACTTGAGCTGTTCACACAGCTATCATAAATCTTATACACTCATCTAATGTAACTAAAGACTCTGAATCTTCAGTCAGCAATTACATAGCCCTTCCACTGACTAAACACAAATTAGAGGGAAAAAAGTTAATAGGTCATAATAAACAATACAAACTGATATGTTAGTGTACACGCTGTTATATGATGAAATCACACTGTAACTTTTACTACCAGAAAACAAAGTAATCTATTATAACAAGACAAATTCTAACTATTCACTGAGTACACAGACTGTTACAAGCATTATACAAAATAATGCCATATTAAATGCATTCCGTGCATCAAGAATTATTTAAAATGAAAATACCATTCCAAGTGTACCACAAAAAGACTTAGAACATTCACTTTTAACAAAAGTTTACAAATATAAAGCCCTATTAACAGCTTTCACATAAGTTGGATAAGTTTATGGTTCAAGCTTCAAAACAGCAACTTGAAAAAAGTAAAATGTTAAAATGAAATAGCATGCTACAACAACATCAACTGAACACCTAATCTGGAAACACCTTTTCAAATCACTAGATTTTACTTATTTTTTTTTCCAGTCTAACAGTATATAAGAACAATCTGCATGCCTCATTGCAAAACTTAGAAAACTCCCAGAATGCAAGGTATGCATCTGTTTTACCAAATTTACCACACCATGGGACCAACTGTCTCCAAGGGCAATTCTCACAGGGAATAATTTGAAAAACAAATCCTTGCTTCAACCCAACTTAATCCAGCAGCATCAAGTACACAACAACCCGGTGAGGTAGGTAATAAGAGATATTATGATCCCCATTTTACAGAGAAGAAAACCACGTAAGTGACATTTATAGAGCACCTTCAAAGTTAGCAATATGCTTTTCTGCTATAATAAAATAGAAAATTTATCCTACGTGTGTGTGTGTGTGTGTGTGTGTGTGTGTAACAAAGCACTTGTTGCTACAAGATTCATTTTAATACTGACACCTATACTCTTAGCTACTCAGGCACTATATTTGCAATCACTACCCTGGGCAATGTAGTTTCAAATAAACAAGCCTGAGATCCTGAGTACAAGGTTACTTGCAAAAGTAACTATACAGAATCAATCAGAACACCTAAGTTCAAATCTGGCCTCAGAGCATATTAACTGTGTGACCCTGAGCAAGTCACCTATCCCTATTTGCTCATCTGTAAAATAAGCTGGAGAAAAAAATGGCAAACTACTCTAGTGTCTTTGCCAAGAAAACCCCAAATAGGGTCATGAAGAGTCAGACACAACTGAAACAACTAAACAACAACCACAACAAAAGTTTATAAGAAAGAAGATGATTGGTTCTTAGGGTTCTTAAGAATTCTTATACAGTAGCATGAAAGTAGTTTTGTACTGATATTGACTCTGACCAATTGTTGGAAATGTTGTAGAGAAATTCATGTTTCAGCCCAGGGTCCATTCCAACTCAAAAGTCTGAATCTATTATAAAAAGTAATGAGTACCATCATGCTATTTATTCAAAACTGAACTATTTTGACTCAGTATGGCAGAGTGAATCCAGGGCTGAATCTAAAGCCAAAAAAAAACCCAAAAAAACCCAGGGTTTCAATCTCACTTCTACTACCCCAACTATTACTATATGACTATACACAAATCATTTAACCTCTTTAAGCCTTAGAGCCCTAGTTTCCTTATCTGTAAAAATGGACTTAATAATAGGAATAGAGAAAGGGAGGTGGAAAGATGGTGACTGGAAAGCAGTAACTGGCGTGAGCTCCCCTCCAAGTCCCTCCAAAAACCTATGAAAAAATGGCTCTGAACCAGTTCTAGAAATACAAAACCCACAAAGGGGCAGAGGGAAGCAGGACTCCAGCCCAG
>CM053624.1:252238703-252284141 GCA_028646595.1 Phalanger gymnotis | reverse complement strand
GGGGGGGGGTGGAAATGGGGAGAAAAATCTGTAATTCAAACGCATGTGAAAATTAATGCTGAAAACTAAAGATGTTATTAAAAAAAAAAAAAAGAAAGGGAGGTGGAGGGAATGAACTTTATACAGCACACCAGACATTGTGCTAAGCACTTTACAAACTCTATCTCTTTTGGTTCTTCACCTAATATCTACAGTGCCTACCACACAAGGTTGTAGTGAGGTTCAAATGAGATACTACATGAAAAGTACTTTGCAAACTTAGCCAGTGCCATGTAAATATTAATTACTATTAATACAACATTTATAACAGGTTAAGTTACTAAGCTTGCTATAGAAACTCATATCTAGCTCTCACATGAAAGATTACAAAGCTATAATTCAGCCTCCATTTTTATTGCTAAGCCTTGATTAAGCAATAATTACTTAGTGGTCTAAGTGTCACACCTTGGATTTTACTTTTAAGATAAGATACACTTTGATGGACCTTCATCTAGGTCACATTCAATAACTGTGGGTATCCCCTGCAGCTCGAGCTGGGGTTCTCTTTTCTTCTCACTCTGTACATCTCACTCACCCAGCTCCCATGGGTTCAAGTATAATTTTTATGCAGGTGATTCCCAGATCTATCAAACCCTAGCCTACATCCTGAGCTAAAGTCCCATCATCAACTGCCTTTTGAGCATCTTTAAGCAGAGATCCTGTAAGGCATCTAAAACTCAATATGCCCAAAAGAGAATTCATCTATTCCCTAAAGTTCTTCCCTCTCCCAAACTTCCTCACAGAAGTTTAGGTACCACCATCATCCATGTCAGCCAGGCTTGCAATCTCAATGTCAACCTCAACCCCTCTCTCACACTCACTTCACATATTATCAAGACATCATTTTTATGTTCGTACATACTTCCCATATATCCCCTTCTCTCTACTGACATTACCATCATCCTTATACAGGCCTTCATTTCCTCACACCTGAATTATTGCAATAGTGTTCTGATTGGTCATCTACCTCAATCTTCTTTTCCCTCCATCAGTTGCCAAAGTGATTTTTTCCAAAGCACAGGTCTGACCAAGGCCTCCTTACCACCTCTGACTCCTGGCTTCCCTCAAGACTCAGTTCAAATGCTACCTTCTATAAGACACCTTTCCTGGGGTTCCTGTCCCTACTCATTCCCCTTGCCCCTGGCATCCACCCACTGCTAGTGTCTTATCTCTGAGGTTATCTTTCATCTTATATGTACATATTGTTTACATACTCTCAGCACAATGTTTGGCACACAGCAAGTTCTTTGTAGCCAAACCATATTACAAATTTAATTGAATGACTAAATAGCTAAAGACAAATGATGAGAGGTAACAAATCAATCTATCACTTATTATCATTCTTCAGAAAACAACAATGTTCCATAGAATATTCTTTTTTAAAAACAAAAAGTTATACTTGAACCTTGAGTATACGAATATGAAAAATACCAAACCAATACTTTTAGAAGAGATTTTGCTTATAAGACATAGCAAACTATCACTAGTGGAAAAAATCAGGACAAAAGATCTGCCAGTTCAATTTTACTTTCAAGCATACTACCTTCAACGATAAGCTTCATAACAGCTGACCCTTTAGTAAGTATAACAGAAAGCATTACAAAATAATTTAACAATGGCACTCCCAGATAGAAGGATTAGAATTTCCATAACGATATCCTGTCTAATATTACTTGTTGCTTTCAAAAACAAAATATCATAAACTATGTTACAAGGACAGTTAGTTGAGAAGAAACTGTTATAAATGGGATGGTAAATATAGTAATACCATGCATGAAAGGTACTGCCACTGGGTTCAAGCATTGTCTTAGATTGTCCCTCACCATCAGATTTGTATCAAGGACAAGTGGCCAATTGATATTACAATAGTTTCATAACGTTACAGAGAGCTTTGGTTATAATTAAATTAAACAATTATAAATCCTACATTATGAGCAAAAAACTACATAATGTAATAACGATGTTATTGTGAAAAGTTGTCAGGGTGACATCATGCAGGATATATGCCCATATATTTTATTGTCTCAAAACATTATGCAAACTAACCTTGATATTACAAAACTAATTCCAATTGAACTTTACATGAAAATCTTACCTCCGATGGTACAGATATATTACAGGAAAGTAAAAGAAGTGTTTCTGTTTTCTGCATTTCCCTTGGTTCCACCAACAGTTAACTGCCACAAACAACACCTGTAGAACAACAGTTTTCAAGCTGAATTAGAAGAAATGAATTAGAACATCTGAAAAGAAAGTCTTTAAAGACAAAGCTAAAAAAATGAAAATATTCTGCCACTCAACTGGCAGGGAATGATAAAGGTCCATGACCATATACTAGTGGAAACATACATGTCCTAACTGAGCACTCAAAGAATATTCATTGTAGAGACTGGGAGAATTGCTACTGTTTTTAATAAACCACTGACCCTATCTTTAAAAGCTAAACTATTCTGATCAGATTTTCTAAATATATATTGAAATCTACTATGAACAGGAATACATCTCATGCCAAGGAGATACATTAGAACATAAATAAACTGCGCATTTGAGATTAGAAAAAAATTCTACTAGGAACACACTTTAAAAAGGAAATATTTTTGCTTGTTAAAAAAAAATCTCATTGCTTTATCGAGTTCATTTTTGGCCCAAAAGTCAGTCAGTTAGCAAGCATTTATTAAGCACTTACTATATGCCAGACACTTTGGTAAATACTAGAGTCTCAAATATAAGCAAAAATAGAGACAATCTCTGACCTCAAGATGCCTGTCTCCAAGTCTTTGTATTGGCTTAATAAAAAGATTTGTTCTGTGAAGTTTGGATTCAGTCAAGGGCCTCACTTGAGGACCTAGAGGGGCTGCGTGGCCTCAAGGCTGCAGGTTTCCCATCCCTAGATTGGCTGTCCATCCATCTTCTCCTCCCATCATTTCTGGATATACTTCCTCATCAACTCTGCCTCTCAGAATCTCTGTGGTTTCCTTCAAAGCTCAGTTCAAGCTTACTTGAACTACTTACTACAAGCTTACTTACACCTACTACATGAAGCCTTTCTTGATCACCCCAGCCTTCTCTCTCCCCAAATTACAACAAACCTACCTGCATTACCCCAGTAGAATTTAAGCTCCTGGGGGACTGGGGATGTTTCATCATGGTCTTTGTATCCCCAGCACTTAGCACAGTTCCTGACACATGGCAGGTATTTAATAAATGCTGATTGATTCCTAAGTGACTTCTGACATTCCAAAAATGAAATCCATCTTTAAAAGACAACAAATTGTTACCATTGGGTATTCCAAACAATGTTCCCAAGATCTTGAAGACAATTTCAAAAAAGTTTTAACAATGTTTCAAGAATGGTAGCATCATTATAATGCATAGCCACATGAGGGGACTTTTGAAAGTACAACGTATTTTGAGGCACAGAAGTCTTTTACTTATAAAGAACTTATATAGGCAAAATGGGAGTAGGAGTAGTCCCAAGCCAGAGCTTTCTTCCTTGTGGAAAATGTCATTTTTCTCCTCCAGTTTAGAACATCTAGGGAGTTCTAATCTAGAAAGCTACAGAAAATCTTTAATTTATTCGTGGTATATCTCCTTTCGCTTCTATCCAACCCAGCTATCCAATGGTGTCTCTGTCCTCCAAGGCTGCTGCTAATTTAACTATTGACATAATTTTTTTTTTTAATAAGGTGAAGGCAAGATTATCTCTAAGATCTTTAAAGACTCTAAGGTCTCTTTATAGTTCCAATTTTAAAATTCTATGATTCTAAATTTTCCCAAAGTACTTTCACTGGCATTACCTGGTCTGCAAGCCTGCTTGCTACTTGTTCAATTTCTCCCTTTGCAGCAATGGACTGTCCACACCATGGAGCATAGAAAAACAACAACACCACTTCTGAATCTCGACGAATGTATTCTGCATAGTCCAACTGTCCTTGGAAGAGGTCAAGGACAGGCGATCTTGAAGAGAAGAAATTTACTGGTGGTTTTGCTGGTATTATCACATCTTTTGCACGACTGAAAAAAAATACCCCCCCCCAAAAAAAACAATTAGAACATTTCCTTTGAATAAACTTTAGGTTCAAAAAATCTAAAATAAATTCAATCTTTAAAAAGATGCCCTCAACTGGGATAAGTAAATGAGTTCATGGAGGGGCACTGTCACTAACTAACCTAATATTTTATATTGAAACAGTAATTGAGAATAGTATGTCACTTTTTAAAAATTAATGTTTTATTGATACTTTTAAAAAACCAACATTGTTGTCACTTCCAAATGGCTCTCTCCCACAAGAGACCTTCCTTTGTAACAAAGGTTTACAGCCAAGCCCAACAAACACAGTGGCCAAGTTTAATAACATGTCTCATTCTATACCTATATTCTACTACTTTCTTTCAAGAAAAGGGAGGCATGCTTCATCACAAAGCTTTTAGTCAATGTTGGCAACATGATGTATCAATACTATCATTACATGATTCTTTGGGATTAAGGTATGTGACTAACATTTCACTTCTTTCTCCCTTCACAGACTCTAAGAGGCTAAAAGAGTTTTTACTGGTTAACCCCCTCTTTCACACATGCCAGAACCAAGACTGACAATAAGGACAGCTTGAGGAGACACTACCCCAGAAAATGAGAAGGGCCAATTAACTACAAAATGCCAGTACTATGAACATTATAGTACCATACCATAAAAGAACTGTATTTTTTATCATAAATGTTCACCTTTACAAACAGTATACCTATGAGAAAGTTCAGCATATAGAACCCATTTACAATGACCATTAGATGAAGTCTGGTGGCAACATTACATTGGAATACACAACATTCCAGATACAAAATGTTATGTTTTAAGACTGAATAGAGATATTTTCAACAGACAGGAACTCCCCACTCACACAGAACTCAGACTTAAGCCCCAGCTTTTAGCACAGAGCCTAGTACTAATATATACTTAATAGGAGCAGCTAGATGGTGCAGTGAGTAGAGCACCATCCCTGGAGTCAAGAGGACCTGAGTTCAAATCCAGTCTCAGGCACTTGACACACTTAATAGCTGTGTGACTTTGGGCAAGTCCTTTAACTCCAATTGCCCTGCCTTTCCCCCTCCAAAAAAAAAAGAAAAAAATATATATATATACATATACATATATATACTTACCAAATATTTGCCAACTGATTCTCAATTCCAAAATTTCCAAATGGTTTGTAGGTAGTCAAAATAAGTGTTATAAAAGCTTATATGTACTTTACTCCTAGAACCGTCCCTTTCAAGCCCTCTCAGATGCTAACTTTATTTTACAATTATGACAAATTTGATCATGTAGCTAGCTTATAAATCCATACTTAACCAATGAAAAGGTGCTATTAAAGGCAGACTCCCTGAGAAATGAGAAATAAATGCCAGAAATCAAGAGAAGATATAGAAAAACTCTAAGGAAGGGGTTATAAGAACTCAAAAGGTATCTGCCACTTAAAACAAAAACAAACATTCCCCACACACCAATTCTTATATTATAGCACAGTAAAATAACTGATGTTACCCTATATTATCAAAATATGGTTGTTTACATTCATTATATTCTGTTTAAGGAGGCAGAGTAAGATAGTACTACATTTGTATTAAGGTATTTCTACCAATACTTCTAGGATTTGACATTTCCTTTGAGTTGGTAATCCCTTCAAGAAGGCAGGTCTCAAATGCTCCACAACTAAGCCAATGGTCCTAAAGAGCTCCTGTTGGGCAAAATTTATTACTGTGAAACCAATCTGGTAATGTAACTTTCTTGAATCTACCTAAGTTGGGCCTTGAAACACAGGTCTAGGTATAATCCATCATTGGGGTCATACTCAAAGCTGTTGCAGCTTAGTAAGGCTTGCCAGAGTTTGTGCTCTGGCGACATGGCCTTAAAATGCACTGTAACTTCCACACCTTGATGAAGCTTTGGAGAAGGACTTTAGCAGATAATTTCCATCAAAAATGGGTAAATCATATGTTTCAAAAATTGGTATTTAAATGAGCTGTTCAGCTCCCCAAACAATTCGTGTGTACAGGGTATCGTACTCCTGGATTGTGCTGGCAAATGAGGTGTTACTAAACTTATTTTCAGAATAAAAAAGAATTAAGATAATTGTTTATTCTAATTTTCTACTATAAAAATTGCTGACTAGATATCAATGCATTTTTAAAAATGCAGACTTTGCCTGTTATGACATAGTTCCTCAGACCTATATAGCACCTTTCCTCTCCCATTTTAAAGTGCTTTCACAGGCTCATACATTAAGACCTAGTAGGGACTTCAGATACCACTTAGTCCTACTTCCTCATTTTACAGATGAAACCCAAGACCCAAGGAGGTCAGGTGACATGCCCAAGGTCATGCAAATATTAGTCCTCACCCTCAGGATTTGAACCTGAGGTCTTCTGAATCCAAAGCCAGTGGGTTCTTTTCCACTGTAGCACATAATTATTTCAAAACATATCTTTAGCTAAAAGGGGGCAAGCATTCTTAAACCTCACTTTTGCCAACAGGAAGCAAAGAGAAGTTAAGCAATGTGGCTTCCTTTAAGGCTCTGCTCAAATCCCACCTTCTTCAAGAGTCCTTTCTTGGTGTCCTCTATCCTCCACCCACATTTTTGGTCTTTCTTCTCTGAGATTACTTTCCATATATCTTGTATGTACCTATTTACATTTTTCCCCTAATAGAATGTAAGGTTACTGAGCCCAGGGGCTGTTTTTGCCTTTTTTTTGAACTCGGACTAAACACAGTGTCTGGCAGGTAATGACCAAGATTATACAAATGGATACTGAAGGCATGATAGTGGAGAGAAGAGTGGACCTAGGAATATTTGGTATTTGACACGGTAAAAAAGACTAGAGAAGCACCCCCAACCATCAGAAAGGCATCTCCAACTACCTCAAATTTACATGACCAAGTGTTGAATAGAAGTCTGACAATTACAAATTATGTTCCCCAAACTTGAGAACTCTTACTTCCTCCATCCAAGTCTTAATTCACCATATGGAAAGAAAAGTTCAGAGGAGGGAAGGGAAATCAAGTGATAGTAATCTTAGTTAGAGGAAAGGGGTGACAAGAAGAGGGAAGAGTAAAGGGAATCCTGTTGTGTTCCTGATTTAGGATGATAAGCGTGTAGGAGAGACAGAAGGACAACAGTAAGAGGGGCAACAAAAACAGACGGGTAACAGACTGGGGGCAATAGAAGGTCAGAGAGGGCAATAGAGGGAGACAACAGGGAGACAGATGGTGTCCAAAGACAGAGGGAAGCAATAAAGAAGGACAGGCGATAGAAACAGAGGGGTGGCAATAGACGGAGGGACAACGGGGACAGAGCAACACAGGGAGGGAGGCAACAGAGAAACAGATGGAAAAAGAGACGGGAGGGTAACAGGGGAGGGACAAGGAGACAGAGATGGGGGAACAGAGAAAAGAGCCGATAGAAAGATGGGTAATGGGAGAGGCAGGGAGGTAACAGGGCAGAAAAAGGGAGGCAAACAGAAAAGGAAAGGAAAGGAAAGGAAAGGAAAGGAAAGGAAAGGAAAGGAAAGGAAAAGAAAGGAAAAGAAAAGAAAGAAAAGAAGAGAGACAGGGTGATAGAAAGAGAGGGGCAAACAGGGTGACTAACTCCCTTTAGTATGGAGTCAGGCAGGTGACCACGGCCGGAATCCCCGGGGCCACTGCTCTCCCTCCCGCTGAGGATGGTCCTGTTGGCAGCCAGGTGCCCGGACCTGCCCGGCCTGAGCTGCCTGTTGGTCGCTGTCATTCACGACCCAACCCAGCGTTGCTGCCACATGCTCCCAGGTGAAGGGGCACGAGGGGGAGGCAGCGCCTCTTCCGGGCGGCCCCAGGGCCGCCTCCTACCTCCCCGGACCGGCAGTCACTGGGCGGCCGGTGCTTCTTCCTTCCCCCAGCCCCGGGTCTCACCTGCAGGTGAACTTGAGGGCCAGGAGCAGCGCGCAGCCCACGGCCACGGCCCCGCACAGCAGCTCGGGCCTCCGCCGGGCCATCAGGGAGGCGCCGCGCAGCCTCCGGCAGAGGAGGCCCGCGGGGCCGGGAAGGGCTGGGCTGGAGGAGCCGCCGCTGCTGCCGCCGGAGCCCTCGGAGCCCTCGCCGCCGTCCCCGCCGTCTTGGTCGCCGCTGCCGCCACCGCGGCCTCCGCATAACGACATTACATTCTCCCAGCCGCCGGCTTTATACAGCTCAGTCGCTGCCGCCTAGGGCCGGGCACGGAGGGCCGAGCCCGGCCTTCCGCTCCAGTATCGCGCAGCGGCTAGCGCTCGCTAACCCGGGGCCGCCACGTCAGCCCTGCCATCACGCCTGCACCAGGCCCCGCCCCCACAGAGCCTGCGCCTGGCCCCGCCCTAACGGAAACCTATGCTACGGCCCCGCCCCCAACCAGTCGGTGCGGCGGACCACCGCCCCTACAAAACCTGAACGTGGGCCCGGCTCCCACTGGGCCTGCACCCTGGGTCCGGCCCCGCCCCAAAGAACCTATGCCCAGGCCTTGCCACTAAGACTGTACCCGGACCGCTCTCCCAATGAGCCTGCGCCTCGAGCCCGGCCCCACCCCTTCAGAACCTAGGCCTGGCCCCGCCCCAACAGACCATGCCCAGGCCTTGCCGCTAGTAAACTTGAACGCTGGCCCGGTTCCCACTGAACCTGCGCTCCAAGCCCAGCCCCGCCCCAACAGCGCCTACGTCGGGCTCGGCCCCCAACCATCCAGCGCCCCAACCCCGCCCCCAGCGAGCCGGCTCCTGGGCCAGGAGGCTGGTAGCGACTAGAGCCGGACAACGGAGTCTTAGAGGAATGGAATTTTAAAAGTACAAGGGACTTTAGGGCCGGTGCAGGGGTCAGTTTACCAGTGAGGACAGGAAGGCCCAGAGAGGGATGGTGCCATGTCCAAAGCCCGCCAGCAAGGGAAGAGAGCCATGCGAGAGCTCGGGCCGGGCACATTGTATTGCTTGGCAGGTAGCTAGGGTCCCGAACTAGCCCAGGGCTGGAGCCCAGGTTGCCTCGGGGTTGCTTCTGTGGATGGGGATGCTCTAGCCTCTCTCTCTTAAACCCTTCATCCCAGGGGCTTCTTTGTCCCAGTACAGGCATAGATTCTCCACCCTGGAAGGAGGCTCGCTCCTTCCTCGGGTTTTTTTTCCGTTTCTTTCGTAGCTGGAGACTAAGCTACAAGCATTAGAACAATAGGAAGAGACTGAGCCTGTGGTTTCTCTGGTAGAGGGAATTAACTCTCGCTAATGCAGATGGGCACTACATTTTACAATTACGACTGAAGACCTCTACAATTTAAAAGGACAAAACGATAGTTTTGTGGAGAGAGAAGCTGAAAGGAATAGGGTAGTATTTTGTATTAATGGGTAAAGGGAAATTAGTTTTAAGACTAGGTATTAAGAAAAAAAAATTTAAGCCCGGGTGTTTGTTTTTTAAACTGATCGACCAACTCAAGCTTCCCCTAAGTCCTATTAATGAATGTAGGCACACCATATGTCAGGGTTATTATGCGACCAATGATCCGTCCAGTTGTCGGATTATATTTTTACACAACCAACGGATGATATTTTCTGTTGACCGACAGATTTGCATAGATCCTTAAATCTCTCACTGGAGATTGGCTGGAAAGTAAAACAAGTTGAACTCGAATGGAAGTAGGGTTGGCAGGGGAAGTAGGAATAGCAATGCCCGTAACCAAAAGGGATTTCAGCATAACTGACCCAGATCTTTAATGAACCAATTTAACACTTGACACGCAGCTCGTCACACTTTCCCGTTCCCTACGCAAATGAGGTGCATAGAAATGCAAATATATTTAGGCATCAGGCATATTAGAATATTGCTTTAAAAGTAATATTAGACAGCAGATTATGACTGATAAAGTCTTGACGTTAGGAACACTTGGGGAAAGTGGATATTATGAAATAGATCCACACTGGCTGTGACCCTGAGCCAGTTGCCTGCCTTCTTAGCGCCCTCCTAAACGACCACTTGGGACTACGCAGCACAGCATTTGCTAATCTACATTGGTTGGGGAGGGAAGGGGGTAGGTTCCACCGTGGAAGTTTCCTACACCAGTGGTCTAAATTAAAAAAAATTGCTTAAGATATATCACTGAAAAATTAAAATGTCAGAGCTGAAAGAGGCCTTAGAGATCATCTAGCAGCTAGACTCTAGCACTCCACCCATCCCCCCATTTTACAGATGAGGATACTGAGGCTATTCTGTCATAAAGCTAGTAATCTTGGCAGAGCTCAGACATGAATTTCGTCCCCTACCCTCCTAGAGCAATGCTCTTTCCATAATTCCATCCTATTTCTATTAAAGATTGTTAAATTACAAAAAAAGATGATCAGAGAAATCCATGTGATCAAATGAGAAATACACATAGATTTTGAAAAACTGAAGATTATATTGTTCACAAGTGTAAAGTGGTATATTCACTAAATTGAGGGGACTGCAATGATAATGCTACTCGCAGCTACTGTGGCTGTGTATGACCAACAACACCAGCACACAGGAGGGTTCCTAACACAGCTTCTTTGACCTGATTTTCTAAGGAAAGCAACTTTAAGGGGTTTACAATCTCACTTTAATTAAACATATGTATATCATTCACTTAGTTCAGGGGGAAAAATCAGCAACCTGAACTTCAGAGAAAATACAAACAGAAATTACAAGCAAAAATCATATAAATAGAGCAAATAACACAAATCAGCAGACAGGGCTTCTAACCATCTGTCCATAGCCATACATACACAGTTACCAGAGAGAGAAGAATCAACATCTAGGTTTTCAAAAGTGGGGTGGGGGGGAGGGGAACCTCCTTAACGGCCACCCAGAATCTCCACATAACACTCTTCCAATGAGTAAGCAAAATGCTAACCCCAGAGTAAATATACAATTATTCAAGGTCAAAGGGCATCACAACTATTTAACTCAAGTCCATGTGACCCAGGCCTTCCCCTGACTTAAGCAGGTCATCAAAGACTCAATTCAATCAAAGACTCCTGTTTGAAACAAAGGCACTTGATTGCCTTAGTGCTGAGAAGCACTCCAAAACAAAAAAACAGCAAAAATTCTCACCCTGCTTCTCATTACAGAGACAGCATAGTAAAAGAAGATGCTCTTAATTTCATGATTCTACTTCCCATTGGAAATAACTGAAAACTAAAAAAGCATATTAAATATGTAGTTCTAAGGAAATAAAAACATTTCACATTTATAAAGCACTTTTAAATTACAAAATGCTTTTATACACATTATCTCACCCTCAATTCTGTGAAGTAGCAAGGGCTAGTATTTACTTCCATTTTGCAAATTAACAATTTGCATTCTTGACATTCTTGGGCCCAGAGCAAGTCAGTAAATCTTGTCATTTCTGCTTTTACGTCTCTTACATTATCCAATCAGATACCCTTTCTGCCCTCCCATTGGTACCATCTTGGTTCTGGCCCTCATCACCTTTCATCAAGATTATTGCAATAGCTTTTTAATTGGTCTCCCTACTTTTAATCTCACCATTCCTAACTATTGCTTCGAAAGTAAATTCTATTAAGTACAGGTCTGACCATGTGACTCCCTTATTCAATCAACTCCAATGGTTTCCTTTAGGATCAAGTATAAACTGTTTAGCTTTTAAAGTCCTACATACCTTGGCTCTAACCTATCTTCTCTAGCCTCACTGGTAATTGTGTCGTCTCCCCCCCTCCGCCCCCCCGCCCCCAAAAATCGAACTAGCCAAATTTATCTCCTCATTCCTCCTCTTGACTGACACTGTCACCTGCCTGATGCCTTTATTCCAGCGATTTCTCTATCTGGAATCCACTCCCTCCTTACATATAATTGAGTCTGTCACTTCTTTTGAGATGCAGCTCAGAAACCACCTTTGCAAGAAGCCTTTCCTGATCCCAGCTGCTAGTGCCTCAATCCTAAACTTGCTCGTACTTTGCTATCTGGTGTGTATGTATATACTAACTTTATGTTTATGCTGAATCTTATATCTTGTATCTTATATGTACTTGTTTCCACCATTAGAATGTGGGAGTAGGGATTATTTCATTATTTGTACCTGAATCCCCAGCACATAAGCACAGTGACTGGAAAATAAGTACTTAATTCTTGATTAATAAATTTTATTGAAAAAACTATTAGACCTTCCAACCATCATTAGCATCCAAGTAAAATAAAAAGATAAAGCTGCCTTAAAGAAAAACAATTAAAAGAAAAGAAAAAAATTACAAAGGGGCTGCATATATCCTGTTAGGTATTATGTGAAAAGTAGAGTGGAGGCAGTCCTACCTCGGTAACTGATAATAGCAGGAGAGATTGGGAACTACATAGAACAGCACCTTTTTTTTAAAGCGTCAATTCACAGAGCTCTCTCTCTATCATTTGCCTTACTGAGGCCCAATTCAAGGTGCCCTATCCATGGTTTTGCTAGCAGGGCTAAATGTCAAAGCTACCATGTAAGCAAGCTATTGCTTGTGCCCTCTAAAAATACTAATAAGGAGTTTTTGTATTGATTTTTTAAAACATTTTTCTCCTACTAAAGCCACTTTAATGCAACGGAAACTTGATGAAGGTGTAATTGTGACTTGGAATATACTAATGTTAACCATGCAATATAACGAAGGCCCCATTTTATTTCATAATATTCTTCAGTGATGCTTTATGACTTCCACAGTGATGGGGACTACCATAGTCCACAAAATATTAAGATTGAGGGTTATTCAAAGGACAACGGAGAGACACCCAGCAAGCATGAATAAGCTATAACATATCTTAAACAATGAATTGCACATAAGGGAAGCAGTATAAAATATGTGATATACAGTCAGAAAAGAAGGTAGTAAGCAAGATTTAGTATTAGTCACTAGAGGACAATGCATGAGCTCATAGGTTGGTTGCAGTCTGTCTTGGTGGAAGGAGTACTCCACATGGATGAGATTACAAATATACTGAAAGATCACAGGGTCATGTATTTAAATCTGGAAGAGACCACAGAGATCTATTCTCATTAATCCCCTCATCTTACAGATAAGGAAGGTGAAGTTTAGAGAAGTGATTTCACACAGGTATATTAAGTAGCAAAACTAGGATTTGAAGTGAGGTCCTCTGGACTTGCTTCAAGGATCTAATATTGAAACTGAGGTATTACTAAAAATGCACCTATAATGACTATATTTGATACAAAGGCACATAGTCATCAATCCAATATCAAACATTAAACTACTATGCAGTTCCCTTAAGATTTAGAACAACAAGAGGCAGTCACCTTGAAAGGCAGAGGACCACTAACCTGGAATGACAAGAACAGTTACTGAGGTTTTTCTGAAGATATCGAAGATCACGAACAGTAATATATATATGTATTACTATATCCCAGCATTATCTACTGGCTTCATCACAGCCTCAATAATCACTGAAAGTATTACAAAACAACTAAATGGGAAATGAACTAGTTTCATATTAAATCATACCACTGCTTTCAATAAACCTTATTTTCTCATTTGTTCTTGACCTATAAATATTTCTGCTTTATCACTAAAAATTACTATTTCCTATAGAAATATTTTGAACCTGACACCAGCGTTGCACAACTCTCCAGGGAGGCATGTGTTTATGATGAGAATGAGGACAAAGCTAATGGCATAATAATGAAAGCAATAATAATAATGTAGAAATTTAAAGTTTGCAAAGCACTTTGCAATCATTACCTCATTTGATCCTCACAACAACCCTAAGAGATAGTTTATTGTCTCCATTTTACATATGGGGAAACTGAAGCAGACAGAGTCACATAGCTAGTAAGTGTTTGAGGCCACATTTGAAATCAGCTTTTCCTGACTCTGGGTCCATCACAGTATCCTCTACACAATCTAGTTGCTTCAGACTGGCCTAGACTATTCTGTCTGGTTGAACAGAAATGCTTTATTTATTTATGTGGCATATTTCTTGTCAGGATTTCAAAGCACTTTCTAGACTTCCCTCAAAGAAAATAAATATAAATACTTCATGGAAAAAGTCAAAATCGGGACCTCAAACAAGGATACCACATTCATTGAACCCAATTACAAAAAATTTTGTAATCATTTCAAGAAGTCATTGGCAAAAATCTGCCCCTGTTATCCAGCCTTTGGAAAAACACTAGACTTGAATATGTCTCAAGAACAAGTATGAACAAAAGTTTCAACTGAAAGCATGAACTGGTGAAATTTTTTGTCAGTACTCTCAATTAAATTAATTGTAATCTCTGAACTTAAAATGGCTGCTGATACAAAGACTCAAAAAACTACTGAGTTCAAAACATTAACCAAAAATGCCCACACAACCATACACGTGAACTACATACAAGCAACATCTATTTATAAAGAAAGAGAGTAGCAATTTAGCAGTGAGTAGAAGTAGTTTATTACTTTAATTACATTACTGCTTTATTTCAAAATAGCATGGATAGGATGGCTTCATAAAGTGATATGAAAGTTGGTACTGTAAAAAGCTAAGGATGACATAATACTGGGTTTCACCTCCTCAGAAGACATCATGCACTCCTTTTAGGATAAAACATGGAACAGCACTAGAGCTAATATAAGAAATAGCATGTAAGTCAATAACACAGAAGATTCTTATTAATCCAAAAGGAAAGTGTACAGAGAAAGAAAAAGTATCCATTTAAAGAGGCAGCTAAATGTTTAAGCATTTAGTACATAATTTCCTGACTACAAAAAAAAAATTGAGGAACCTTAATGTTGAATAGGAAAATAAAATGTTTCATCAATATTTCTTTCATTAAAAAGGACTGGCCCCCCTCCCCCCGAAAAGGCATCTATATAAAGTTTTATTACAGGCAATATTGGTCCATACAATACACAATACCAACAATACAAGTAAAATCTTTCAAAATCATCATTTAACAGCAAAGACCAAAAAAAATCAAAATTTCAGCCAATTGATTTTCCAAAAATTCTTAGTGCACATATTCTTCAAGATTCTTTTCAGTAAGTGATAGTGAAACATACAAATAGAGAAAAAATACCCCATTCAACATATTAACAACTGTTAAATGGTTATTTTGTTTAAAATCTTTATTAAGAAAATCCTTTTTAGCAACCTACATACAGATAAGTAGCAAACTTTATTTCTTTTTAAACAAACTCTTTCCATTAAAACACTTAAAGAATTTCATCCATCATTTTCTTCTTATTCCAGAACATTTGTTTATTATCTTACCTTAAAGGTCTCAGCTTAAGGACCAACTCAAGAGAGGTTTTCCTTTTCCTCATCCTTTCCCCCCTAACAACCTTCCATCCAAAATTATGTTCGACAGATGGCAAATCTGGTATACTTTATGGCAGCCTGTCACTTTACCGTCTGGTTTCATGACGGCTCAGCCAGATCTGTTAAACACCCCATTTTCATAACCACTGTAGAATGTTGTTCAGGAGGAACAATATATATGCCAATACAAGCAGAAAACTTGCAGCTTCTCTGCTACATGCTTTTGAATACTTTGAAATTTTCAAGTTGATGCTTTGATTAGGAAACATACATATCACTTTTAGTATTAGTTTAAATCTTTAAACAAAAAACTATATTTTCCAAAGTCATTATCATTTGGTGCAATCAAGTGGTCTTTTCTTGCTTTGCTAAGCTTCATCTTTAGAACATCTCTTCGTTCCTGCCATTCATGAAGTTCAGCATTTCCATGGGCAAATTTACAGTTGTTTCCTTCTGTGCAAGTACCAGCCACATATCTATTAAAAGAAGTTTGTGCTTAAAACTTAATCAATTTGTTGTTCTGACATCAAATTGTCAAATAAGGATTTATATCATTAAACTTGTTCTTTTATATAAGACCTTTAGTAAACAATTTTAGTGCTCAAAAAGTTAATGAACTGCTTGAGAATTATTGTGATCTTGATTTCAAACACTGATAATACAGACTGAAAGATACTTAGGATATTGTACATCACCAATGAAGAAAAATAAAAAACTATAGGTGGCATTAAATATGAAATGTTTATACAGTTTAAGTTTTCTAATATATTTATGGCACAAGATTCTATTTTTTGAAATTGTATATAGTCACCCCAGAGAATGCTTTATAAAACACATATATTTATCCTGGAGAATCCTCCACATAAAAATGGGTAAAGAACAAAACATTCCAAAAAAAGATATTCTACTTATGTTTCCTGGCATCTTAATTGATAACTCTTGTTTTTACATCATATTTAATATATCCCTCCTCCTCCTCCACTATCCAACAATCTATCCTATGCACCAAGGAATTAAAGAGGAGGGGGGAAAACAGTTCAGAAAAACAACCAATATATCCCCAGGCATCATAATACATGAAGTTACACGCTCATAGTCCCTCACTTCTACAAAGGGAGGGATGCGCATTTTTCTGAACTCTTCTATAAAGTTAGTCACTACAATTACACCATGTTCAGTTTAGGATTTTTGTTCTGTTTACACAGTTGTAGTCACTGTGCATATTGTTTTACTAGTTCTGCTTCAATTTATATCAACTACCTCATGTAAATGGTCCCAGGTTTTTCTGAATTCTTAATATTCATCATTTCCTCTCTTTCATTAAGTACTGGCCATCATTTCAATTACATGAAATTGATAATCTTTTCCATTAACAACATCAAGCAACCAGGACAGGAGAAGCTGTTGCTCAGAAGAAAATGTTTGCATTAAATAGCTCTGACAGGATATGATATCAAAGATACACAGGGAACCAATATAAATATATAAGACCAATGGATAAGTGGTCAAAGGATATGAACAATTCTCCAAAGAATTGTAAACTATTAACCACGTGAAAGACTATCCTAAATCACTAAAAGGGAAATACAAATAAAAAAACCTGATATTTTACCTCATACCCAGAAAAAAAGCAAAAACAACAAAAAAATGGAAATGCTTAATGACAGAGGGACTAGAGAAAGACAGGCACATTACTACTCCTCTGTCTCTTCTTTTATATTCCTGGTGACCTCATCAGCTCCCAAATGTTTGATTAGCATTTCTATGCAAATAACTAACATCTATATATCCAGGCCAAATCTCTCCTGGGCTCCATCCAGTCCCATATCACCAGTGACCTATTAGACATTTCACTGTGTCCAAAGATAACTCATCTTTCCTCCCAAATCCTTCACATTTACAGAACCTCCCTATTTCTGTGGAAGGGACAACCACTATTCCAGTCTCTCAGGTTCATAATCTTAGCACGATCCCGAGCTTCCCACTATCTCTTGCTCCACATATTTAATGAATCATCAAATCTTGCTGTTTTTACCTCCACATCTCTTATATTTAAAATTTTCCTTCTCTTTTCTTAAACAGATACCACCTTAACTCAGGCCCTCATTTTGTTTCACCTGAACTATTACAATGGAATCCTATGGATCTCCATGTCTCAAGTCTCTGGCTCTAATCCATCCTCTACACTGCTAACAAAGTGATTTTCTTTAAGCATAGACTGTTTTACTCTCCTACTCAATAAATTCCAGTGGTTCCCTGTTAGCCTTTGAATCAAATATAAACTCTTTTGCTTTGAGTTTTAAAGTCCTTCACAACTTGATCCCAACCTGTTTTCAGCCTCATTATTCTCCTTCCTGAAATTTACAGTCCTGAAAAACTGGGCTCCTTTTTGTTTCTCACACACTTTCCTCATACTCTCTCCAACTGTCATGCCTTTGCACTGACCAATTCCCGTGCCTGGAATGCACTCCCTTCCTTACCTCTGCCTCACAGAATCTCTAACTTCATTTAAGACTCAGTTCAAGTACCATTTTCTACATGATGCCTTTCTTGATTCTTCAAACTACTACAGCTCTTTAACTGCCTCGTTTTTATTCCGTATTTATTCTGCATATATAGATTCTGTGCTATTTTTATATGTCGTCTCCTGTAGCAGAATATGAACTCCTTAAGCTATAAAGTGATTGTTTCTCTTTTTTTTTTGTAGCTCTAATACATAGCACAGTGCTTAATGCTTGTTGATTAATACACTATTGGGAGAACTATGAATTGGCCCAGCCATTTTGGAAAGCAATTTGAAATTATGCTTTCAAAAAAAACGGGCCAAAAATGTCCATAGCCTATTAGCAAAGGATCCCATGGTTCAACATATAGACAGAAAAGACCCACATACACCAAAATACTTATTTATCATTGTTTCCTCGTAGCAGAGAAATGGAAAAGTAAATGCCCATAAACTGAGGAACAGCAAAATAAATGATGGCACAATGACGGAATGGAATATTATGCTGCTGAAGAGAAATGATGACTATGAAGAATTCAGAGAAGTCTAGGAAGAGATATGAACCGGAACAACGTAAAGTAAGAAAAACCATGAAGCAATATATACATTAACAGCAATATAAACGGAAAGAACAACAAAACAAAACTGAATGTTATGCAATCATAATGATAAGACTTAGCCCAGAAAAAATGAAAAAATACATTTCCCTCCCTTCTTTGCAGTGCCAAGGGACTATAGAAGAGGAAAACCACATCAATTATCAGATTCAATTGATGTGTTGGTCACTTTTGCTGAAGTGTTTCCCCCCCCTTTTTATTAGTCTTTGTTGCAATGGTTTGCTGGATAGGAGGAGAGGAAAAGATATATTCAGAAATGAAACTGATGTGAAAACGAAAAAAATAAATTTAAAAAGAAACTATGAGATGAACAATTTTCAGGTCTGAAATTATAAAACCTACGTACCTATCACAAATACTAAAATATCCTGTTGGGAAACGGTGCTGCCAGCAGTACTGGTCATCTTCTGTGTGGAAAAACTTCTCTTTGTGCTTCTCTGAAGAAATGTGACCTTGCCACTGTTTCTCACTATTACAATTTTTCCCACATAGCCAGCAGTGAAAGTCTACCTATTTACAGAAAAAAAAATGAAAGTTATTACTCAATTAAAGTTAGACTTCAATAACATAAAAGCTTAAAAGTTTAAACTTATTGAAGAAATTCATTCAAACAGGCTTTATATTGATTATCCCAAGCAAAACTGACCAGCTTTGATAACAAAATAATACTTTTTTTCCTTCCATGATAATTTAAAGCATTTGGTTCTAATCTACCTCCTAACCTCTGCCTTCCATAAAGCATTATGAGTATTAAGAAAAAGTTTTTACTTTAAGGAAATACTCTAAGATATATTATCAAATCTTAAACAGCCCTCAAGATGAGAAAGCTATAAATATTCAATCATTTCAATACTTATGTCTGAAAATTACTTGACACTTTTACATGGTCAATTATGACAATCTATCAATTATGAGATATGATCCTGTTGAAAAAGAAGATACTACATATAAGGAAAGCAAGGAACACTTCTCAAAGACCTTTAAGTCCAAAATGTGGTCTACTCCAACCTAGAACTCTAGTCAATTCTGGAAGACTGCTCACATCATTGACTCTAAGCATCCTTATACAGATGCTGGTTATTGATAAATTAGAACCCTAGTAAGGACCAACTGAAATATCTCTACTACACTCCCTCCTTTACTAATGGGAGGAAATTTACAGTAAAAGTCACTCAGATATTATAAACAAGAATAATATAGGACATGATATAGGAGGGTGGAAAGGATTCAAGCAAAAGTAATACAATTCTCCAAACAAAAGGAAGTCAATTCCTAGTATTTAAAAAGCAATGACAGTAAGAAAGATAATGGAGGGAACAAAGATAAAAAGCATGGACCTTTAATAGTACTTTTTGCCCACAATCATTCAGAAAGTCCTAGAATAAAGATGTTTTTCTAAAGACAGGAGGGAAAGTATATAAAATGCCAACTTAAAAAAAACTAAGAAACTTCAAATTGACTAGATAAAGAAATCAATACTACTCAGAAAGAACGAATGACAAACATAAGATTCTAAGAAAATAAGACAGAAAAAAGTTAAATTTATGATAATGACTAAAAATGCCATTTAAAAATGTTTGTTATTTGAGAGCATTCAAGCAGAAAAAAATTTAGTACCAGAAACATATACCAGTTTCTTTTCTATGTTACCATTTGATTTTCTGACTCTTACCCTTCCAGGTATCATTGAAGTACCTTAATGATATTTCAATATTTCAAGGACTTATGTTTTTATCAATGCAGAGACATTGATGCAGGCTACAAGCAATCCTTCTGTGCTTGAATAGGCTTTAAAAAAATTGGTCCCCTCTTGACCAACTGTCTGGGGATGAGCTTCTTCCAACTTAACTAGTTCTCAGCTGGGTCAATTATTGGACTCATGCTTGAACACTTTCCAGCTGCCAAGCTTGTGTACTCTGGGCAAAGTCTTTGAAAATCCAAGGTCACTTCCTTGCTACAAAGTGGCATCAAATAGGACTTTAACGGAAAGGTCATAGTCATACAGCATTCACAAATATACTCTGAGCGCTGTAATGGTTTGTCCACATTTTTACAGTTAAAGAAACTCTCAGGATCAAAGAGATTAAGTGACTGCCCTGAAATTGGAAAGTAAGATAATAACATTAGTACTAGGAGCAAAAGTCTCCTGAATGCTCAGCCAATATACTTCCAATTCTGCCAATACTAGATTTATCTGTTTCAATTTAAAAGTAATACAAATAATTTGATATTAAAACTATAATTAATGCTTTTTTATATATGCTAAGTTTATCACTACAAAGCAGGATGGCATAAGTGAATAGGTAGAGAGGAAGACCTAGTTTCAATCATATCTCTGATATAGACTAGCTGTGTATGTGAACATGGATAAAGCATTCAACCTTTCAACATCCCCAGTTAGCACTCCAAAACTCCAAGTTATAGATGAACTGGTGATTTTTATTGGTGAAAGGAGTTGTCATACTAGAAGTTACCTATACAGATGAAATCAGACCCCCCACACACACTTAAAAAGTTTCTAATTACTAAGTAGTTCTTACAGTAATTTCAGCATAATCTGTTGGCATGTGAATTTGTTTCCCATTTTCCTTGTTTGACTGGCCAGCTACATCATCAGTTTTTTCAGGTTTTTGACTCTTTAGCCAAATATCATAAAACTGCTCCATATCTTGTACTGAAGGAAAAAAATATATATATTTGACAATCACACCACAGTGGAAATACATGCAATTTTAAGCATATGATAATAGAAAAGAATAAGAATGGACTTTGCAGTGGGGAGCTAGGTGACGCAGTGAGTAGAGCACTGGCCCTGGAGTCAGGAGGACCTGAGTTCAAATCCTGCCTCAGACACTTGACATATGTACTAGCTGTGTGACCTTGGGCAAGTCATTTAACCCCAATTGCCCTGCCCCCCCCCCCCAAAAAAGAATAGACTCTACCTTTGAAAGTGCATAAATAGGAAGTGGTAAATAAGCTAACAGGCTTAAAAGCCCAAATGTGAGATTGTCAGAACTTCAAAAGTTAGCTTCCTATGTTATGGATCCACTTTGCATTTGCAAGATACATTCCTATAATTAATTGGACTTAAAATCAGAAAATATCAAGAGATACTACCATAAGTGACAATGTCAGCACTATATCATGTTTGTTTATATTAAAAATTCTTTTCACCACCATACCTATGAAAATTTACTTGACATGGTTTTGACTCTGATACTTTACTCATAAAGATTAGAAATATATTTACAATTATGAACAACATTCTAAACTTGACTGAAATCCAAGAATCAAACAAGTATTCCCAGAAGGGACCTAAAGCTGGAATGCATTTCACAATAACATAACCATGAGTAATGATCTTGAGCAGTAGCTAAAAGTTGCTTTCTCTGGTTAGAAAAAAAAAATACATATATTTGGCACTATTGCCAAATGCTATACAATCTAGTAACAATGAGTTGGTAGAGTTTCATTAGGTCATTTTTCCAAATGGTTTGATAGACTAAGGTTAGGCAACTTTGTTGTTGTTGTTCAGTGGTTCAGTCATATGTGGCTTTTGTCCATGGGATTTTCTTGGCAGAGATCCTCGAATGGTTTGCCATTTTCTTCTTCAGTGTGTCCCACTTTAACAGATAAACTGAGGCAAACAGGGGGCAAACAGGCAAACTCACACAGCTAGTGTCGGAAGCCAGATCTGAACTCAGATCTTGCTGACTCCAGGCCTGGTGTTCTATCCACTGTACTACCTAGCTGCCCACAGGCAACCTAGGAATAGCCTTTTTTCTTAAAAACAGAAGGAAGTATTCTTAAGTATATGAAGAAGTGTCTTCTATTAGATCTAGAATTCTATTTCTGTCTTTAATTCCTTATTAAATACTTTCTTCTTAACATGAGAGGTTAGAATACACTACCTTCTACAAAAAGAGATGGTAGGATTTCAGTGCTTTCCAGTATTCAAAGAGAATGGAAATGGAATAAACATATTTTAAATGAAGAGTACATGGTGGCCTATAGACTGTTGGTCTACAGTATTTGATAAAATTCCATCTACTTACTGGAGGATTTTTTCTTAATACGATGAACTTCATGGTTGCAACTTTTGCAGTTAAATATTCAAATACAGCCTGAGTTTTCTCTTAAACATTTTTATCCCCAATAGAAGGGTTTCTTTTTGTCACTGTATCTATCCCCTGCACTTAGAACAGTGTCTTGAACATTAAGTAAGTGTTGGGAATATATGTTGAATTTAATTATGAAAACTAAATTGGGACCATTACAGGTAAAATGACATCTTTAAAAACTTAGCTTGGTATATTAAAAGAATGCATTGATTTATGAAACTCTAATATATAAAAATCCGGTTATAAAACAATGTATTTAGACCCTTTGATTTACTGAAAAATTCACTGCTGATATCTTTTAACTACTGAGTTTCCCTAATGTACTTAATATATGAACTCACAACAAAAAATGATAGCAGAAAAGAAGAAATATTAGTAACCTAATATATGCAAAAGCAAATAAACTATGATATTACAAAAGGAGGAAAGCACACTTTAAGAGACTCAGATGAAATGAAACCTTAGTTCTGAAGCTATATTTGAGATAAATTTCATTTTTACTCACTTCCATTCTCTTTCATATAAGTCCAAACTTCTCTCTCCTCAGGACTATGTGCAAAGGAACAATTTCCAACATATTGACATTTCTTGCCAGAAGCAATATGATTGCATAGCTATATGAAAGAAAAAAATATTTCTTAAGCCTGAAGCATTAAGTGAAACTACCTAATTTTTTACATTTAGTCAGGATCGGATGACTATATATTTCTATTCTAGACTCAGAAATAACATTTAAAAAATGAAAACTTTTAGGTGAGGTTTTAACTTTAAATAGTAATCTAAAATGTATAATTCAGTCTCCAGGTTTTTAAAACAAATATGCCATAAATTATAGGACCTATTCTCACATGCAAATATCTAAATACTCAAATATGTTGTTTTAGTTCTCCACACAGCAGATCACTTTAACAATTAATATAATCTGGTCATTTGGGTTTTATAGCTCCACCTTACGACACACTAATTTTTCTGACTTTATTTGAACAATGAGAAAACTGAGCTTGTTAGTATATAAACTGGATATATCAGGGTAGTGAAGAAATACTAATATACTAGCCCCAAAATTACTAAATAATAAGATTTCAGAAAACCTTTACCAACTAACTTACTTAAAATGATAGAAGATGACCTCCATCTCACTAGATGTACATTATCTGAAGATAATTATTACATTAATTAGGACATTATAGCTTTCCTATAATACCATTTCCTGTTATTTTGTAGAACATAAAGGTGCTATACTGACAGGTACAAATCTAAAGACTTGCCTTAGAATCACGTCTGTCAAGAAACAAGAAAACATTTGGCATTATTTAAAAACCTGAGTTACAACTCTATCAAATAATTATACTCATTTTTCTATGTCATACATTCCAATACAACTACTGGTAAGTTTATGCCAATTTATCTTTTGCTTGAATAAGATCCGGCCCACACCACTCAATACATTACTTAACCTATGTAATTTTAAAAGTGTATTACTTGCTTATATGGAATTTTAAAAGTGCTTTCAGTTTTCAAACTATTAACTGTTTGTGCCCAATCACTGGGATCAAGGGAAGTTAATAAAAACTAGCTAAAATAAACATGGACATATTATTCAACAGAAAAACTACTTTTCCATGCAGAGTATCATCATTCCCATGTGCCAAATTACATTCCATTACTAGTTATAAATAAATAAGATGGCCAGATGCCACAAGGGATGAGTTTTAACAGTTTGTTTTCAATATTATCAACAATAACAGTGAAGAGAAAAAACATTTCAGGGATGGTGATATCCAGAGCATAAGGACAGACTGCTGAGTAGATCTCAGAGCTGGACAAGCCCTCAACCAATCAGTTCAATCTCCTGCCTTCAGGCAAATACGGTATTATTAGCCACATTTCTGCCATTGAAAACTCTAGACTGGACACTAACAAACCTAATGACCTCAACGGTTAAGGGCTGAAAATGAACAAGCCCATAGTATAGGAGAAAACAAGTTCATGAATTTCATGCCCACCTACAACGGAGTACAATTAAAGATAAATTGCCTTTCAACACCTCCTGCTATAGGTTCGTGTCTATCTGGAGATAAAACATGATAACAGACACAAGTGTACTCTTAACATCTGTCCATGTCTTATCTTTTCCTTTAATATACAGCCAGATAGGTAAGACTTTCAATTCTGCCACCTCTTAACAGATGCATCTGCCTAATAAAACATACCAAAATGTATTCACAAAAGGATCAGACTTTGAGCTATGATGTACTCTTTTGCCATAATTTGTGTGTGTATATACATACACACGTATGTATAATTATTTTCTATATTTACATACATATATACATTGGTGTGTTATGTATATGTGTGTGAACTGTATTATAGGAAAAGGAAAGATTAGCAATAAACATTGGATGAGGGAAGATTTTTCCTAAAATTAAGAGTAAGTAGTTCTTCCAGCTAACTGTCACAGAATTTGGGACAGTTATCACTATTTTTCACCTAAGAGTTATCCTTTGAGCAAAGGCAAATGTTTAGGGTTTTTCTTATCATACTAAGAAAACTGGCAATGTTCATTAATTCAGCAGTCATTCATTGGATATCTCATAGGCACAGAAGGGTTCTAGGTAAAACACCAAAAAAGAACTCAATAAAAATTTAAACATACCATAAGTTACAAAGTATAAACTTTACAGAACTGCAAAGTTCTATAAAACAATGAAAAGTCAGTCTTTATTTTTTCAACACCTATTGCCTATTTAAACAAAGACTACAACTTAATTTGCTAACAGCATCTTCAGTTCATCTGTACTGTGTGAAAGGCTCTTCCTACTGCCGCAGTATACTGAGAATTGCATACAGCATGATGCCATAGAAAAGGCACTGCATTTGGAGTCAGAAGACCTGGGTTTCAAATATCAGGAGCAGGCGTACCACTTAAAATCTGTCTGATATTAGATAAGTCCCTTAACCTTTCTGAGGTTCAGTTGGCCTCAGGTTCCTCATTTACAGGATAAAAGTGTCAGAATAGATGATTTCAAAGTTCCCTCTCAAATGTATGCTATGAACCTACAATCCTAGAGATATCAGCTTACTCCACAATATACTTTCTCATGCTCTCTTCTCACAGACAGTACTCTTCTCTTATTATTAGAAATTCTTTCGCAAACTACACAGATTGTGACAAAACTGGACCATGCCGAATCTTGCTAGATCAGGGCTGTCCAAACTTAGGTTTTTATTGAAACACTAGACAACATATTTTGGTTTGTGTTTTTAGTGAGAGCTCTGCGGTAGTTTGGCTTCGTTTACTAAAGCATTTATGTAAATTTCTATGCTTGTATAGGTGGGCTGCATAAATTGCACTGCAGGCCGCATTTTGGACAGCCCTGTGCTAGATCAAAAAATATACAACTCAAATAGCCAAAGTTGTATAGTGTCAGTAATTTAATCATAAACAATGCTTGAAATCTGATTCTGAAAATATATATTGCCAGAAAAAAACTTAATTATCCTAAAGACAAAGAGCTCTTGTCTAACAGATACAGCATTGGTGAATTAAAATCATGAAGAATAAGAGCTTAAAAGTTGGAAAAGGACATTAGCGATAATCTGAATAAAATATTAACCCAGCTCTATTTAGGTCAATCTGTTTTTTTATTATAATAGTTTTAGATAACTATGTTTCTGATATTAAAAAAAAAATGAACCACAAAACCCAAATGATAAAATTTCAAAGTCCTAATGTGGGATATCTCTAAGCAAGTATCCATTGTCTCCAGGTGAAAGATATGATTCAGAACATATAAGCAATTCCTTTAAAGTTAGCCAAAGTAAATTTGGAAGGCTATCTGATAACTTTGCCTCTAAAACTTTGATATCTCTTTCTATCTTTCTTTGGTGCGGCGCAAGGAGCAAGGAGAGGAAACCAGACCTGTGATTTCATTGTTACATGTTATACAGCGAAGAAATTCTCTACCAATACATCAGTCTTAAATAGCCAACTAGAGAACAAAGCAAACATTTTGACTCTCAAGCCCAGCTCTCCACTACACTATGCTGCCTCTCAATTATCATCCTCAAAAGATTATTTTTTGGATAATTGGAACTTTTTTAATGGGGGGTGGGGTGGGGAGAGAAGGGGATAGATCCAAATCTATAATGTCAGTTGTCTGTGGCACTGAAAGGTTAAGTGACTTGCTCATGGTCACATAGACAGTATGTGACAAAGGCAGAACTTAAAACCAAGTCTACCTGACTCCAAGGCCAGCCCTGCACATACTATGCTATGCTGCCCCTCTATAAAGAAAACAAAATGTTCTTACATGCATCTTGTCTTATGAGTTCTTTGTAGCTCACTAACCAAGATAATTTTTTGAGCCAATGGCTTGACTGTTACCAAATACATTGTCAAAGTATTTGACTACTTAATAAGTTAAGTAAACGAATTAAATAATACTTAAGACATTATTTAAACATGTTTTTGAATATCATATTATTAAAAAAGAATAAACAAATAATGTTAGCTTTTAATTTCATTGTAAGTTCACTAATAAAGATTACTATTTAAAAGATTTGAGTTTCCCTCAAATTAATGTCATTTTGCAATTACTTGAGGTGCCTAATAAAAAAAGTTGCTTAAAAATTACGTATGTACATCAAACTGTAAAGGCATTTGTTTCTTTGTGGGAAGAGGACGGATGTTCATCCACTTCTTACGTTCATTAGACATCACTCTCATCGCTCGACGATCTTTGGTCCACCTAAGAAAAATGGAGTTCAGAAAAACAAAGATACACTGGCAATAGGTACAATATATAGGAATAGATAGAAAGTTTGTACCTCAAGGGCCATCAGAGATTTTATCTATTTATTTTGCTTAACCCTATGACAAGTGACCTTTCACATTAGAAATAATACCTCACTTTATGCTTATATTTACATTAAAACCTATGCTGTTGAGCATTTAAAATTAAAGGAAAAACAAAAATTGGTCACCAAAAAAAGCAAATTTAAGAATTTTAAAGTGACAATTCTAAAAATTAATTCTTTACTTCTGAGTTCCAAAATTATTTACTTTCCCCTTGCCCTCTTCCATGCTTTCACTTTTCTTCCTATGTTGTAGCACTCATAATTTCTTAACAAGATATCTTCCATCCTATGAAGTGGATAATAATAAAACTAACATTTGTTTTGTACATGTTACTTACGAGTGCCCTGCTTTAGCACTACAGTATTTTCTGTTTTTATCTGGTTCGATGACTTGACCGTTTCTCAAACACTGGGCACATACAAACTTTATCTTTAAATTAAGAGATCCATATTTTATTTGATTTCCAGGTACCTTAAATAAGAAAAAAATTATGAAAATAAATAAATAAATAAATTATAGGAAAATGAGAAGAATTTTTCCCCAAATCAAAATGGTACCACTATACATACAAACTAAATAATACGTCAGTTTTTAATAACACTGATAACATTTATAACTCATCCTAAAATAAAGAAAAACATTTAGATATGACAATCCTTTGTATTAATTATAATAATAACAGTAATAACAATAAAAGTGGCCAATATTTATATAGCCCCTACTATATGCCAGACACTGTGCTGAGTACTTCATAAATACTGTTTTATTTGATCTTCACAACAACCTTGAGAAGCCGACGCTATTATATACATTTTACAATTGAAGAAATTGAGACAGAGGTCAGATGACTTGTCCGAGGCCATACAGCTACTTAGTATCAGAGACTGGATTTTAATTAATTCTTCCTGACTCCAGGTCCAGCAATCTGCCTGCTGTGCCACCTAGCTGCCTCTCTTACAAAGTAAAACATATTTATTTATAAGTAACCATGAATACAACCCTTATCCACATGTCTGAGGTACAGAAGATATGTTGCCATTTATAAGGAAATACAACTAATGCAGTAACTACCAATGCAACAAACAGAAGTAGATGCTCAAGAAATACTCTGGGTGGTATGAATTAAAAACATCCTTTTTCGCATGAATTTTTTGACTCAACTTTAATATTAAACAGAATGTTAGTTACCACATGTAGGATCATGTCATCATAGCTCCAGAGCTAGAAGAGTACTCAGAGCCATCTCCTATGACTACATCATTTTACAAACGAGGAAACTGTGGACCAGGAGGTTAAGTGTTTACTGCCTGCAGTCCTCTTTCCTAACACAAAAGTTCAATTTGCTGCCCACTTTCTAACTCTAGCTCTCCTATAAATGTTCCCCAAGAGACTGCCTTTCTTGCATGTATCTGTATCCCCAGTGCCTGTTATAGCACATAATAAGTGCAGAGAAATGATTTTTTCATTCATTCATTCACTGCCCAAGATCACACAGGTAATAAGTATCAGAAGAGGCAGATGAACCAGGTCCACCAGCTCCAGAGCCAATGCTTTTTCCACTGTACCATCCTGCCTCCCATTCTACTCTATACTGAAACCAATTTAACAAGTGATTTCTCACATATTAGTCTCAAATAGGATGTCAAATGTAGAGCATTCAAACGGAAATACCTGTGCTCCATGTGCTTTTGCTTCCATGTTTTGCCAATATTGTTTAGATTCTTGAGCAATGGCATCATGTGTTATGCCTAGGAAGTACAAAAGTCTTTATTTTAATTATTTCCATAATAATCTCCACTTATTTAGCAGAAATTCAAAAACATCAACCAGCTAAATGTTCATTTATATTTACTTCCTCATCTAATGCTTAACAAACAAGGTAGTACCGTATTTGGGGGGAAAAAATTCAGCAAACAATTGTTATGAATTCCTAAGAAACCTTTCCTCCTAAGAAATCCATACCAAATTCATTTCTGGCAACAACTTTAAATTGGACTCAATGCAGATATTTTCTTAAAAAGTAACTCAATAGTATAACTTACCAAAATGACAGCTTCCACAGTTCTTAAATTCTAACCTACAGTTATACAGATGTTCACATAATACTTTTTAAGGTGGCCCTACTGTGTCTGATGAAGCATACTTCCAGTTCTCACACACCTGTTTCTTTTTGTATTATCCAGACTTTTAGTTCCACAAGGCTGTGCGCATAGTAACACTCATCTTCCCTTAAGCAGCCATAGCGAACTTCATGTCGACACAGATCAAGTTGACACTGACTATGGAAAGCACGGATTTTAGAATATTTGACTGAAGTTTCTCGTAAAATGTGAACGAGGCACCTGATGTGAAAAGGGAGGCAATATTTCAATTTTCTGCAAAAGAATGTGTATTTCAAAAATAAATCCTAAGCAAAATTAAAGGTCTCTATTGAGAATGTATTTTAGGTCATTACAAAAAAAAAGTAAACTTAAAATAACTGTCTGATGGAACCCCTTAACAATAAGCAACCTAGGTTACATGATGCTTTTATTGTATATAATACTTAGGTTAAAGAATATGATCTATCTGGCCTATGGTATATCTTTTGTATTATATGCATATAGTTTTTTGCATTAGTGAAACATCAATTTAGTATTTTTTCACCTGGAAAGGCCACGAAAAAAATTCCTTTCTATGGACTATTCTTCAAAATAATACCAACAAAGAACAAAATAGCATGACAATATCACTGCTTCTATTTGGTATTGAGAAGCAAACTTTATGTACTTTCTGCTTTTCCATGACAAAAATGAGAAGAAAAATTGCCAACATACTTGTTGTCTTCAAATTCGTGCTTTGTAACCGGGTGAGAACAAGAAGAAGAAATATCTTTATTTCTCCTGCTTATTATTCGAGGCTTATGATCAAAACATTTCTGGAACAAATAAGAAATAGAGTTTATCATAAAAACAAAATCTAAAAAAAAATTCCCTACCTAGAATTTTTATTTTATCATCACAGTATTTCCAATGACCCACTATAGACATTCACTAATTTTTCCATTCAAAATATTGTTTTAAAAAGATTCAACTTTATAAAAGCTTGCAAAGAAAATGTACACTGAAATTGATGATTGCCAAAAATCCTCGTCAGTTTTGTAGCAGAAGAACTTAGAAAATGTACCTCACAAAGGAATATAAATTCTCCATGATGTTCTTGAAGAAGTTTGAACACTGTGAAGTTTATCTTTCCACTGCCACCAAAAAGAGCCTCTCGACTAAATGCACCTTTTCGTTCCAGTGTCCATACATCAATCTCTTCCTGGCAATAGGCAAAAGTGCAGTGACCTGGATATCTACATTCTTCCTCAGCAGCAACATCTATGATTAAAAACATTAAATTATAAGAATTTAAGGCATTTTGACAGTTTAAAAAAATGCTATCCATAAAAAAATTAAGTTTTTACATTTTAAATATCTTAAATACAATTTTACATGTTAAATATATCAGAAGAAAGTCTCTACAGCCTATGTGTTGCTGGCCCTATGCAAATTCAAAGACTTACTCAGGGTCATTTGATATGAAGGTACAGTACATTTCAAAAGAGGGTTGACAAGAAATACTCTGAAAGGAGTGTTTATCTCTAAGCACTGGACAACAAAGGTCTCAAAGCTACTAAGTTCCACCAGTATCTCAATCATTTCACTGATGTTATTCAGCTTAGCTCCAGTCAGAGGCAATATTTATAGCCTCTATTTATTTATTTATTTTTTAAGGGCTGGGTAACCCTATCTCATACTAGATGGAAATGTAAGGGCCTTACTCCTAGGCCCAGTTCCATGATGATCAGTATGGGAGCTTTGTCTGACCCAGGCTGGTTCTCTCCTCCTAAGATAATCTGGTAGCTCTCCCACTCCTGGGGCCTCATTATATTTATGCTCAGCTTACTGCAGACATCTGATTGGCTTAGGTCCCTGAAACTCAGAACTCCCAAGCTCAAGATTAGCGTCACTAGTTCACTAGCATCAGCCTCATCAATAGCTGGGATTACAGTCATGTACCACCACACCCATTTCCTCCAAGAAAATTCTTGAAGCAGATTAGGACTCAGTTAATATATATGGACCACAAAACACATACAAGAGAACCTAAACACCATGGCAAATATAGTTAAAGAAATATGAAAAACCCACTCCAAATAACTTGCTTCTAGTCACTAACTTTAAAATAGTGACAAAGGTGATTTTTCTGCCACCAAAGGATGGAGAGTATAATAATAATTAGTCATAGTAGTAGTACTACTAATAATCTCTAGTACTTACATAATGCTTAGTGTTTAAAAAAAGCACTATACAATTATTATTTCATTTGATTCCCACAACAACCCTGAGAGGTAGGCGCTATTATTATTCCTAGTTTACAGATGAGAATACAGAGGCAGACAGAGCTGGATGAATAGACTTGCCCAGGATCACAAAGCTAGTGCATAAATGAGGCCAAATTTGAACTCAGGTCTTCTTGATTCCAAGCTTGGTGCTCTGTCAGTTGCACTACCTCACAGCTGTTTTTATTTCTCTTTTTCCTGCTTAAGAGTATAATCAAAATGTCTAGGTTGCTAACTCTGAAATAAAATATCATTTTCATCAGTTAACTGAACACTTACTTATCTTTATTAAACCCAATGAATAATAATAATAATGAAATAAAATACCTTTACATATATAATAAGGCCCTTCATAATTTGTCTTTGTTGGTCGTGGACGTATTTTTTTCCATGATTTATCTTCAACATTCTTTATTCTACCAATTAAAATGTCTTTCTTACATTTATGATCTAAAGTAGGAAGGTAGGTATAGTCCATTAATTTAGGACCTAAGGAAACAAAGAGAAATATAAGATTTTAAATGTTCAAGCCAATTACAATCACAAACTAACATAAAGGCAGAATTTATATCAATTGTTAAATTCCCACTGAAAATACCCAAATTATCTTTAATACTCCAAATGGAAATTTTAAAAAATAGTGTAACTGTAGTATATGTCAGATTTACACAAGACATCTTTCAACATCATTCCACCTTCCATACAAGGAAAAACTCATTGAAGTGTTCATATTTAACAATACACAACAATTTAAATATAAAGAGGATAAAGCTCAGAATGAATCTGTTATCTAAGAATCCAAGTCTGTCCTCACACAATAGCACCACCATCTCACTGATTACTTAAACTGTTCTTTTAATTTTCTCCAATTACATTGCTTTTCTTAAGATACAAAACCCCGAATTTCCCACAGCACCTTTTAAACAAGGATAGCTTACATTTTTGGTTTATTTTCAATATTCTTTTAGAGACAGCCAAGTATTTTCCTATACTTTTTGACAGAATAATACCTTAGATCAATGACATGAGAAAGGATTCATGAAACTTCCTAAATATGTTTCCCTGATTGCTTGGAACCAGTCATCCTCTGTACTTAATTTGAATTCTGTTTCCTAAACATATTGCTGTGTAGTTGTCATTTTTCTACCCGCTCAATTTTAGTGCCACATGACTCCCTTCTACTTGATCCCCAACCAAGCTGACACTCACTTGCTCTTCCCTCTGGGAGCTTGGGGAGGCATGTTTCATTTTGTATGTTCTCTTTCACAGGATACATACTAAGGCTAAAAATAAATTAGCCCCATCAACACCTGGGGTCCCTTGAGTGAATGAAAAAGGCATTTATTAAACGCTTAGTATATGCTAAGCACAGGTGACACATGGATCACGTTTGGGGGGGGGGCGCGGGAAGCAGGACCCCTAATTTGGGAGTTGCTACCATGCTGGTGCCTATCTGTTTACTCCTCCTAAAAAAAACTGAAGCTAAATGACATCTTTTATTTCCAGATATCCATCCCATCCCCCCAAATTAGTGAACAATCCCTCTGAATGAAAAAAAAACTATTACATAAAACCAATGAGTTGAGTTAGGCTATATATCTATCAAGAGTCTTCCACTTCTCAACCCACTGTTTATACTTCCCTTTCACAAATAGGCTTGCTTAGCCTGTCCTAAAGATTTTTCTCCTTATCTACTTTTCACATAGATCTGGTTATGTAACTCCTTAGCTCAAATCCCTACAATGGCTTCTTATTGCCTCCCAAGTAAGTATAAGTTTCTTGGCATTCAAAATTTTCTCACAATCAGATAGCACCCTGAATTTTTAGATTTCTCTAGCATTATTTCCCTGATGTTCTAGTTAAACTGAAACACCTAATATCCATCCCAAAACAGCCTGCATTTTCCTGACTCTGTTCTTTTGTTTTAATCTCCCACTCTCAGACTAATGGCAGGAGGTCTTAACCTTTTGTGTGTCATGGACCCCATTAGCAGTCTAGTAAATCCTAGGAATTCCCCAGAATAATGTTTTTAAATGCATAAAATAAAACACATAGCATTACAAAAGGAAACCAATTATACCAAAATACAATTACCAATTTTTTGGACAAATTCACAGACCCCAAGTTAAGAACCCCTGTCTTTTATTTCTAACCATCCTCCTTTAAAGCCTAACCCAAATGCCACCTCTAACAGAACTTTTTCTGATTTCTATAGTTGGTAATGATCATTATTCACATCAGAATCCACATAATACTGCTTGCCCATTAATAAACATATAGTAAAAAAATTACCATACAAAATAGTAAGTGTCACAAACACCTAGTGGATGGTAAGATCCATGAGGGTAGGGACTCTTGACTTATCTAATCTTTGTGCTTCTGCCCAGGGCCCAGCACAGTGAATTGTACACAATCGACAATTAATCAATGTTTGCAGAATTGGATCAAAAGAATTCAAATTCACACAAATGAAATAAACAATTCAACATTTTAATACTTTAAGATTATTCCTAAACATGATATACAAAGCATCATATGAGAAGCAAGCTAATAAAACACAACTAAAATGTAAAGTATCAGAAAATATTTCTACAAATGATCTACTACCTAGACTAAGGTAAAAAATACATGGATGTATCAGTGTGTAACTACAATGAACTATTCTGAATTCAATTCAAATTCAACCAAACTAACTTTATGGATATTTCCCCCAAACTTGACAAATATGTGAATCACATATGATCAACCTATTGTGAAAACTCTCATTCAACTGATTATGAGCAAAGTACACAAGGGCTTTTCACATTTGTTTACTTCAGAGACTGAGTTTAAACCTTATGAGATCTAACATATGAAAATGGGCACAATGTGACCAACAACAATTCCAGAGGAAACAAGATGAAATATGCTACCCACCTCCTCAGGTGTCAAAGAATTATGGTGCAAATTGAGACATAAATTTTTGGGATATGCTGGGAATTTGTTTTACTAGACTATGCATATTTGTTAAAAAGGGTTTGGGGTGGAAGGGATGGGGAGTCTAGGGAGAAGGAGGCAGGAGGTTGAGAAAAATAGGAGGTTTTTGTTAAATGATAAAAAAAAAATTAAATTTGAAAATGAGCACACAGGTCTTAAATTTGATCATGGCCATATAGGTCTTATTTTATACAATGTCTGTAACCAGGTCTGATACACAATTGTAGTCAAATAGTTCTTTCAAGTATACTGGGTTATGGAACGTTATTAAATGAAGTATTTATATATGTATATTTTTTAATCATGCTTATATCCCCTCAAATTCATGTCTTTAAACAAGGTAAATTTGCTGATTGCCACTTCATGATCTAGCCATAAATCCTGCACTACCACTTACTATATGCACTTCAGCAAGTCACTTAAGCTCTTCTGGGCCTCAGTTTCCTCATCTGTAAAATGAAGGAGGCTGGACTAGATGTAGATGGCCTTTCAGGTCCCTTCTAGCTCTAAATATATGATCCTATGAAATGAAAAATTAACAAGTAATTCATACACCTGATATAATACAAAATGGGACAAATAAAATGAAATATCTATCATCTATCCATATTTTTCTTGGTGATAAAAACTTCCAATCCAGGAAAGGCAGTAACTATACCACTTTATTACAGAAAAAAAGTAGAAAAAAAAGTTCAAAGCAATATGTAATGTGGTTATGATGAAAGACCAGTTTTATACCTAAGATTGTCTTTTGGTTCCTATTCTACTTTTCAGGTTGTTTTTTATTTTAAAATAACCAGTGACATCATTCTCTTCTTATACATGCCAAATCTAACACCCTTTTTTCAATCTTGGTCTGTCTCAACCTATCTGCAGCATTCAGTCTTTTTGACCACCTTCTCCTCCTGGATATGCTCTTTTCTGAATCTTCATAATAGTGCTTCCCTTGGTTCTCCTTTCACCTAAGTACTCCTATAAAATCCCCTTTACTGGATCATCATCCATGTTACACTCCACTGTGAGCATACCCTTTTGTACAGTAGGTTTCTCACCAAAGCTGGAATGTACTCCTTCCTCACCTCCAACTCTTAGGATTCCTAGCTTTCTTCAAGTCCCTTCTACAGGTGCTTCCTTCTACATGAAACCTGCCCTGATCACACACCACCAGCTGCTAATGCCTGCCACAATTACTTTTTATTTTGTACATATTTGGTGTACACTTCCATGTGTCTGTCCTAAGCCCTCTTTTCTTTTCTCTCTATACTCATGCACTTGGTGTTCTCATCAGCTACTATGAAATTAATTACCTCTATGTAGATGATTTCAAGATTTATACACATACACACACACACACACCTCTCTCCAGCCTAAGTCTCTCTCCTGAGCTTCAGCTGCACATCTCCAACTACCTATTGGATGTCCTGGTAAGCAGCTAAAACTAACATGACCAAAACACCTCAAATCTTTTCCCCAAACTGTCCCCATCTCCTAAATTTCATTGTTTCCATCTTCTACCATCTTTCTGGTCACCCAAATTCACAATCTTGCCAGTATCTTCAATTCCTCACCCTATATGTAGAATCAGCTTCCAAATATTTTTATTTCTACCTACTCAAGATCTCTTGCATTCATCTCCTTTTCTCTACATACACAGACATCACCCAAGTTCAGAACTTCATCACTTCTCACCTAAACTATTGCAATAGCTTCCTAAGAAGTCTCTCCCACTCCAATCCATCCTCCACAAAGCTACCAAAGTGAATTTCTTAAAGTTCTGGTCTAACCATGTAACTCTGTTACTAAACCAATCCCAGTAGCTCCCTATTGTCTTCAGTGTCAACTATAAAGTCCTCTGTTTGGTATTTAAAGACCTTCACAACCTTGCCTTAACATACCTTTCTAGCCCTGCTGTAGCCATTACTACCCCTCCTGAACTTTGTGGTCTAGCCACATGGATTTTTGCTCCAAACACCAATACATCCCCCATTTCTATGTCTTTGTATAGCCTTTCCTCCATACCTGGAATGCACCCCTTCCTCACTTCCAATTCTTAGGATCTCTACCTTCTTTCAAGTTTCAGCTTAAGTGTTTCCTTCTACATGAAGCCTTTCTTGATCACAGGCCCCAGAATGGCTAATAATCTCTCCAAATCACCTGATTTATATTTGTAAATATTATTAAATTACTTATATATGTACACACTTCTCCTGAGAGAACATAAGCTCTTCAAGAGCAAAAACTTTTGTTCTTGGGTCACTTTTGTCCTTTCCTCCCTAAGACCTCTATCATGCCTGACATAATGCACTTAATAAGTGCTGCATCACGGACAGATCTAGAATAAAAAGAATATCAAAATAGGAGATATTTTGACAATGTCTACATAAACTAAATTCTTTAAAATACACATTATATGTTTTATCAAATAAAAACAGTATCTTTCATGACTAACATCTCAAACCTGGAGTAAATTGTTAAAAAAAAAAAACAATGTAAAGGATACCTAAAGGATGAAAGTAATTAACTGTTGTTTCAGTAAAAAATCCTAATGATTGCCTAGAACTGACTGGAAAGAACACAAAAGCATATGGTATGTAAAGATTACTGGTTATTCCCAATTATACTACAGTCAGTTGATAAACATTTATTAGCTAAGAGATTGGGATACAAAAGAGGCAAAAGACAGTTCCTGCCCTTAAGAAGTTTAACATCTGGGGAAACAAGCAAACAGATATGTACAAACAAGCTATATTCTGGGAAAGCAGGAAAATAATTAAAAGAGGAAAAGCATTAGAATTAAGAAAGGCTTGGGAAAGGCTTCCTATAGAAGGTGGAATTTTAGTTGGAACTTAAAAGAAGCCAGGAAAGCTGAGAGGCACATTTGAGGAGGGAGAGCATTCTAGGCATGGGAGATAGTCAGAGAAAATGCTCAGAGCCAAGAGATGGAATGTCTTGTTCATGGAACAGCAAGGAGGGCAGTGTCACTGAATCGAAGAGTTTGTGAGTATGATGTAAAAAGACTGAAAAGGTAGGTGGGGCTTATGTTAAGAAGGGTTCTGAATGCCAAACAGAGGATTTTGTATTTGGCAAGAAGAGCCACTGGAGTTTATTGAATAGGGGGAGTGTGACATGGTTGGACCTGTGTTTTAGGAAAATCACTTTAGTGGCTGAATGAAGGATGGACTAGAATGGAGAAAAAGACTTGAGACAGGCAGACCCACCAGTAGGCTATTGCAGTACTCCAGACATAACATGCTTAGAGTGTGCAGCACAGTGATAGCAGTATTATGGGGGGGGGGGGGGTGTCACATAGTTGAGAGATGTGGCAAAGGTAAAATCAGCAAGCCTTAGCAAAAGATTGGAAATGGAGACAGATAGTGAGGAGTCAGTGATGACACCTAGGTTGCCAGCCTAAGGGATTTGAAGGATGGTGTTGCCATCGACAGTAATAGAGAAGTTAGGAGGGAAAGAAGATTTAGAGGTAAAGATAAGCTCTGTTTTGCATATGCTGAGTTTAAGATGTGGAATGAACATCCAGCTTGAGATGTCTGAAAGGCAGTTGGAGATTCTAGCACAGAGATCAATAGAGAGATTGGCGCAGGAAAGGTAGATTTAAGAATCATCACCATAGAGACGGTAATTAAATTCATGGAAGTTGATGAAATTATCAAGTGAAATAGTATAGAGGAAAAAGAGGATCCATGACAGAACCAGGTGGCACACTTAGTGCTAGAGATCCTAACTTGGATGAGAATCAAGCAAAGGAAACTGAGAAGAAGCAATCTGATAGGTAAGGAAGAGAAGTGGTGTCCAAAAAATATAGACAAAAGTATCAAGGAAAATAGGGTTATCGATGGTGTCAAAGGCTGCAGAGAGGAAAGGAGAATGAGTATTGAGAACAAGACATTAAATTTGGTAATTAAGGAGTCATTGGTAACTTCGGAGAGAGCAGTTTCAGTACTTTTTTACTACATATTAATCAAATCAACTCAGTTTTCAATACCAAGTTTTAATTTATCTAAGGAAATACAATCTCTTCCATAGTCTGACTCTTACCTGATTTTATAAAACAGAGCTGACATGCTTGCCGCAATTCATGAGATCCTTCAAGTGGATTTCTTCCAGCTACAGATGAAGATACTTTAGGAGACCCACTACTAAAGACATGTCCAAAGTCATTTCTAGGTTGACTTGAAATTCCTAGGAAACTCTCAGAAGCAAACAAACTACCTGGTGCATTCATCTGTGAAAGAAATAAGGGATTTAAGGATATATTATCTTCTGCTTATTATTTCGATATTACTAAAAGCACTAAAATAAACTAAATTCTCTATAAATAGTGCACTTGTTAATGCCTCATGCTAACTACTCCTCAGCCCTAAAGTGCATGATTTTAACATTGTTGTCCACACCATAAATGAACTCCAGGGTGTTAAATAACTTATTCAACTACCTAAGCTCCTTCTATTCTTCTACAATAAACACATTTATAAAAGGTACTTACAAGTAAAATGGAAGAATTATTGTTGTTAAGCAGTGCTCCATCTCTAGAAGTTGATGTGGGCAGATCTAAAAATAAAACAATAAAAAAGCTTTAATGGACTTTTTATTCCTATCATGCAATAAGAACACAGTGATTTAGTAATTCAGTGCAGATATGTTTTCATATTCGCCTTCTTGTATCTCAGTTCCAAGGCATACTGAATCTTACAGATTTCTAAGTAATTAAATCTTCCTGTTTAATGACTATAGCCTTTCCTCCAGAACCCAATATTGTAAAAATCATGCCGATAGTTTATGAAGGAGTAGCAATTTCCAGATGTAATTGATATACTTTCAAAAACTACAGGATGTACCTGATATACCATCAACAACTACAACCCTAAAATGGCAAGGGTGGAAAGTACAAGAGTGCCTCTCTAAAAAACATTAAGCATGAAAGTGTATTTTGTAATAAACAATGCATAAAGCTCATGGTTGTTTTCCTTTTCTTTCTCTCATTAATGGTGAAACTCTATTTCCTTTCTCCCCTCTCCAGGACCTGTTACCTGGTCAGTTTAATTTTGCCATGTATCTATGTACATAAAAATATTATAACTCAAGTCTTTTTAAAGTAACCTAGGCAAGTACTTGGTTTCTTCTTCTTCTATAAAATGAGGGGACTGGATGAGATGATCTAAATCCTATATTCATATAATTTCAGTCAGGACAAAGACAGAATGGCCCCTGAAAATAAAAGCAGCCACCATAGCAACTAATTCCATGGTTGCCTTGCTGGCAAAACACAAATGAAGCCTAAAATACATTGCTTTCAATTAATAAGTTTTTCTTTCTACTAGTGATATCTAATTAAGTAATCTAATCTAGCAACTTATAAAATTGCGTATGGTACATATAACACCTATATAACTCACCATAAATTCTTTTGCTTGAAGGAAAAAATCTACAAGTTCCCCATTTTTCTAAACACAAAACAAAAGCTTTTAAATTTTTCTCTCCTAAACAAGTGAAATAGACCTTTCTTTATTTCCTTTATTCTGATTTTTCTAGAATTTTTTTGCCTCACCCTTTTTCTTTAAATGAAATTTAAAATTAAAGTGATTTTTTTTGGATTAATTCAAATTAGTACACATAAATTATTAAAGCACTTCTATACTGTATTCACTTTTCAGAATAAATTGTTCTGGGGAAATGAGGCAGAAATGACAAAAACAAAATATCAGCTATACAAATAATTTAATTCAGATAACTACAATGGAAATTAGCATTTCAAGCAAAAGTAACTTTAAAACTTAAATTTAAGTCTCTATACTTTAAAATTGAATAATGAAGTCTTCCTACTATCTACTACCAGGAGGAAAACTTTTTCTAAAAAGGTACCAAACAACAATTTCATTATTTTGAAAATAAATTGAAATATTTCAAATGTGACTCAATGTTTACCTCTTTTGGAGTCACTCATTGAAAATGTATTTAAAGAAGAACAAAAATCTTCCAATGATGAAGTCAAAGGCTGTGGATACATTTCTGAAAAGGAAGATGCAGGAACATAGCCTGCACGCGTTCCTAATAAAGGTGCAGAAAAGGGTATACTAGGAGTTACACTAGATGTTGGAATGGATCCTCTGACTACTGTGGCTGTCTAAAGGAGAAAACAAAAAGAAAAAAAGTATTTTTACAAAATATCCACAAAGAAAAAAATTTAAGACTTAATTGTTTGAAATGTGATATGCAACATATAAAAGCGTTCACCCTCACAAAAACAAAGAAATGCAAATTTAAATTATCATGAAATAATACTTTGTACCAATAAAATTGACAAAAACAAATAAAAATGACAAAACTCAATGGTGATGAGGCTATGAGAAAAGACCTAGATGCCATACATTGCTCTACAAAAAGACTGCACTGACTTGCATCAACCTGGTAACAGACCAAGAGTTACCAAACTGATCACATATTTGTCCTACTAATCTCTCTATTAGAAACATATACCAGGGATATAATTAATTACAAAGAAAAGTCTGTCTAAAACTGTTTTATATAAACAGAAAAACTGTTTATGTATAACCTATTTATTTCCTCAACAACAAAAAGGATATGAATGGACTGTGGTATATGGATATAATAGAGCTCTATATCTCTATTAAGCATGACAAATGAGAAATATGAAGAAATTTTGGGGTACGTGTGAAATAATGTGAAGCAAAAAAAAAAATGAGAAAGACACATAACAATCCTCTAATACTAAACTATACACATACATATAGTTAATCAATGTTTTTCTTAAACTATTGAACTCAAAACTAAACTCAAAACTCCAGGTGAGGCCTTATGAGGATAGAGTACAATGATACTATTCTCTTCCTATTCTTTAAATCTACGAGTTTCTTAATGCAGCATATAACTACATTTACTTTTTTGGCTGCCACATAATACTACTGACCCAGAGAGCTTTCAGGTCACTAAAACCCAATATTTAACTGCTACCTAACTATGCCTTCCCCATCTTGTACGCATGATATTTATTTCTTTTGTACCCAACTGCAAGATTCTACATTTATCACTAATTTAATTTTATCTTATCAGATTTTGCCTGATGCCAAGATGTTTTTGGATTCTGTGTTTGCTATCTCATCCAACTTTCTGTCATATGCAAATTACATTTATCCAAGTAATTAATAAAAATATAAAACAGAACAAGGGCAAGTACAGATCTTAAGGGCATTCCAATGGAGACCCACTGTCACACTGACACTGAACCATTAACAACTATTCTTTGAGTCCTGACTGTATTATTGTCTAATTCATCTATCTCCACCTTCTCCACAAGAATTGTCTGAAATACTTTATCCAAGGAGATCAGAAAAGGATTTAAAGGGAATTGTTATTATATTAACATGCTTACATATACTTTATAGTATATAATTTTGAATATAAATGCATAACATTTAGCAAAGGATACGTGCTACATACAAAGCTTAAAACAACTAGAGACCAGATGACCCAGTTTGAGGTTTCTTTTGAAATCCAGATTTAAAATATAAGTAAACTAACAGGCAAGATAAAAGAGGATTTATGGGAATATCTAAAGGAATGCAAATGTTACTTTATCTAAAAGTTAAATTCATTTTTGTCTATAATAACAACAAAAACATTTATGTAGGGTTATTTATATATCCCCCAAAGGGCTCATGTGAAGGGGAAAAAAAAGTCTTCTGGGAATAGTTCTGTGAAGTTGAAGAAGGCCCATAAGGACACAGAAGTACTAATAGCATGCAGTACTAAAATCTGACTCTTATGTAAAGAGGCAGCATTTAAGGAAAATACCTAATCAGATAGATTTAGTTCTGCATCTGTTTTATGTGAAGATTCTAGTTTTATTCCTGTAACTACACTTTGGGAATATATTTTAAATAGTTTGACATCCTCGATTTATTTCTAGAATGTCTGGAATGTAAATGAGGCCCTAGGAAAAAGAGACAAAACAAAAGATATATATATATGTTGTTCCTTTTGTTTCCAATGTGCCTCCATGGCATGACTCCCTGACACACGTGGATTTTAATCTTAATATATGAGAGAGACTGAGAAGGCCTTGCTCATTTGAAATATTACTAGAAAAAAAAAGAAATATAAACAGATAAGATGATGTAGATACATATAAGACTATGAATTCTGGAGATAAGAGCTGCTTTAATGGCTAGTTTGTTAAGAGCAAGTCCTTCATTAAACATTTCTTAAGCTAAGAGCCAAGCCCTGGAAATACAAAGAAGGCAAGAATACAGTCCCTATCTTCAAAGCACTCACAGTCTAATGGGGGAGACAATAAATTACTATGCACAAACATAATAGGTACAGGGTAAATGAAACATAATCTCAGAGGGAAGGCACTAGTGGAGACCAAGAAAGGCTTCTTGTAACTGGTAGTTAAGCTTAGTCTTGAAAGAGGCCAAAAAAAAAAAAAAGGTTGAAATGAGGAGGGAGGACATTCTAGGCATGAAGGATGAGTGGAAAGACTTGGAGTCAGGAAATTGAAGTGTCATAGTCAAGGAATAGCAAGAAGGCTTTAAATGCCAAGCTGTGGATTTTATATTTGATCCTAAAGATAATAAAGATCTACAAGAGTTATGAGTGAGAAGGTAATAGAGACATGATCAGACCTACATTTTAGGAAGATCACCCTGGCAGCTGAGTGGAAGACAGACTGGAGTAGGGAAAGACTAACAGTGGGGAGATGAGGACCTGGACCAGGGTGATGGCTATGTCAGTGGAGAGACGGAGTCATATGTGAGAGATGTTGTAGAGGTACAAATGACAAGATTTAAGTGATTGGTCATGGGGGTCCACACAGGTGAGGAATTGAGGATGAGAATGTTTTTACCCTCAGAATTAATAGGCAAGCTGTGAAGAAGACAAAGTTCAGGGGAGAAAAATAATGCATTGTTTGAGACACGTTAAGTTTGAGAAGCCAACAGGACATCCAAACGTCCAAAAAGAATGTCCACATGGCAAGTGGTGATGTAGGACTAGCTCAAGAGAGAGGATAGGGCTGGATACATAGCTAAGAGAAACATCTGCATAGAGATAATCTTTGAGCCCACAGGAGTCAATGAGATCACTAAGTGAAAAGGAACAGAAGAATTCTTAGCCTTTTTTGTATCACAGAATCCTTTGGCAGTATAGTAAAATCAATGGGCCCCTTGTCATAATGATATTTTTAAATGCACAAAATATGAAACACATAGGATTACAAAGGAAATCTATCATACTGAAATCAAAGTATTTTTAAAACTAGCTCATAGACCCCTAGCAAGACCCCCAGGATAGAGGGAGGAGAGGAATGGGACCAGGACAGAACCTCAAGGGATAGCCACAGTTAGTGCACATAACCTGGATGAAGATTCAGTGAAGTGCTTTACAAATATTATTGCATTTGAGTCTCACAATAATCCTGGGAGGTAGGTGCTATTATCATTACTATTTTACAGTTGAGGAAATTGAGGCCAACAGAAGTCACATGACTTGCCAAGAGTCACACAGCTAATGAGTGTCTAAGGTTGCTTTTGAACTTAGGTCTTCCTGACTTCAGGACCAGCATTTTCTCTACTGTGCCATCCAGCTGCCTAGAGGTTTTAGAATATTGGCAAGGAAAAGAGCCACCTCTTCAGGTGAGACAGGGGTGAAGATGTCTGAGTGATATAAGGGAGGAAGAAGGAGAGGGAGCTTTTTCAGTAAAGTATGAGGTGAGTTCCTCAACTGAGAGGGCAGTTAAAGGGAATGCTGTGGGGAGACTGAGAAGACATAAGAATGTTTAGAACAGCTACTATTTGTGAATAGGAGAGCAAATGGATCAGAGAGGTCTAAAAGTATGGCCTTGTAGCACTGAGGGCCCAGATGAGGTTATGTAACATATTTAAAGTGAACCTAGTCAGTCTAAAGTAAAGGATACTATAGAGTTGAAGTGATTCACCAAGTTGATACAGAGAAGGAAGGACAGTGCAGGGGTGATGGCCTGGGAAAGAACTGAGGGGTGGAAGGACTAGAAATCATAGTAAGTTTGACAAACAGGATTAGGCATTAAGGCAAAGGGAAGATGGAATAATAGAAGACTCTGATCATATAAAAGAATTTCCATTTATAAAAATGGAAGTGGAATACTTGTGGGTGATGGCAAGATCAAAGGTAAATTGTCCATGTGTGGCTAAGATGGAGAGCAGCACATCATGAAAACTGAGTATATTAAGGAATTGGAATGTCAAGGTATTTGAAAGAACATAATAATATACGTTGAAGTCCCTAATATGAGAGAGGGGTTGTGGAGAGAAAAGACTGTGGGAGGTCAATAGATAAGGGCTGCCAGGATCTGAATTGGTCAATAAATTTGAATAGTACCAATCTTAGAGGAGGAAAGAATACTAAGTGATGGTAGTAGAGGGAGAGTCTGGAAAAGGTAATAGGGTATTCCAATTTCCTCATAGAATCAGGTGGTATGAATGAAAGGACAATTTGTATTAGAAACGGTGGAATGGGGGGCGGAGCCAAGATGGCGACCAGAAAGCAGTAACTGGCGTGAGCTCCCCACCAAATCCCTCTAAAAACCTATAAAAAAATGGCTCTGAACCAATTCTAGAGCTGCAGAACCCACAAAGTGGCAGAGGG
>CM053624.1:252197274-252238203 GCA_028646595.1 Phalanger gymnotis | reverse complement strand
GTAATTCAAACGCCTGTGAAAATCAAGGCTGAAAACCAAACATGTCAAAAATAAATTAAGAAAAAAATTAAAAAAAAAAAAAAGAAACGGTGGAATGCTAGAAGACGGAAGGAGGAAAAAAAGGTAAAAGTTTTAAAATGAAAAGTTTAAGATTTACAAACCTATCTTGGGCACTTCTGATTGAGGTTGATGGGGTGTTGCCAATAAAGTTGTGCTTTGAGTGGTATTCATATTGGTTTGATCATTACCTTTCAACCAGTGAAACCTCATTAAATGTCACATGGCTCAAAAACATGACTACAGTAGATAATGTTCATTTTTCAAAAGTCTAAAAATACTAAAATTATTCAAGTGTTATTGATTATTAAAGAGAAGCAGTTTTAAAGATAAAAAACCTAAGGCTTAACCTATAAAATGTACAGACACTTGCTAATTTGTATTGCTAAAAAATTTTACTGATTCCACCTTTAGAGAAACCAGTTGAGCAGAACTTTGAAATTTACCAGAAGAGTTTCGTCAGCTTCTGGTGCAGAATCAAGTAGTTCATCTATTTCATCACCAAGGACAATGTCTCCATCATCTAAATATGTCTCAGGCAAAGTAAAGGAAATCTTTCCCCCGTTGGCCAACATGGCAGAAGGCAGAGGACTCTTTTCCATTTGTAACGGTAAAACAGGAGTTAAAGATGTTATAGGAATTGGAGCCAATTCATTTGATAATTCAGGAGTAAAGTCAGGAGGAAGGAGAGAAATAACAGGAGCTGCTTCTTGCTTTGGATCTGATAAATCTGTAAAAGAGTAGAGTTTTTTTTTTTTTAATCTCATCTCATTTTCTATTTATTAGTAAATATTTCTAATATTATATATCATTTATCCTAATAGACAAGTGCCAGAAGATAAATAGAATGGGGGGAGGGAAGAAGCACAATTAAAAAGATGATTCTTATATATTCAAAGGTTAATTATTTCACTTGTGGATAAACTACCTTTTGAACATAAAGCTAAGTGTTTGCTAGTACCACTACTGAAAGGAGGGTCGTGCCAAAGCAAGAAGATACAACTCAGATTTCAATTACTCTCTTTAACTCTTAGTAGCACAGAGTTGATTATGACATTTAAAATATATATAGTTTTGTAGCATTTACATATAAGGATGAACATGGCAATTTAATCTGATAATACTTTATAATTCATATGACTTGTAAAATTTATGTTTCCCTTTAGTTTGGTACAATAGCTCAAAGCTTACCTAACTCTATATCTTCTATGGAGCTCTTTGAACCCTGGAAAATAAAGCAAACAATATGTTAATATTTTAAAGAGTATTCATTCATTATTTGAAGTGTTTTCTGTGTACAAGGTGTGGTAGTGGGCATTATTTAATGAAATTGTCATAGGAAAGCAATTGACAAATAATATTGTGGAATAGGGTGTTGTAAAAAAAGACACTAAAAATATTACAGGTTAAAAATATTAATTGCTATTTCAAATTATGGGAAAATTTTACCATTTAATTTTTGGAATAAGTTTTAACTTTACCTTGGCTGCTACTTCACCCGGAATTGAATTTGAGAACTGAAAAATATTTAATATCCTTCATTTAAAACAAAATTAACTTAAAGTTAGAAAATAAAAGCCAAGATATCAAAAGTACAATTTTCTACCTTACCTTTGCTCTGACATATGCTTTCCTTATTTTAAATCCTAATTTCTGGGCTAGTTCTTGAGTTAGTTTTATTACACACTCATCCTGAAAAGACAATAGATAAACTGAGAAAAAAAAGGGGTGGAAACAATACAAGATAATGAGAAACACGAAAAATAACTAGAAACCATTTTCCAGCAATATGTTTTCTTTAATACTTGTAACAAACTAAAATTGGATGAACTCTTAAAATTTAAATTATTTAAGTAGTCTAAGTGTGACAAACACTTTTATGAGGAATGAATCTTTCTAACATTAACAAATAAATTTTTTAAAAATTCCATACCTGAGGCACTGCCAAAGAACATTTTGCTATTGCGTCATAAGCTTCTTTATATCTTCCTAAATCACTTAAAGCTTTAGCTTTCCGATACAGGGCTCTACAGTTATTAAGATTTAAACTTAAAACTTTATCACAGTCTTCTAGAACTTTATCATTCAATCCCTAAGTGACAAGACAAGAAAGAGCATTTAAAATTAACAACGAACTTACATTCACCAAATATTCATAAAACACTAAATTTATAAAATGCCAAATTAATAAGTACTAAAAAGTCAGTCAACTACATATTTACATTTTAAAAATATCTGAATATATCACATGCCTTTTTCTTTCAAAGTTATTTTTTATTCTTTGAAGGGACTAAATATCGAAACAAAGAAAAAATATGATGGTTCCACTTGCTGATCTGTTTATGAAGCCAAGAAAATCATTAAGTATTTACAGTAATAAACACAGAATCACATATTTCTAGCTAGAAGGTACTTAAAAGGCCAACTAATCTAACTTCCTCACAACTTACAGATGAGCACACTAAAATCCAGAAAGGTTAAGGGATTTGAGGTAGGATCACAGAGGCAGGATGTGGCAGTTAGAATTTGAATTCTGGTCCTCAGATTGTAATCCGGTGCTTTTTCCATTATACTTAATATCTTTCATCTACTGATCAATGTCCATTAACACAAAAAATAAGCATAGTCATGTTTCTCTATACAATTCATGGTTTAGTTAATAAATTGCATTTATATATTTAAGATTTGAAAAATGCTTTACATAAATGTTGCCTCATGTGATGCCCAAAACAACCCTATTGGAGATGCTATTACTAATCCTGTTTTACTGATAAGAAAATAAAGACAGGTTAAATGACTTGCCCGGGGTCACAAACAGAACATTTCTAAGACAAGATTCAAACTTATGTCTTCCTTATTCCTAGTCTAATACTCTATACACTGCATAACAGAACTAGTTAAACAATGATTTAGTTAATTCTAAAAAGCACACACAAAGGAGGCTGTATATCAAAATGGTGACATTTTGAGGCTAATTGTTTATGACATTAATTGTTCTTTGTTGTTTTTTCTGGTACCTTTGTTGATATGCTAAGAGCTCCTAGGGAGCATAGTTGATCAAATAAATCATTAAGTTAAATGAAGTCTTAATTAGGTACAAAATAAAACAATCAATGCTGAACTAGAAGCGTGTTCTAATAATGTTTCTCCCCATATAAATACATCCTCAGAATCCCTACATATGGGCCATTTCCAGAGTGAAATAATAGTTAAGTGACATTTATAATATAAAATCTTTCAACATTATGGCCAAAACTTTTTTTAAAGTATCTTTACCTACAAAAGCTAGCAAGATTCCCTTAAAAAAGGAAATAAGGAAAATGAGAGAAACAGGCTTACTTTTGAGGGCCCCTGTATTACTTCTGAAAGTATTTTATGCTTTATCAGCTTTCCACAGGACTGTTTTTTTTTCTCACCTTGAAAAATTCAACAACTTACCATATTTGAATAGCATGCAATACGATTTATATGCAGCTTTTCTAATATTTCATTAGAAATTGCAATTTCTTCAGACCTTGCATAATCAGCTATGTTTAAAGCTTCGGTATACTGACTTAATGAGCCATTCCAGTCACATTCTTGATATATATCATTTCCTTCATTAAAGAGATTTCTTATAAGTGTCCATAAAAACACCTAAAAAAGGAAAAAATTTAAATGGCAACATTGTGTAATGATTAATATTTTAGGGAGCACAACTTAACAAAATTGGTCATTTATACAAAAATTATTACAGGAACTTTATTACCAACCAAAAAGATCAAGATTGTCTGAGTGAATTATTGATGGCAGCATGGACAAGGAGACTATAAGTGACTTTGATCACTCAGCTTCTATAGGTCTATTTTATAATCTACAAAATGAATAAATTGGAAAAGAATAATCATTGCTTTAGCAATGAGTCCTAAGAGTCTACTAATCTAGATGTCCTAATACATTCTTATGAACAGCTCCTATTGCTAAAAAATGCATGGCATTTAAAGGGATCAAAAAAGTCACAAACAGAAAAATCCACATTTGGATCAAGAAGACTTTAAAGGCAATATGTATGCAGATTAGGCTCCCTTATATCACCACCTTCTTTTTTCAAACTATTAAGTCCCCTTCCTTCATAGCCTCTTCCTATTATCACATTAGCCTCATGCCCTATTATCATATTCCTCAATTTACTTCCCAGTTTATATCTGAATAAAACAAGGAAAAAATATACTTCCCTTACTTCTAAAAAGGTATTTTAAAATGCTGTCACATTTGTCTTTAGGGAAGAACTGAAATGCTAGATGTGGTAACCTTTAATTAGTTTTCAATGATTTCACAAAAAGAAATTATAAATTAGAAAGGAAGAAATACATGGAAAAAAAAGTATTTGATATGAAAAAAATTATCCCCATAGAGCAATACTGAAGGATAAAGCAATGATACTTCAAAGTTTTAAAGCATCTATTACCTCATATTGTTCCTGTGTTCCTCGGTATGGCAAAGGTGACCTAAGAAAGAGAAACAAAATTAATTTCCCCATAGGTTTCATTACCAGTCTATTCCAGCATTCATTTTGCTAGTCTTCAATTTCACATTAAAATTACTAAGCTTATTTCTATGTTAAAAATACAATTATATTGAATTCTTTTTTTTAATCACCATTCATATTTTACACCTACAGCCAAAAACTCTAAGAATGTAGAATTTGGGTCTCTTGAATTATACTAGAAGCAACTATTAAAAGAAAAGGCTAGCTTTTAAAATGAAAGAAAAAATTTAAAGATAGCACAAAATCATACATTCATTTTATCTGAGCCAATATTTGACAGCAACAGCTTTCAAATTAATTTCTAAGTCTGAGATTTTAACTTTAGAAGATTACAAGTAAGAGTCCACTAGTCTATAATTCATTACGCTAATATTGGTCTATTCATCTGGTTGCTTTCACAGAACAGTTCAAGTGCTTATGTTTTGACAAGTATCATTATGTGAATATAAGACTTGGGCTCCAGCAAGGAAAAAGAAAATAAATGAAGAAAACAACTTCAAAAATAATTTCATTAAAGTTTACTCAGTAAAACTGTTTTCATGAGTTACTACAGCATATTTACATTCTTCAATCCAAAGTTTTAGAAAATACAAAAAGACCAATTCTAAACACTAAAAAAGGGAAGGAAAGCTCCACTTCAACTTAAAACTGATATGAGATTACAGAAAGCAAATAAAGGAAAGAACAATAATGTCTGAAAGTACAATTTATAAATGGACAAACACCCAACTCAAGCACATACTAAACATCTACCACATGCAAGGTATTTTGGCAAGACAGAGATACACTTCTTGCCCTCAAATAATTTATAGTCTAGATGAGTAGGTTTCATACACATAAATAAAAATATAACCTAAGTTAGAATATTAGGAGACAGACAACGTAAGCAATAATATAGAGGAAGGAAAGAATAAGACAAGGTCAGGCAATGGCTGAACAGTCCATTTTACCCAGAGAATAGCATATGTGCAGCATAATGTGAAACAAGTCTGGAAATACAGGGTGGAATCAGAACATGGAAAGCCTTTAATTCCAGACTAAGTATCTAGGATTTATTGCAAAGGCATTTACTATGGAAAACAGTAGGTGGTTCAGGGGATAGTGCAATGGGCCTAGAGTCAGGAAGACCTGACTGAGTTCCAGATATCGGTCAATCCAGCCCCAGATACTTACTAGCTGCGTGACACTGAGCAAGACATTTTACCTCTGTTTGCTTCAGTGTCCTCAATTGTAAAATGGGGATAATAATAGCACTTAGCTCCCCAAACTGTTGTGAGCATCAAATGAGATCTCTGTGAAGCATTTACAAATGAGATATTTAAATATCTGGTTCTGGAGGACAGAATCTGGAGGATATGGAGGATCAACGAACAGAAGTTATGGGAAGGCAAGTTTTAGCACAATAATAGAACTTCCCAACAACCAGAGCTGTTAAAAAATGGAATAGAGTACCTTCTGAAATAATGAGATAATATTTGTTAAAAAATGCTTAGCACAGTGCCTGGCACATAGTAGGAGCTATAAAACCTTATTCTCTTCCCCCTCTCCCTTGTGAGATAATAGTTTTTCACCAATGAAAGTGACTGAACCAAGGCTGGATGCCCATTTATAAGGGATGTTGTAAAAGAGATTCATATCTTAGACAAAAGATGGACCTAAAGATATCTAATATGCTAAGATTCCACAAATCTATGAAACAGTGCTGGAGGAGGCACTGAATTATTTCAGACAGACAACAACATGATCAGAGTTGGCTATTTTAAAAATTACTCTGATAGTAGAATTTAAGAAGGATTGAAGAAGAGAGATTAGAGCAAGGAAATGAGTTAGAGACTATAAAAGTAATGAGCACCTAAATTAAGGTACTAACAGCAAGAATGAAACCAGGATGGAATGGATGCAAATGATATCATGAAAGGCTTAACATGGTTTCACAACTGGTTAGATATGGAGGATAACAGTGAAGGAGGAATCCAAATAACTTCAAAATTCTGAAGTTGAGTGCCTGGGAGAATGGTAGTGCCATTAGGAGAAATAGTGAAGTAAGGATGAGAGAAGCCATGAAGAAAAAATGTGTTCAATTTAGAGAGAGCCATGGAACAGTTTGAAATGTACATCTGGGGATCAGCAAAGAGGTGCAGCTATACACAGAGTCACCTGCATAGGGACAATCATTGATACTTTGGAAAGAGATGAACTTGCCAAAGGAAGAAGCACAAAATGTCAAGGACAGAGTTTTGGAGAATATTTCCATTTATGGGGTGGTGAAGAAAAGGTAACATAGCAAAAGAAAAGAGAGGTCAGTGAGGCAAGAAGATTACTGGGGCTGGAGTTAAGGGTTTAAGAATAGAGAAAAGGGTCTGGAACAGTTGTGGAGAATGTAATAAATGGGGAGTTAAGGAGCAGCTAGGTGGCTCAGTGAGTAGAACATCGGCCCTGGAGTCAGGAGGACCTGAGTTCAAATGTGACCTCAGACACTTGACACACGTACTAGCCGTGTGACCTTGGGCAAGTCACTTAACCCCAATTGCCCTGCCCCCCCAAAAAAGCAACAAACAAACAAACAAATAAATAAACAGGGAGTTAAAAAGACTGCTGTGACACCCAATGAGGGTCCCACTTAAGTGGAAAAACATGAATCTGTAATAAGCCTAGATAGTGTAGTCTTGTAACTTTCTCCAGAAGTGTCAATGGTCCAGTAGCAGGAGTAGACAAGGCTAATGGTGAAGGCTACCCAAATGTGGGAATCCATGGCAAGGATATGGTAAAGCAGTAAAGGATTCATGAATTGAAGCAACTTTTATCTTTTGAAGTCTGACAATTAAATCAACTTAGTTAAAAAAAATACAAACAAAAAAAAAACAAGTAAAGCCAGAATAGGGGTGATGATCTAGGAAAACAGAGAAAAGTTAAATATTTAATGATCATGATAAAAATGATAAGCAGTTTCTGTAGCAGTCACAACACAGAAAGGGTAGATGAGAAGACTCTGACAAGAGTAGTGAATTTCAGTATTCAAAATCTTTGAGAGGATGGAAAACCAAGGGATAATAAATAAAGTCTAAAATGAAGCTTTCCTAGTGGTTCTCTACTAAAGTAGAGAAAAGAAAGATGTAACTAGAATTGACATCAAGGAACCATAAAGCCAAAGTGTTAGGAGGTTCATAAATTCGGATACTGAAGTCAGGAAGGGTGATGATAAAATGTACAGAAAAATGTGTTAAGAGCCAGAGGAACTAAGTTCAAATCCTGCTTCTGCTACTTACTACCTGTGTACTACCCTAGAGAAGCCATTTAATGCTCTCTGGACTTTTAGTTTCCTCATCTGTAAAATAATAGGGTTAAATGATGATTGATCTTTAAGGTCCTCTAAGTCCTATGATAGTGAGAGATGAAAAAGAAAAGAAAATTACGAGTGTCAGTCACCGAATATTTTAATATGAATACAGAATAAACCCAGATTTTACATTTACTTCTTATGAAGAAATACAAATGCATGTTATTAGAAGCACTATAATTGTAACATATATGCATCAGACATTGCCTTTTAAAATAATGTTAAGGGATAACATCTTACTGTATAAACTGCAGTCCTTTTTTAATATCCTGCTGCCTGTTTCTTCTGTCTTCAGAAACATTGGACATGTTATCCTGCACATTCAATCTCTAGAGTCACCCTCTGAAATAAAAATACATATAATCACACAGGTCATCAGGGTTTGATGAATATAACTATCCAGAGTCAAATTAAGAGATTATGAGACAAAGTATTAAAACCAATATATCTTCTAGTCATAAGTTAAAATGACAATTTCAAACTTATAATTTAAGAGAAAGGGAGAAACAAATAATGGAAAATACAGAAAGGCCTATATGAAATGATAGAAAATGAAATTAGCAAAACCAGAATTGTGTACCCATTGACTAAAACTTTTTGTTCTATCCTTTCCTGTTAAAATGTAAGTTACCTGAGGGCAGAGATGTCTTATTTGTTTCAATCTTTATCTCCAGTGCTTAGCACAATGCTTCTCACCTAATAAGTGTTTAATAAATACTTTCTCATTCCTTCATTCAACAACACTAATTTACTACCAGCAGAGCTGTGAATCAGTTCAACCATCCTGGAGAACAATTTGGAATGAGACAAACAGAGTTCCTAAATCGAGCCAGTAATCCCGTTGTTAGGTTTATACCACAAGGAGGTCAATGTCAGACAAATCCAAAATGTGGCAAAATATTTCTAACAGTACTATTTTTAATAGCAAAAAAACTGGAAACAATTTATATGTCTAATGACTGAGGAATGGCTAAAAATTATAGTATATGAACATAATGAAGTGTAATTATTCTATAATAAATAATGAATAAAAATAATTCAGAAAAATATGGTAGGTTTATATGAACTGCTAGTCAAGAAAGGACCAGGATTCTAATATAGATGAGTGCCACATTTGGGCTATAATGTTGTTCAGTTGTGTCTGACTCTTTATGATGCCATTCGGGGTTTTCTTGGCAAAGATACTGGAGTGGTTTGCCATTTCCTTCTCCAGCTCATTTACAGATGAGGAAAATAAGGCAAATAGATTTAAGTGACTTGCCCACGGATACACAGCTAGTGTGTGATGTCAAATCTGAACTCAGAAAGATAGTCTCACCTAGCTGTTATAATGTACATGAGTATAATAGTGTAAATGAAAACACTAAAATACAATACAATTTAAGTAAAATATAATTGCCAATCTTGATTCCAAAGTACAAATGGTAAACTCTAAGGGTAATAAAAAGTCTTATATATTATCACTTGCAATTGCAGTTTAAACAACTGATTATGCTTTATTTTGTTTTTATTGGAGGACACTTTGGTGGAAGTATTTATTAAGAATCAATTGCTATAGCAAAAGAAAATGTATCATAGTAATTTGGAATTAAGACCAAAGGGCTATAAAACTGTGCATACCCTTTGATCCAGCAATACCACTATTCAGTCCATATCCCAAAGAGATCATAAAAAAGAGAAACCTCATCAGCTCTTTTTGTGATGGCAAAGAATTGGAAACTGAGGGGATGCTCTTCCATTGGGCAATGGCTGAACAAGTTGCGGTATATGAATGTAATGGAATGCTATTGTTCCATAAGAAATGATGAGCACGATGACTTCAGAAAAACCTGGAAAGACTTACATGAAGTGATGCTGAGTTAAGTAAGCAGAACCAAGAGAAAACTGAACACAGGAACAACAACATTGTGTGATGATCAGCTTTGATAGACTTAGCTTTTCTCTGCAATGCAATCATCTAAGACGATTCCAAAAGACTCATGATGGAAAATACTGTTCACATCCAGAGAAAGAACTATGGAGTCTGAATGTAGATTGAAGCATACGATGTTCTCTCTTTTTTTTTCTTTCTCGTAGTTTTCCCTTTTGTTCTGATTCTTCTTTCACAACATGACTAATGTGGAAATATGTTTAACATGATTGTACATGTATAGCCTATATCAGATTGCATGCCATCTTGGGGAAGGGGAAGGGGAGGGGAGGAAGGGGACAAAATTTAGAATTCAAAATCTTATAAAAGTGAATGTTGAGAACTAAAAATAAATAAATAAATTTAATTTTTTAAAAAAGACTATCATATTTTTGCCTTTTTAAAATATTATCATTGCTATCTTTTTTATTTACATTGCCTCTATTTCTAAATAAATCCTTTCCCCTTGCTTATCCATAAAGCCATTCCTTGTAACAGTTTTTTTAAAAGAAAAAAAGCAGTTTAATAAAACCTTAATAAATCATCAACATTTTCTTATTGCAGGTCTGATCACATCCTGCTTCTACTAAATAAACCTCCAGTGGCTCCCTATTACTTGGATAAAATATAAACTTCTCTATTTGGCTTTTAATGACCTTCACAATCTTGTTCCAACTTATCTTTCCAGCCTCGTTATATATTACTCCCCTTCCTGTACTCTACAACTGAGGAAACCTGGTCTTCTCTTTCTTACATATGGCACTCCATTGTCCATCTCCACACCTTTGTACTGGCTATGCTCCATGACTGAACTTACTCTCTCTTCACTTCTACCTCAAAAAATATCTTACATCCTGCCGACTTGGTTCAAGTACCACCTTCTACCTATTTTCCTCATTCCCACCATCACCACCACCACCACCTACACCCACAAAACTGAAAGTGCACTCCCTGTCTGAGCCACCTTGTATTTATTTTGCATTTATTCTGTATTTATATAGTTCCTCTCTTCTCTTATATACTTCTTTTTTGTATTTGTCTAGTATCTATTTTTCCCTAGTTACATGTATATAAGAACAATTTTTAACATTTTTTTTAAAACTCTGAGTTCCAAATTCTCTCCCTTCCTCCTTCCCCACCCCTAACCCCATTGAAAAGGCAAGCAATTACATATAGGTTATATATGTGTAGTCATACAAAACATCCATAATAGTCAGGTTGTGAAAGAAAATATAGACCAAAAAAGCTCAAGATAAAAAGTTAAAAAAAAATATGCTTCAATCTGTATTTAGACACCATCAGTTCTTTCTCTGGGGATGGATAGCATTTTTCATCCTAAGTCCTTCAGAGCTTTCATGGATAGTTGTATTGCTGAGAATAGCTAAGTCATTCACAGCTGATCATCTTTCAATATTATTACTTTGTACCCAGTACATTTCACTTTGCTTCAATCCATAATTCTTTCTAGGTTTTTCTGAGAGCATACTGCTCATCATTTCTTATAGTGCAATAGTATTATAATCATAATTACATACCATCATAATTACATGCCAATTTGTTCAACCATTCCTCAATTGTTGTGCAGCCCCTCAATTTCTAATTCTTTACACTCAGAAAGAGTTGCTATAAATATTTTTGTACATATAGTTCCTTTTCCTTTTTGATTTTTATCTCTTTTGGGATATCGACCCAGTAATAGTATTGCTAGGTCAAAGGGTATGATGTTTTTATAGACCTTTGGCACATAGTTCCAAATTGCTCTATAAAATGGTTTAATCAGTACCCAAATCCACCAACAGTGCATTAATGTCTCATTTTTCCCACATCCCCTCCAACATTTGTCATTCCCCTTTTCTGTCCTATTAGCCAATCTAATAGGTATGAAGTAGTACCTCAGAATTGTTCTAATTTGCATTTCTCCAATTGATAGTGAGTTAGAATATTTTTTCATATGGCTATAGATAGCTTTAATTACTTCATCTGAAAACTGATTATATCTTTTGATCATTTATCATTTGGGGAATGGCTCTTATTTTTATAAATTTGACACAGTTTTCTATGTGTTAGAGAAATGAGGCTTCAATTCTTTTTTCACAGTTACTATTGGTAACTGTATTTACCTCTATCCTATTCCCCCTACCCCTATTTATTCTATCTCTCCTTTCACCCTGTCCCTTCTCAAAACTGTTTGCTTCTGACTACCTCTTCCCCCAATCTCCTCCTATCACCCCCTCCCCTTCTCTTATCCCCTTCCCCTTCTACTTTCCTGTAGGGTAAGACAGATTTCTATACCCCATTACATGTATATCTTATCTCCTCTTTGAGCCAATTCTGATGAGGGTAATGTTCACTCACTCCTTGTCACCTCCCCCTCCATTGTAAAAGCTTTTTCTTGTCTCTTTTGTGTGAGATAATTTACCCCATTTTACCTCTCCCTTTCTCTTTCTCCCAGTATATTCCTCTCTCATACCTTAATTTTATTTTTTAGACATCATCCTCCTCTCATTTCAAACTTTTTCTGACTTCTAGTTCCATCACTCAACTGAAATTGCTCTCTCCAAAGTTACCAGTGATGTCTTCACTGCCAAATCCAATGGCTTTTTCACAATCCTCTTCCTTTTTTTTACCTCTCTGTAACATGGCACTGTTGACCACTCCATTCTCCTGGATATTTTCACTTTAGGTTTCATGACACTGTTCCTCTCTTTGTTCTCTTCCTAACTGATTTATTCTCAGTCTTTTTTGCTGGATTCATATCACAGCCTCTAACTGTGGGCGTACCCTAAGATGCTATCCTGGAGCCTATTTTTTTTGTCTATATACTCTATCACTTGGTGACCTCATCAGCTCACATGGGGTTAATTATCTTTATGAATATGATTCACAGATCTATATATCCACGATAAGCCTCTTTCCTGAGCTCTAAGCATGCATCGCAAACTGCCTGTTGTACATCTTGACCTGGATGTTCCATAGGTATCTCATACTCGATATATCCAAAATATAATTCATTTTTTTTCTCCTAACCCCACCCCACTGCCAAGCTTCCCTGTTTCAGTCAAGGGCATGACCATCCTTCCAGTTACCCAGGTCCACAACTTTAGTGTCATCCTCAATGACTCACTTTCACAGATCCCATATATTCAGTAAGTTGCCAAATCCTGCAATTACTACCTCCACATCTCCCCTCTCTTTCTCCTTCCTTTCAACTTATCCTTTCCTCTCTACTCATACAATCATTACCCAGTTTCAGGCCCTATTCATCTCTTGCCTGTTTTCTAAGTGGTCTCCTTCCTTCGGATCTCTTCCCACTCTAATCTATCATCCATACATACCTACCAAAGTGATTTTCCTGAAACACAGATCTGGCCATGTCATTCCCCTATTTAATAAACTCCAAGGCTTCCTATTATCTGTAAGCTCTAGTATAAAATTCTTGGTTTGGTATTCACAACCTGTACCCATCCTACCTTTCCAGCCTTATTATACAATACTAGCTTTCACACAAACTATGTTCCAGCAAAACTTGCCTTTTTATGGCTCTTACACATGGTGCTAAATTTCTTATCTTCATGCCTTTGGACTGGCTATCCTCATACCTGGAAGGCATTCCCTTCATCTCCATTTCTCAGAATCCCTAGTTCCCTTCAAGGCTCAGCCCAAATGCCACCTTTTATTTGAAGTCTTTCCTGATGCCAGATGCTAGTGCCTCCCCCACTCCTATTACTTAGTATCTGTTTTGCAAATATACCTATATTTATATGTGTTGTCTCACTTCACCAGACTGTAAGCCCCCTAAGAACAAGAAGTGCTTCATTTTCATCTTGTATACCCAGTATATGGTATATAGTAGGTATTTGATAGATGTTTGTTGATTGACGGGTGTCAAGAGATGAAAGAAAAGGATTTAACCATTTATGGCAGCAAATGAGATAAGATCCTTGCCTTTCCATCAAATGAACTGTCCTCCAAGGGTGCTAAAGTACCACAAATTGGCTATGGGGCTTACCTGTATGTCCTAGTTAAAGCTCAAACTCAACATATTTCAATTAAAATTTAGTACCTCTCCCCCATAACTTACTGTCCCTTCCAACTTCATAACTCCTGTCAGATCCTTATATTTGAAACTTTGGCTTTACTCTTGACTTTTACCTCCCTCTAACCCTTGATATCCCTTTATCAAGTCCTATTGTTTCAAGCTTTATAGCCTCCTTCAAACCAATTCCCACTACCACACTACTAGGGACAGTCAGGACCACTAGCCCGGATCATTTTAAAAGCCTCCTGACAAATCTTCATACAGTCTTTTTCAGCCCTCTATACCAGTGGTTTTCAAAGTAGGGGCTATGGCACTGCCTGGCACACAACAGGAACAGTATGCAGAGGCTGAAGTTAAAAAGCCTACTAAAATACCTGCTTTCTGGAGAACTAAAAATTTTGCTAGAAATTAAAGTCAAGCTCCTGTCAGTTTGAAAACTCTTCTCTTTTTTAGAAAATCATGACATTTGCCCTTCACCAGTTCTTTAATATAACTCCTATTCTTCATCATCACATCTGTAGTTCTTTCAGTACTTAACAATATAATTCATCAGGGCCAGTATCTTGAATTCATCAAGGGGAGCTACGCACTCCCTTATTGTTTCTTTGCTAATTTTGTCTATCAACTTCCTATTGACCATATTGTTTTGTCTTTCCCTCCAAAGATCATTCTCCTTGGCAAAGGAGAAAGGGGTATGAACTGGACTTGTGATTTCATTGGTATAAGGAACTCTTGGATGAAGAAACTCGTCTATCAATGCAAGTTCACACCTTCTCTGCAACTTTTGTCTTAAAGACTAAATGTATCCTCAATAAAGAACTAAAATGACTAAAAATGTCCAAACTCTTTGACAAAGAAATTCCACTGCTAGGTATATACCAATGAGGTTAAAGATGGGGAAGGTGGGCTTTCATAAATATTAGAACATTTAGAGCAATTCTTTTATGGCAATTTTTTCTTAAAGGAAACCCATTTCCCACCTAGCTGCATTCATTTTGGACTTCTTTGGCTTCCTGGGACATCTATTCCATTTTTAGATAGCTCTAATTGTTAGATGTTTTTCTTTACATTAAGTTAAAATCTGTCTCTGCAATTTCTACCCATTACTCCTAGCTCTTGCCCTCTGGATCAAGTCTAAGTCCCCTTCTACATGATAATACTTCGAATTCCTGAAAACCATTATCATACCACTCCTAAGTCTTCTTCAGGCCAAATATCCTCAGTTCCTTCAGCCAGTCTTCATATGACATGATCTCCACAAATTGTCACCATCCTGATGATCACCTTTCACCTCATTAATGTCCCTCTTAAAATGTGGGGATGAATGCAATTTTCTACATGTGGTACTGGATACTGTGCCTTTCTTAATGCAGAGACTGCACTAATTTGTAATACATTGTCACACCTGATTCATTAAGAATATAGTCTGCTATCTCTTTCTTTGGTGGCAAAAAAATTGGAAATTGAGGGGATGCCCATCAATTGGGGAATGGCTGAACAAGTTGTGGTATATGAATGTAATGGAATACTATTGTGCTCTAAGAAATGATAAGCAGGACTTCAGAAAAACCTAGACTTATATGAACTGATGCTGAATGAAGTGAGAGAACCAGAAGAACACTGTATACAGCAACAGCCACATTGTTCAATGACTAACTTTGATAGATAGATCTCATCAATGCAAGGATCTAAGACAACTCCAAAAGACTCATGATGGAAAATGCTATCCATCTCCTGAGAAAAAACTTTGAAGTCTGAATGCAGATGGAAGCATACTATTTGCTCTTTTTTTGTTGTTTCGCTTTGCTTCTTCTTTCTCATGGTTCCTCTTCTTGGTTCTAATTCTTCTTTACAACATAACTATTGTGAAAATATGTTTAATATGAATGTATATGTAGAGCCTATATTAGATTGCATGCTGTCTTAGGGAGAGGAGAGGAGAGGGAGGGGAGAAAATTTAAAACTCGAAATATTATTGAAGTGAATGTTGAAAACTAAAAATAAACAAACCTAAAAAGAATACAGTCTACTAACCCCAGATCCTTTTTCAGATAAATTGTTATCTAGTCATGCCTTTCACATCTTATACTTATAAAGTTGGTCACTAGAGAAAATTACATTAAAAGTATCAATACTCCCCCATCTCCAATACCATGCAGTTAGAAAATGGTTCATGTGTATAAAACATTACATAGAATGTCAAATATTTTTATGTATTGATTGGTTTTGCTGATGTTTTTCCTCCTCATCCTTTTTTTTTTTTTTGAAAGATAAGAATACTTCTCTGGGTGGGGAGAGGGTAATGGATATAGGAGAAATCTAGGCAATATAAAAATAAAAAATATTTTTAAATCTTTTAAAAAATAATTCCAATATTTAACTTAATAATCTTGTACTTAAAATACTAATAACGTTTACAAATAATCTGATGGATGTTGGCGTAGTAGTGCATTCCTGTAATTCCCTGCGACTGCAAGAGGTTAGGATGGTGGATTACTTGAATTTAGGAATTCTGAGCTTCAGAAGAACTAAAGCCAATTAGGTGTCCACAATAACTCTGGCACTAATACGGCAGAGGAAGGGGGCAGAGGGCACAACACACATACACCTGGCTGCCTGAGGGGCAAAGCAGTTGAAGTCGGAAAGTTTCATACCATAACACTGGGATCAAGCCTGACTGAACTTTCAGCCTGGGTGAGATAAAGGACCCACTCTCCCAAATAAAGAGAAATGTTCTCTCTGGATGCAAACTGGAATATAATATTCTCCTCCCCTTTTTTTTGCATTATGGCTAATATGGAAAATGTTTTGCATGATTTCACATATAGAATTAATTGATTTCATTTTGCTTGCCTTGCCTTCTCAGTGGGTGGGGGAGGGGTGGGAAGAAGAGAATTTGGAACTCAATTTAAAAAGAAAAGAATGTTAAAAATTAAAAATAAATTTTCCTTAAAAACTTTTAAAAGACAATATCAGTCAAATGAGAGATGTTCTGATGAGATATATGCTGGCTTCAGGGAGAAGGGGAGAAATTATAACATAAATACAATTCTTCTAAAAAAAAAAAACCTAACCAGAAACAGGGAATTAGGCTAAAAAAGACAAAAAAATAAGGAAATTAGGAAGTCAGTCTGGGAACTGAATTTACACTAGTCAAAGGTATAGGTCCTTCATCCTAGTCACTTTTGTCAAGTCTCCCTTCCCCATTCTGCTCTTCTCCTCTACCTTAGTCCCAATTCTCCTGCAGCTCCTATCCTAAAACACAGAAACCAGAAGCAGTAAACTAGAGCAGAGAGAGTCTGAATTCCCATTGTCTTGAAGGTAGGAAAGGTAATTCCTATGGAAAGCATTGGGGAAGTATCCTGCCATCCTAAAATGGAGCTCTAGATACTTTTTCCATATTAGGTCATAGCTATACACAAAAAGATACTATAATGTTTTATAGACTACAATGATACTACAGTGTTTTCTAATAATATCAGAGTCCTTTACTTAAGGTACATTCTGGGTTAAATAAGTTTATTGTATTGGTCTGAACATAAACTTAACTTTTCCTAAAATTCAGTTCATATAAAACCAGAGTGCAATCTATAATATTATTCTTCCATTTTTATCTATGTATTTTTCTTCTTTCATAGAGATCTCATTTCAGGGATGCAGTCTATCTAAAGGACAATATAGCACTTAATTATGATATGAATATTCCCTTACTTGATTATGAACTACATGGCAGGGATTTTGTTTCATTTAATCTTTGCATCTCCTAATTCTCTCTCTAGTCCCATAGTTCTGTACAAAGCAGGTACTTAACAAACATCTGTTGAGTTGACCTAAAATGATTTAATGATGTATAAACAAATTTACATGAAGATCTTTAAATAAATAGGATACCAATTATATTATATCAATGTATTAGACTACTACGACATTTACAGAACAGACTAATAAATTCAGAGAAACACAGAAAGGCTCATATGAAGTGACACAAAGAGAAGAAAGCAGAGCCAAAGAAACAATATATGTAACTGCAACCACAGGAGGAAAAAAAAACCAGAAACCTAGAGAAACATTTAAATGCCAAAAACCAATAAAATGCACAGGAGAGGCACAGTGTCCAACAAGAAAAAGGAAAAGGTTTTTGCAGGGCAGAGAGGGAAAGTTGTTCCACAGCCTTCACACAAAGTCAATGTGAAAAGGCAACAAAATGCTGGTCAAATACAATAGTCAATATTGATCCTAATTGCCAAAGTTAAAGGATAAGTCTCTCCTCTCAGTTAATAATCATTCATCCATTTTTTTGAAGAAAGCACTTTATGAAGGCACTCATTTAGGTCAAGAGTGTTTGTTGCGTAAAACAATTATCAATAAATATTATTTATTTAGGAACTAACTTCATTAGGGGCAGAGAGGCAACATACTAGGGAGGTGATAGTGGTAGTAAAGGCCCAACATTTAGAAGAGATATGAAAGTCTAAACAAAAATTAACTCTACATTCTCTTCAATCATCCCAACACTGATAAATCAGTTCACTGCTAAAGCAAACCTGAAGCCTAAAAAAAAAGCCTCCCACAAAATAGAATAAGTTATTTAATAATAAGCCAATGGATTTTCACAGAAAATGTTCAACCAAATCTGGAAATTTTACCTCTTATAGACAGTCCAAACACTTCATTAGGGAAAATAAATCATAACTCAGGTGAGTAGAGAAGAAATTAGAGGAAGAATTAATGGGATCTAAAGAAAAATTTTTCTTTAAAAGAAAAAAGCATCTTTGAAAATTTCAACCTCCTACAGGCATTACTGGTTTGTAGCTGATTAAGGCCTATTGAATCATTTATATTTACAACAATTTTTGAATTAATCAGGGGATTTTTATATTATGGTTTTCTGTTCTCTTTTTACAGTATTACTGCTTCTTATGTCAGTCATGCAAGTATTTAATGAGCCCATACTAGACAAAAAAAAAAAACACAATAGGTACTGGAAGCACATACTAAAAGAGACAAAAATAACTCCTTTACAAGGAACTATAAACAAACATAAAGCAGTGTAGTAGAAAGGAATGAGTACTGCACGTAGAGTCAAGAAACATTAATTCATATCACAGCTTTGACTCCCTATGCGATGGAACTGTGAAGCGATACAACATTTTGGAAAGCAATTTGGAATTATGCAAATAAAGTGACTAAAATATCCATACCCTTTTAAGCAAAGACTTCATTTTTGGGCTTATGCCCCCAGGAAGCCATCAATAAGAAAAAAAAAATGCCCCTATATGTTTCAAAATATTTTAAGCATCACTTTTTGTGATACCTAAGAATTGGAAATAAAGTAGATGCTCATCAATTGGGGAATGGCTAAACAAAATGTGGCATGTGAATGTAATGGAATATTACCACGCTGTAAGAAATGATGTGTGTGATGAATATAGAGAAGCATGGAAAGACTTATATGAACTGATGCACAATGAAATCAGCAGATCCAGGAAAACAAGATACACAGTAATTACAACAATGTAAATGGAAAGTACAACTTCCAAAAAAAAATCAAAAGTAAATGTAACAGATTATAAAGATAAAATGGAACTCAAATGAAGAGGTATAAGAGGACACCCCCAACCTACTCTTTGGTGGAGGTGAGAGATACCCACAGATGTTACACATTGCACATGTTTTTGGACTTTTTCAAGGGATCGTCAGTTGTGCTGACTTTTTTACCTTTCTCAAAAACACTATTTATCATTTGAGATGGATCTCAAGGAGGGATAAGGATGGGGGAGGGGAGTGATACATAGGATACTATGTAATAAAAAGAAAGTATCAATACTTTTTTAAAAAAGCATAATAGAATAGGATGAATACTATATGTAGAGTCAAAGAACTTTGATGCAAATTCCAGCTCTAACTCCTTTTGTGAGTTTACACAAATCACCTCTGCAGACCGTTTTCTTTATTTAAAAAATTGCAGTCTTGTTTTTTAACACCTTCATTTCCCAACACATCCCTCCACCAAAAGCACCCCTCATGACAAGAAACAGAAAGAAAAAATAGCAAAATTGATATCACTCAAGTCCAAAAGACATGTATGATGTATGCAACCTGCAGTCCCTCAGCTTTGCAAAGAAGGGAGGGAGGGGCATTCTCACACCTATTCTTCAGTGTCAAGTTTTGTGATTACACTAACAGTGTTCAGTTTGAGTGTTTGAATTTTTGTTGTTCTATTTCCATTAGTGGAGTCATGTACATTGCTTTCCTGGTTCTACTTACTTCACTTTGCTTCAGTTTATATATCTATCTCTCCATGTCTCCTTGTCAGGTTTTGTTTTGAAGATTTTTTTTCATTTTTAAAATAAAAAGGGTTTGATTAGACGACTGTAGAGGTTCAACCCAGCTCTATGTCTGCAGTTTGTTAGTATAGTACTTACAGGAGCTGGAGAGGACAGGAGGAGAGGGGGAGGGAAGGGGAGTAGTAGCAAGACAGGCATGGCAGGGTTGATCAGAAAAAATTTCCTGAATTGAAGGAAAGGCAAAGGGCAAAATATTTTATGCATGGAATAGCTGGGTTGTACAAAAGCTGAGAAACCTAAGAAATAAGGCCCAGACTCCCCCACCGTACCCCCCAAAAATGAGGTTAGCTAATGATGATGTAAACAAAATAACAGATATTGGGATCAGACCTATAGTGAGACAAAGTTTGAAGGCAATAATTTTAAGTTTGTACTTGAGTCAGAGAACAATGCGAAGACACTAAAATCTTGCAGTAATGAATCTCATCCATCCCCAATAGAAGCAAACAAATGTCAAATACAGAGTCACCTAGATGAAATAGCAATAATTTAAATGCTTCCAACAATAACATCATTTCTGGCTTGGGCTGATCAAGAATGGCTTCAGCGAGGCGACATTTGAGCTGAGCCTCGAAAGATAGCCAATTTCAATAAACTAGAGAAGATTGTTGGAGGAAGGAACAAAGGTAGAAAAGATGGAGTAAAATACATCAGGAAAGAATAGATAGTCAAATTTGGCTGCATGGAAAGTTCAGATGGTAATGGCGGTGGGAAGGGAAGGCTAAAAACGTAGGCAGGTGAAAAGTTGTAGAGAGACTTAAATTTCAGACTAAACAATAGGGGCATTACCATATAAGCAACAAATACCATTCTCTATACCCAACAGCATTACAGATTAAAAGATGGAAAGGATCTAAAAGATCATCTACCTTAGACCTCTCATTTCACAGATGAAGAAACCCCAGAGAAATTAAGTGACTTGCCCAAGGTCATACAGGTATTAAAGTGGTAGAGTTAAAAATCTGAACATAGGTCGTCTGCCTCCAAATCAGTGATCTTTTCACTATACAATCTGCAGAGCAGGAGTCAATATGAGACCCTGTCTCCCTCTGATCCCATCCAGGAAAGTTTAATCAAGAAACACAAAAGTATCTCAAGAACAAAATATAAAATTCTTACTTAAAAAGTAACCCAGAACAGCTTCAGTATAATGATTTGGGGCAGCAAAAAAAAAATTTTTTAGACTACTACTCATCCAAAAAAGGTATTCGTAAGCCCCAAGTAAAAAAGAAATAAAGCTTAATGTCAGTTTTACTTGTTCTATAAATATTTTTCTATACTCGAGCCTGAAGTTGCATATTTTAAAAATAAAAAGTGTTAAGAAAATGCAAAAAAATTCATAAGCAGCAGCACTAAGCCTTGCAACAAGTTGCTAGTTTACTCTAGTAACACTTGCAAAGTACTTTTGGGACATAATGTAACCTTCAGAAGAGAAAAACTGAGAATACAAAGTAGGTATTGTAGCAACACACTGACTTCAAACAAAACTGTTTTATTTTTGTTTGCAACAATTCAAAATACTAACAGATACCGTGTGTGATTTCTCCCCCGCTTTTTTTTGAGTAAGACTGTTCAGAAAAAGTGATTTGTAATCACTTAGCACAGTGGCTAGACCTATGACTTCATTGGCATAGGAAGCTCCCCAAAAAAGCAAATTCCCTCTACCAATGCTGATCAGCACCTTCTTTACAACTTAAGTCTTAAGGCAAGGAAAGGTTAAGTGATTTGCCCAGGATCACACAGCCAGTATGCTTCAAAGGTGGGAACAGCAGATGGCTTTCTCTCTATACAATACACCATGCTTTCACAAAGATTTCAAAATGTTAAAGATGTAGTAATTTTAAAATCATTGATGGATTACTATATAACACCTTAAGTCACATTTCAATTTTATTTCTCAAAACTCTACATACATTTTGGATGGCTTAATTACATGTAGGACTTAAGAAATACAACTAAAAAAGTTATTTTTCCATATAGGAAACAAAGGGCACTATAATTTTCCATCATTCTCATACTGACAACCAAATTTATTTTGTAACTTTTCTTGCTTATTTCAAAAGGTACTATGAGAATAAACATGAGTCACTTTGAACTAAGCCTACAGCAATCAATGTAAGTAAAGTAAAATATGAGTAAATGTGACCACTCATTTCCTGGCTTGATTTTTCTAGACTAAAACATAATAAAACAATTTTCTTTCTGGAGAGACCAGAAAAAATAACAACGCATTTCGAATATGATAACCTATTCTCTCTGCATACAGAAAAAAAAATCCACTGTATAAAATTCACTCAATTTGACTTTTTTTTTAGCAGATTAAAACATTTACCACCCTGCATTAAGAACTCCAGCCTTAAGACCATAGTTAGAATTGCAGGGATAGATAGACAAATACCTCATTTTACCAATGAGAAAAATGAGGCCCTGAGAAGTTATGACTTACCCAAGATCACACAACCACTGAATTAGCAGAGTCAAGGATTTGAATCCAGGTTTGTTGACTCCAACCCCACTGTCCTTTCCACTAAATCCTTGATGTACACAAAGACCATTCTTAAGAAAGATTTTATAAAGATGACATTCTGATGATTACATCAAATACCAGAATACTTTAATACTTTCTCAGTGAAATCCAAAACCACTCAAAATTGTCCTAACAATCCATGTATGGAAAAAAAAAATTGAACTGGACAACTTGCTCTTCTGCCATATTTTGCATTTTAAATATCTTTTAAAATGTTTTGGTTGATAAAAACATACCAACATAGAAAATCAAGTTCAAGTCTAGTCTTACATATTGAGGAATGAATGACATTTTATTTTTAAAATTTCACAGTATATTTTTAGCCTATTTTACAAAATTTGGCCTAACATCTATCTTCCCTGTTTTCTGACAAAGAAATAGAAATGGTTAAGTGGAGTGGGGGTTGGAATCACATATTCAGATCATCTACAAGCTGAATGTCTTTAACTAGAGAAGGGATTTACAACACCTTAAAGTGAGAAAACAACCCTAACCACTGATCTGACTACTCAGGATGCTATTCTCAACATTAATCATAACAGGCCTTGTTATTTCACACCAGTTAGGTTATATGTATATCTCTTTATAAACATCGTCTTATGTGTTCCCCATGACAAACCAAATAGGAATTTGATGAACAAGGAAACTGAAGCTGAGGAAGGTTAAATAATTTGCCCAGTGTCACAAAGTTAGTAAATGACCAAAGCTTCTTTAGAACTTATCTTCAATACCACATCTAGTAATTTTACTACAGATAACAACTTTGACATTTCCCTTGAATGGCCTTTCCAAATTATAGGACTAATTATCTATAACTGACTGCAGGTCAGGATAACTTTAGTCTTCACAATACATAAAATGTTAAAAAAAAAATCAAGTAGGTGATCACCCAAACCTCAAGTATGTAAGGGCAGTAGACACTAGCCCTAGAAAAGTAGATCCTAAATGAAAAGCCAGAAAGTTGCCACAAAATAACTAGTGAACAAATTACAAAGAGATAGTTCATTTTTTAGAAACCAATATAGTCAAGTAGGATCACATTAATGGAAATAATAAAAAAAAAATTAGAGGGACAAGCCCTAAAATTCTTAAGCTTAACAAACATGCTTATCACAACTCAGGAAAATCAGAGTAAAGCCCTCAAAATCTAGGGGAATGTCACTTTTGTCCAGGCAGCACCTCAACCTTTATGGGATCTCTAGTTTTGAAGCCCAGAACCTTTTCCTCTTTTTCCTTCCTACCACTACTCCCCCCCCCCCCCCCCCCCCCCCCCCCCCCCCCCCCCCCCCCCCAGTGAATGTGCAGCTCTAAACACTCTTCAGCCTGGTAAAAGGAAACAGAAACTAGATGTGGAATCAGAAAAAATGCCTTCAAATCACATCTCAGTGATTTACGACTTGTATGACACTAGGCAAATACCTTTACCTCTTTGTGCCTCAGTTTCTTCCTATGTAAAAGGAGGGGCCTGAGGGAAATGGTGACTCCCCAAGACCCTTTCCAGCTAGAAAGTGCATAATCCTGTGACATTTGATCTATTGCAAATGACTTAATCAAAAGTGAAGAGGGAAGAAAGGAAAGGGGAAGTATGAGGTGGATCCATCCAAATGAGACAACAGGTTCTCTTGGTATGAGGAAGGTGGGGTGAACCCTCACCCCTCACATGCAAAGATAGTTACTAAGTCCTGCTGAATCTTTCAGACGATTATTTCTCTCATCTGTCTCCTTCCTTTCCACTTCCATGCAATCAATCCCATGTTATTCCATGGCACCTCCACTTCTTGGAGTACCTTGGCTTTGTGTGTATACTATACAGCAGGAGGGGCACACATATATGATATACATACAAACCCATATATTTATGTGTGCATGTGTTTGTACATATATGTGTGTATAAGAAGCCTCTCCTAGTACTAGTGCTCTCCCACCCCAAATTACCTTTCATTTGTTTCGTGTGCATTTGGTACACTTAATAATGTACATGTCATGGTTCTCCCACCTCCACAGAATGTTAACTTTGAGAGCCGATTTCCACTTTTGTCACTGTCCCCCCAGCACCAGACACAAAGGCAGCGATTGACAAACGCTTGTGGATTGCTTCTCTACTCATCTCTCAGTAACAGCCTCCTAATATCGGGGTCCACCTGACTCCAACCCCTTCCCTTTTCAATCCATCCTTCATAGCAGGTAGGTATGCACTGCTCACAAGTCTCTCCCTTTCTTCAAGATGCAGTTGGACTACTTCCTCCACCTCCAGGCCCTCCAGGCCTCGCAAAAAAAAAAAAGGGACTTCCAATTTGTTTATCCTGTACCTATCTTGTTTACACATTGTTGTCCTCAAGTGGCTCCTCGAACCCCGCCCCTCCCCACCCCACCCCGACTGTGGGCTCCCTGGGGACCCGGCGGTGCTTTTCACCTTTCTTTAAATCCCTAAGGACTTTGCACAGTGCCAGGCACGTAGGAAGAGCTTTTAAATGCTGGTTAACTTGACTTAAACTTTATTTCTCGCTCCTCCCAATTTTTCACGGCCCCCTCTCCTTTACATTCCAAGCCAGTAGTCACACTCTTTCCGGGGAGATACACAGATATGGGCACAAGCCACCCCCCCCCCATACATATATACACACACTCTGAAATCGAAAGCTGCTTAGGGAGCAGGGCCCGAGACGCCTCTCTTTGTAATCCCCCACCCCACCCCACCCCACCCTCTGCCTAGCCCGCAGCAGGCATTTAATAAATATGAAAGGGAGCCTCGGGTCGCCGGCTCTCGGATCCCACCCCGGCTCCAGAATGGGGCTGGGGGAGGGGCGCAGAGGGGGAAGGGGGCGGCGGTTAACGGCTCCCATCGGGCGCGCGCCGGCGGCAGCGGGGGAGCACCTGGGGGTGGAGTGGGAGGGGGAAATGGGGGAGGGGGGTGTTAAGGTGGGGCTGGAATCGCAGCCCAGGGGAGAAATGCAGACGGCGACCCCGGCCTAAAAGGCATGGTGGGGGTCCCTGTAGTGAGAGGGGTCTCTGAGAAGGGGTCTAGGCCGCCCCCGCCCCCTCCGCCTCTCCCCAACCCTGAGAGCCGCAGCTGGGGTGTGGTACCTGCTACTTTCGAGCGGGCCGGTCCAGGGATGGAGCGGGAGACCGAGACCGGGAGGGATCGAGCGAAGCGCTGCAGGACGCCTAGGTGTCTTCTCTCGCGGCTCCCACCCCAACGGCGGCGGCGGCGGCGGCGGCGACTACGACTCGTCTCCTTCGGCTTCCCTGCCAAGACGCCCTCTGGCGGCAGGAGGCCGCTTCCCGCCAACCGAGACGCCACCTCATTGGCTAAAGGGACGACGACAGGAACCGAGGGAACTATACGGCCCTGGAGAGGCGCCGCCGCCATGTTGTGGTCTCTGGCCCCACGTACGCTGGCGCTCCGGGGCCTGATCGAGATGGGCCAGGCCCGTGGGGAAAGCCTGGCCCTTTCTCACCTCCCGCTCCCCATCTCCAGCCACTTCGACCGGCGCTTGCATTTAAGGCCTGTGCTCCCGCTAGGGGAGACAATGTCTCAGGGAAGGGGGAGGGGAGAAGACCCGGATACACAAATAACCTGTAACAGAGTAATAGTGGATGAGAGGTTAAGAAACGTGCCAACCGCGGCTGCCCGAGGTCCCAGGGCGGATATTGGAAAACGGGTTAAGATTTCCAATCGGAAGAGACCCGGGGACAAATCGGAAATATACCACGTACTAGCTATGTAAGCCACCGGTTCTTTCCTTGTAACCACAGCCATTCATTCATTCAACCCGGCACGTAGTGGGAGCTAAATATTTGTCATTCCATTGATTGACCCAACATCAACTAAATGCCTACTGGGTCCAAGGCAAGCTGGTAGGCCCTGGGAGTACAAAGACGAAAAGAGAGGGGGAAAAAAAGAAACAGTTTATGCCCTAAAGGAGTTCGTACTTGTTCTGGAGGCTTTAGAAGTACACAGATGCGCAACATATGTATACAGAGTAGATACAAAGTTATCCCTAGTCTGCGGGAGGCCGCACCTGACCTGAGTTGGATAGGGGTAGAATGCCAAGAGGCCAGGAATGAGGAAGGGAATGTCGGCATGGGGGATGGATGGCCCGCGCAAGAGGAGGTGATGTTTTCAAGTTGCAGCCAGTAGGCACTAGGTTAGTTTGGCTGGAAAGTAGTGTGAATGAAAGGGTATAATAACAAATAAGTGTGAAAAAGTTCGGGGAAGCCAGATTTCACGGTGCTTTAACTGATAGGCTGAGGAGTCTATATTTTGTCATAGAGGAAATAGGGGGCCACCAAAGAGTTTTGAAGAGGACTATCAGATAGGAGTTTGGAGGACTTTTTTCTGGGGAGATGCAGTTAGCAGGCTATTATAATAGCCAGGGCAAGAGGTTAAAGAGGGTGAGGACTCATGGTGGCTCTGTGGATGGAGAGCAGTAATCCATAGGAAAACCATAAAATGGGTGTGAGAATACATTAGAGTGAAGCTGTGATGACCAAGTGATTATGCAAATGCCGATTACTTTGCATACCTTACCTTAAAGGTAGACACTTAAGAGATAAGAGAATATAATGCCTCAGGCTTTATATATCTATCTAGCCCAAACCTAAATCTACTTCACATACCATTCTACTATTCACCCGATAACCAGGACCTAACAAGCACCGACATACAGCCTTTTGCCGTGCCACCATGACCATATTCCTTTCTACCTCCATTTTACTGTAGAAAGAGCAGTGAAATCATTGCTACTAGGGACAGTCTACTGCCCTTTGGTTCATAATCCCAATGCCTACCCTGATTGAAAAAAAAAAATCTCTTTGGGTTCCAATCCCCTACATATGTATCCTCCTATTGGGTTGCAAACTCCTATAGGAAGGGGATTATCTCAGTTTTGTAATTGTATCCTCAGTATTTAGCACAATGCTTATAAGGACCAGGTTGATCAAAAAGTAAAGGCTGGAATGTATAGTTCCCAAGATGGTTACTGGGCGTATTCCTTTATGACGGAAGGTATATGTTGTTATATAAGTGTGCATGTGTATGTATCTGTGTGTGTGCATATAGTTTGTGTGTATCAAAATATTATTGCTCTATATGAAACTATGGAATCCATAGAAATCTGTATAAAGTGATAGGGGTGGGTGGGTGAAGAAAGCAGAACCAAGATGAAATATAGATAACAACCATAATATACAGAGGGAAAAGCTAAAAGTCTTCAGAATCAGAATAATGGAATAGTCAGTTTTGACTTCAGAGGACTGATGGTGAACTATATCCCTCCTTTAGTAGAGTGGTAAAAGACTACAGACACTAAATGAAGCATACATGATCAATTTTTCAGTTTATAAGACAGGGTTTTATTGAAGGTATTTTCAGAACATGACAGCAATTTTTTTCTAATGGAAAGGTATTTGTCCACAAGATCAAAGGTTTAGAGCTGGAAGATACCTAGTCTAACCCCTTCATTTTAAAATCTGTTCTTTTCTATTAAGCATTTTCTCTCTCATTCCACACCCCCCCCAATAAAACAAAAAATTAAACCCCCAACTAGAAATATTCATAGTCAATTGAAACAAAGTTCATTTTCCATGTCCAAAAATGTATGCCTCATTCTGCATTTTGGGTTCATTACCTCTCATCGAAAGATGAGTAGCAAGATTCATCTTCATATCTCTGGAATAGTGAACACCTTTCTTTGACAGATGAGGAAACTGAGTACTACAGAAGTTAAGTAACTTGCCCAAGATCACACAGGTAGTTCTTTGTATATTGAAATGTTTGTTGGTGATGGTTAAGTTCATAAACAATTTAGAGGAGTAGCAGATTATGGAAGAACTTGAAAATTTGGACAAGGCATTTAAACGGAATAAAGTGAATAAAATATTTTGAACACAAAATTAGTCTAGCTATTGTATCAGGAATAGATTGAAGGAGGGAAGAGATTGAAGACTGGAAGACCTGTTAGGTTATTATAATAGTTGAGGCAGGGCATGTACTCAGGTGGTGACATTAGGAATAAAGAGGGAAAAAAAAGGTATGAGAAATAGGGTAGTAATATAAACAAGAGGATGTGATACTGATTAGAAAAGAGATATAGGAGAAAGAGAAGGGCCAAAAATATTATAGGAAGCTAAGTGGTCCCACTTAAAAAGGAACAGATTTGGGGGTAAAGGAAATAAGCAGTTCAAATGTGAAATGTTTTGTGTGTGATGTCAGAAATCTAGGTGAAGATGTTCTCTTAATCTTTGGAAATGTGGGTGTAGACCTTGAAAGAGAAGTTGGAGCTTTAAATATAGATTTCTATGCAAAGATAATAGTTGAAAATGTGGGAGTAAATGAGATTGACGAAGCAGAGAGTGTAGATCTAGAAAATAAGAAAGCTGAAAACAGAATTTTAGGGAACATCCATCCACCTTTAAGAGATTTGGAAGAAAAAGAGGCACCAGCGAAAGAAAGCAAGCAAAAAGCATTAGAAAAATAGAAGAAACAGAGGAGTATGGCATCTCAGGACTTAAGGAAAACATTGATACAGGATGGAAGTGGGAGGATCAAATGGAAAAAGGTTTCTCACACACCCTATTAGAAAAAAAAAACCAGACCAAAAAAGAATTTTTTTAAAAAACATAGGAAAATTAAAATCAACCAAAGTTTTTAAATGAGCAAAGTCAAATGCCAGTACAATTTTTAAAAAATGCTATAGAGCAACTAAATCAGTTAAAGAACTTAAATGAAAAAAACTAACCATATAAGACATCCAAAAGAGACTTCCTCAAATGGACAAATGACACATTCAAAGAAATTAATTTAAACCCATTGACACTGGTTTAAAAAAAAAAAAAAGGACCAGTAAAAGCTTGAGGAGGGTTTTTAAAAATCACAGGAGGAAGTTAAAATATTTAAAAGGATTGGCAGGAAATAATGAAAATTACCAATATGGAGAATAGAGAATACAGTAGAAAAACTCAAAAAATATGCAGAGTCAACCAGCAGCAGACTTAGTGCAGTGGAAAACAGAACTGCACACAATACTGAAAAGTTGGAAATATCATTTCAGAGAAAGACTATGGGGGCAGCTAGGTGACTCAGTGAGTAGAGCACCGGTCCTGGAGTCAGGAGGACCCGAGTTCAAATGAGGCCTTAGACACTTGACACAATAATAGCTGTGTGACCTTGGGCAAGTCACTTAACCCCAATTGCCCTGCCTTCCCCCCTCCAAAAACAACCAAAAAAGAGAAAGACAATAAATCATCCAAACTATGGGAAACATACAGATCCAATTGATAGCCTGGAGAACAGCCTACAATATAACAATATACCACAACTGAGATCCTATAGGAAGATCATAGATGGAAACACTAAAGGTAGAAGCCTCCAAAATATAATTTCACCATTTTAGAAATTTTAAAATTGGTTCTCATAGAATAGAAAAAGGAAGGTTTTGGTGTAGGCATAAAGGAAAGCTGACTGATTTTGTGTCAAGAGTACTGGATCTGAAGTCAAAGAATCTAAATTCTAATCTCAGCTCTGCTACCTACTACTTACTGCGTGACCTTAGGAAGCAAGTACCTTCACCACTCTAGGTCTTAGTTTCCTCATCCACACAAGGAGAAGACTGAGCTAGATCTCTAGGGCCTGCCTATATAAATCTGTAGTCTAGAAAATTTAGTGGGAGGAAAAAGAATTTGAATATTGCATTTCTGGAAATTGTCAAAAGTTTCCAAGAATTGGAAAAAACCTAGAAAAGTACACATAAGAATAATTCCCTAGGACCATAACAAGGCAAAACCTAAGATTCAATGTGCCCAGATGTATCATAGTTAAATTCCAACAATGAGGGAGGGAAAGCTAAGATTTTTAAAAAGACAAGTAGAAATATTTACTTCTTGTTCAGTCATGTCTAACTCTTTATGACCCAATCTGGGGTTTTATTGGCAAAGATATTTTAATAGTTTGCCATTTCCTTCTTCAGATCATTTTACAGATGAGGAAACTGAGGTAAATAGGGTTAAGTGACTTGCATACAGCTAGTATCTTAGGCCAGATTTGAATTCAGGAAGATGAGTCTTCTTGACTCCAGACCAGCACTCCATCCACTATGCCACCTAGCTGCTCCCTGGAACTTTGATTACAGTGACTTTAACTTACATTAATAATAAACATAAGAAAATATATATTCCCTTTGAAGAAAAAAAATCTATTCATTGTAACATTAAATCTAAGTGGACCAAGATCTCCAATAAAAAATAAAATTACAAAAGCCAATCTTTTCTAACTAGAAATCCTGAAATATCTAAATAGATCCAAAAGGAATTCACATGGGTGAAGGATCCTCTTTTCCAGCAGAACATTTATTGATTTCTTACTACTGAAATTAATAAGCAACTAACACAATCCCCTTAGCATTAATGGGAAAAAGTCAATTTAGTAGTTAAAGCTGAAATTAAGCATTTAAGATCACGTATGTCTTGATATATGTTGATCCAGTGATCAGTGAGAAGGCTTATTTTGGATCCTTTACCAAAGTGATTTTATTAAATCTTTTGTATAGCACAGATACAAATTATTAAGTCGGATCCTTAGCAAAGGGTACCAAATTACCAGAAAACACCCACTATAGCTACTGATCCATGTAGACCTATTAGGCACTGCTTTTAAATAGTTCCTGATGGGAGCTATTTCAGAAACATAAAATAAACTCTAGCATGTTCCTATAATGCAACTGATTTAGTCTGTATTGGATTCTATAAATTAACAATTCTTATTGATTTTTCTAAATTAATTTATTAATAAAAATTGATTTTCTCTGCCTCTTCCTCATAACAAATATGCATAGCCAAGGAAAACAAAATTCCTTCATTAGCAATGTCCAAATATGTGTCTCCATTCCAGAAGTATAACAGAATGAACTTCAAAGTACAGATGAACAGACACTTCCCCTGAGAAGAGAGCCAGAGGAACACAAGCCCTGGGGATGAGCTATAAAAGCTAAACCCCAGAGGAAGAGAGGGAACTGCATAGCCAATACAAATAGGAGCAGCCTCTGTCTTTGGGAGGAAGCAAGCCTTAAAGAACAAACCTTGCCTATGTTTATCCAAATGTGAAAAACTTTGGGGGTTTTCACAAAGAAAAATTAGAAGGGTATATACATGTACACACATACACATATGTATATATATGTTAATTCTATCACTGTTCTACAAGAAGGTGGGTAGCATGCTTCATCATCGGTCCTTTGGAGTCATTGTTGGTCATTGCATTGGTCAGAATTCTTAAATATTCAAAATTGTTGACTTTTACTGTAACCTGGAACTCAGCTTATTTGCACTAGCCCTTCTTCAACAATAGAGAATGATCACTCAGTGCTCCATATGTATATAAAGGGTGGAATTGGCAGAGCCTGGGAGAGGAGAGATCCTAGTTCTTCTGGTTTCCAGCTTGGAGAGAAAATAGGTTGTCTTCTGAGAGAATGTCCCTGGAAGGAGAGAAAAACTTCTGGCAACTTGATCATGTAGCTATCCTCACTAAAGACTCCAGGGAATTTTCCCCTGGTTTTTCTCCCATTTGGTAAGAAAGAAGTCAAGCCTTTGGATACAATAGCTTGGAGCACTTCTTCCCTGTTAAGGAATAAGGAAAGTGATTTGAACCTAAAAAGTATTCCTTCTAGATAAAGAATATTTAGGGGGTTGCATAAATATCATCTTAGACCAATAGTCCTCTCTGAGGAGAGCAGAGTATCTGCTCCTGCGGCACCAATCTCTTGCTCCTCTTCTGGTAAGAATCAGTCTATCTTGGAAAAGGGTAGGTGGAGGAGACTCTAGAGGTAACTATTCATACCTCTTTGTGAACCACATCTAGATAGACCCACATGGATGTTCATAACCTGTATGGGCAATGTGCCCACCTTAAATTATGGTGTTGGTGCTATTGTATAAATTGTTATCTTTGTTATATTCACTCTATATCAATCCATAATCTTGTCGGGTCTGATTTATGTAATCTTTCAACTTTTTTTGTAGGTATGTAGTTTCAGCTTGTTGCAAAATGGTTAATGTATAGACATGATATATAACACAAAATAACACAACCCCTATATCTATCAACCTATTTACCTAATGAATTATGTATTCGATGTAATAAGCTTTATTAAAGACCTAATCCAATGTTTGTGGTGTCAAGGTAATCCTGGATTCTGAAAGTCTAGAAAAGCCTACCAAGCTAGACAAAGTTTGAGCACGGGCCCAATTACAGTCAAAATGCCTGTTGTTGAAGGATCAGTTTCATTAATTTCACAGGTGCTCATCAACAGGTTGGTTATGGGATGATGAGTGATCATTCTTACAGCTCTGGGAGACCATCCACATTGTACAAGGGATGCAATCCACATTGGTTGAAGGAATACCTGGATTTCCCAAACAAATCAGAATCTCAAAGTATTAAAATATTGAAAGTTATGTTTACCTAAAGTCATAAGATCCTCTTGCATGAATAGCATTTTTTACTTGTTGCATTTCTATGATTTCTATACAAATAATTTCTATATAAATCATGATGACACAAATACCCTAAAATGTGAAATATTAAGACCACCAATTAATATGTAATACAGTTTGCATGTACATTTCATGGTGAACATTCTTAGGTTAAGTTTCAGATATCACCATAATAATCATTAAGCTTAATTTGTAGGTTCCATAGAGGATAGACTGTATATATGTGCATATATATGTACACATATACATATATATATGCATACCTACACAAATATGTGATACACATGTGTATGTGTGTGCGTGTGCCATGGCTAATGATAACTTCTCAGAGGGTAGAAAAGTAGTCAATTTCTATAATGTGTTTGTTTAGTATACTGTTTCTAAGGCTTTTCTATCCCTACTGATAGTACTTTCCCTCAGAGATTACCTTCCAATTACACTGTAAAAATCTTGTATGTACATTTTTTTTTTTTTTGCATATTAACTCCTCCATTGGAATGTGAGCTTCTGGTGGGTTGAGACTGTGTTTTTTGCCTTTCTTTGTATCCCCACAGCTTAGTATAGTTTCTGTATCTTAATGAAGTTTTAATGAGGTTTGGGATCCCATGTATACAACCTAATTGGGGGGGGAACCTGTGGCCTCAAGGCCACATGTGGCCCCAAGACTGCAGGTTCCCAACCCCTGAAAGTCCAAACTACATGCCTGAGTATAGGACAGAGAAGGAACATAGTACTCCAGCCTCTGAATTCTTAATATGCTTCTAAATGTTGGATAAGTAAAGTACTTAGCAAGTCTTAAAGTATTAGAAACATGTTAGCTATTATTATTGTCATTCTTCTTTATATGACCTGTATAAAGGGAGTGTGGTACAATGGAAAGGGTGCTAGATATGGAATATGAGGACCTGGGTTCAAATCCTTGCTTTGTCATTTATTACCTGTATGATCTTGGTCAAGTCACTTAATCCCAACTATAAAATAAGTTTGTGTTACAGGGACTCTTAAGGTCCCATCAAGCCTAAATCTATGATTCCAGATTATATATACACAAAAATATAAAACAACTTACTGTGGTAACAGTATATAAGTGCTTAAAATATGATGACCTGACTTTTAAAAAAATAGGACAAGATAATAAGTTGTAGAAGAATTATACATTTTGTATTTGGGAAGACCAGAGCTTCTATCTAATGAAAAATCCCCTCAACAGATTGTGAGCCAACTTTCTTTTGAAAATATTCAGTGAAAGAGAACCTACTACTTTTCTAGTTAGAAGTTTGACTCTGGGATCTCACTGTGTAGGAAATTTAAACTCTGTCATACAGGAGGCTGGGTTTCAGGAACTTTATCCATGATGCAGCAACTATGTTTTCCAACATTGCCTTGGGTGTTGCCCTCTCTTAGGCTAGGAAAGTCCAGTCTCAGGAGCTATCCTCAGGCTATGTAGGCAAATAAATACATGTGGTTCCCACCTTCCTCTGCCTCAATGCATCCATTATGGTTATATTCAGGAAGAAAAGTTGGAAGAGAAAAGGAAAAGAAATTTAAAGGGAGGGTGGCACTAAACAGCTCACTTTTACAGACCAATAAAGGTGGTAGATTTTTTCAACAGAATCTATCCTCCTAAATGTATAAGCAAGCTATATCATCCTGAGGGTAATCCCAATCATTAAAATTCATCTTCTAGGAGAAGCCCAGCTGGGACCCTAATGAATCTTGGGGCTGCCCCCATCACTGAAACTTAAGAGTAATTTTTTTTGTCTTCTTAACAAGTTCCAGTGGTCAACAGAATTAATATGTTACCTATGGCAAAGGACCTCAAGTTCTGGGCTCACACAGACTGTGTTTGCTTACCAGGAATTCTTGCTATAGGGACAGAGGTATTATGGATAAAGTTTCCAAACAAAGACTCACCCCCCAGAAAACTCAACAAATTGATCAGTATATTTCCTCGAGTTTAGTGGAATACAAATTAATAAAGTTTTACAATATTTCAACTGATATTTACATGTTATTTTAAGTTTTGCAAAACATACACATTTTATCACTTGAACCTCACAGCAACTTTGTGAAGTAACAGATTATTTTACATATGAGGAAACTGAGGTCTGGAAAGGTTAAGTAACTTGCCTATTCACAAACAGACCTAGGTTTGAATCTCACCTCTAAGTCACAGAATCACAGTGTTTGAGAGTTGGAAGGGACATCAGCAGTCAACCAGTCTAGTTAATATGAAAATGGAATCCCCACTACAACTCTGACAGGTGACTATCATCTAGCCCCTGTTTAAAGACCTCCAATGGAAGTTGGAAAAAATGAGATGCTGTAGATAGATTGCTGTCTATATTGTTAGAAGAAATAAGCTTCTCCCTCACTGATAAGAGCACAGATCTATAGAAGTATGAAGTAAATATGATCACAGCTACTCTGATTTGCCATTTGTCTTTTCTTTTCTAAAATACCTTATTTCCCATTTCCCAGCTTTCCACTTTCACTTTTCTTCCTTAAGTAGTTTTCTATTTTCATCTCTCCCTTACTTCCACTCTACCCCCCTTAAAAGGCCTGTTATGAATAAGGTAATTTGCAAACGAAATTACATTATTCTTTTTAAAGTATTTCCAGATCCATACTCCCTAAAGGGAAAGTTTTGGTTCGGTTTTATTTTTTTAAGTTTTTGATGAGATACAATCTAGTAGTGACACCCTGTGGCTATATACTGCTAATTCAATGTTAGTTCTCTCTCAGAACTTTAACTGGGGATTCAGCACCTCAGGTCTAAAATGTACAGGAAAAATAAAAAATAAAACAAAATAAAATGTACATAAAAATCCTTTGCTTATACTGAGGTACTTAGACTGAATTCAATAGCCAATTGGGAATTCTATACAATTCTTTTGATGATACAAAATATACTTAATATTTCTAAAAAAAAAACCCAAACATTATTTTATCTGCTAACCTTAAAATGGATGTATACAACCTTGAACTTTGTTATTTAATTAGTACTTTCTAGGAATTAATGTTTAAATGTGTATTTATATTGAATTCCTTAGTAGTTTTCAAGTAGCCTATAATAACAGTTCTATTTAGAGTAAGGGGTATATGGGATATTCAGGAAGGACTAGCACCTCTGGTGTGAAGGCTTGCTGAGCCCTTTTTAGGACTGCTCATCCACCTTAGATGTCTACTCATCACCACACTCTCACCTGTGTCTCCAAGAAGCTGTAACATGTGCAGCTGCCACACCCCAGTAAAGTCTTCTCTGCAGATAGGCTAAACCAGGTTGAGTGTTATTAGTAGGCCTCAAAACCTTCAGTGATTTAGGGGGATGTCTACCCTAAGCATGTGTAGACTTCCCTTGACAGGATAGGCAGATGAGAGCAATTTTCTAATGACCATGAAGGTGACTGAAGCAGGCACCGTGGAGCACTTAGAGCTTGGTCAGACATCAAAAATACCAGGGTCATCCACTGCTCACTTGCATCCTGGGTCATCATCAGTCACCCTGATTTTTGGTTTTTTGCCACTGGACTTCAGTGACTCTGGAAGAGAGTGGGGTGGATGACTTTGTGCAGCTCTCTCTCACTTAAATCCAATTCACGTGCAAGTCAGGACATCCTGCCATAACATCATTGGTCCTCTTCAAAAATGAAGGATGAACAATATTTATAGTAAAAACAGTTATTCAGTTAGCAATGTCTACTTTGAGAAATATTTTCATGCACATCCACTGGATACAATTTCAAACCCTACCTACTAAAAGTTAAAATAAAATAATAATAGGTAACATCCACCGGATAGAATTTCAAACCCTACCTACTAAAAGTTAAAATAATAATAGCTAACATGTAGAGTTTTAAAATTTGCAAAGTACTTTGCATAGACTGTCTCAGTTGATCCTCACTACAACCCTATGGGCATTATAATTGTCTCCATTTTACAGATGAGGAAACTAATGCTGATAGCTGAAGTGATTTGCTCATGATCACAAGCCAGTCAGTGTCTGAGGCAGAATGTGAACTCAGTTCCTTCTGAGTCCAAATCCAGTGCTCTATCCACTATACCTGTTAGCTGCCTCAACCTAAGGGAGACCATCATCTCTATATCTTCCTCTAAATTTCAATAGAAGTATATTTTACCCTTTATTATCCAAGTTACTCTTCAGGTCTCTTCTGTGTATTCTGTATTTAGATAGATGTTTGAAACATGACTTTTCAAGTTTTCAAGTGGTATGAGGTTACTTGTTCTCCAAAAGGATTGGAAATAACAGCACTGTAAGAGTATTATATATCTTTTTTAAATTCTAAATAATATCATATAAATTCTGCTAAAGTTGATAGTGACCAGAAATTACAAGTGGCTTCTTATGTTTTCAAAGTTAGAAAACAAACATTGAAAATTAAATGTTACACGACTACCTAGGAGCACGAAAAACTTTTATTATTTCTGATTCTATGTACTTTCAAAACGCTCCATCCTAATTAAAAAACTGAAATTGGGACCCCTTGTCCTATTTTTGTTAAGAAATAGGCAGAGGCCTGCCAAGACAAGTCCAGAGATTATAGGAACACAGTTACGAAACACTTCACACAAATAAAAACATATCTAAACACTTGGAAAAATATTAATTGCTCATGGGCAGGCTGAGTCAATATAATAAAAGTAACAATCTTACCTAAGTTAGTTTACTTATTCAGTGCTGTACCAATCAAGCCACCAGAGAATTATTTTATACAGCTAGAAAAAATATCAACAAAATTTATCTGGAAGAACAAAAGCTCACAGAATCAATGAAAGAAATGTTAAGGAAGGCCATTTAGCAGTTCCAGATCTCAAACTATATTACAAAGCAGTAATCATTAAGATAATTTGATACTGCCTAAGAAATACAGCGGTAGACCAGTGGAATAGATTAGGTACACAATACACAGTAGTAAACGATGATAGTAACCTAGTGTTTGATCTAAAGATCCGAATTTTGGGGGTAAGAACCTAACATTTGACCAAAAAAAAATGCTGGGAAAACTGGAAAGTAGTTTGGTAGAAACTAGGCACAGACCAACATCTCACACTGTATACCAAAATTAAGTCAAAATGTATGAATGATTTAGACATTAAGGATGATGTAAATAAATAAATTATGGGAGCATAAAAAATGTATCTGTCAGTTTTATGGATAAAAGACAGATATATGATCAAACAAGAAATAGGATTATGGAAAGTAAAATAGATAATTTTGATTGCATGAAATGAAAAAGCTTTTGCACCAACAAAACTAATGCAGCCAAAGTTAGAAGGAAAACTGAAAACTGGGGGTGGGGAAGTTACAACAAGTTTCTGTAATAAAGGCCTCATTTCTCAAATATTTAGGAAAATGAGCCAATTTCATAAAGATGAGCCATTTGCCAGGTGATAAATGCTTAAAGGATATGAACAGGCAGTTTTCAGAAGAAGAAATAGAAGCTATCAATAGTATCAATAGTCACATTATAAAAATGCTCTAAATCACTACTGATTAGCAAAATGTAAAATGAAACAATTCTGAGATACCACCTAATATCTATCAGATTGGCTAAAATGACAGAAAAGGAAAATGGTAAATGCTGGGGGAGATGCCAGAAAATTGATACACTAATGCACTTTTGCTGGAATTGTGAACTGGTTCAACAATTCTGAAGAACAATTTGTAACCATGCTCAAAGGGCTTGCATACCCTTTGAACTAGCAATATCACTACTAGGTCCGTATCCCAAAGAGACCAAAGAAAGTGGGAAAGGACCTATTTATACAAAAATATTTAGAGTAGCTTTTTTGTGGTGGCAAAGAATTGAAAATTGAGGGGATACCCATCAATTGGGAATGACTGAACAAGTTGTGGTATGTGATTGTGATGGAATGCTGTTGTGCTATAAGAAATGACAAGCAGGATGGTTTTAAAAAAAAAACCTGCAAAGACTTACATGAACTGATGCAAAATGAAATGAGCAGAAACAGGAGAACATTGTACACAGCAATATTGTAAGGAGAATCAACTGTTGAATTACTTAGTTATTCTCATGATGAAAAATGTTATCCACTTCCAGAGAAAGAACTGATGGAGTCTAAATTCAGACTGAAACATACTTTTTTTTTTTACTTTATTATTCCTTTTTCAGTCTGCTTTCTTTTGCAACATGGCTAATATGGAAATATGTTTTGATAACTGCACATATATAACCTATGTCATGCTCTCTCAGGGAGGGAGGAGGGACATGAGGGAGGGATGAATTTGGAACTCAATAATTTTTTAAATGATTGTTAAAAACTTTTTACATGTAATTGGGAACTAATTAACAAAAAAAAATTTTAAAGAGTCAAAAAAGAAGTAGGCAGAGAGAACTGAAAAACTGCTTCCCTGGGGATATAGAAACACTAGAGACAGAAGGAAAACTTCTATTCTTAACTTCACTATCAAGGTCCAACAGATAGCTAGTTACTACTCAGATGCTCTTAACTGGTGCTAACCAATTAAGCTACCATTACAGAATGAGGGGTTGGGGGTGGGGGAGATGAGTTGCATTTCTCAACTCAATTATTAGCAGGCTATTGTTTTTGTTCTTCCTTAATTTTCTTTTTTTGTTTGCTTTGTTTTCTTTTTTTGTTTTTGGCAGGGCAATTGGGGTTAAGTGACTTGCCCAATGTCACACAGCTAGTACATGTGTCAAGTGTCTGAGGCCAGATTTGAGCTCAGGTCCTCCTGACTCCAGGGTCGGTGCTCTACTTACTGTGTCACCTAGCTGCCTCTATCCTTCATTTTCAAAGAAGTCCAAAATCACTTTATCTCTTTCTAAAGAACTCACTCTTCAGTCAAAGTATGTTAATTTTTTCTTCTAATATCATAATAATGATGATTAGGTGGAAACTGATGTGACAGAATAGGAGGAGATTATAAACAATTATCATTTGAACATATTGGAACATTGCTCCATAAGTTCAATCAGTTGATAATATCATAAGTTGAAATTAATTATATTTTCGGTTTAATTTTCAGGTGAATTCTACTACAGGTTTAAAATTCGGTATTATAAATACATTTTTAAAAAAGCAATATCACTGCCACTACATTCTCAAAATAGGGATTGGAATACAAAAATCAGATGGTTCTTATAACAATCTATTTCTCTTAATGGATTGGCTCTCTTTTTATGTAATTGTTTGGTTCAACAAATTATTTAATTCAGCAAAGACTTAATAAGTACCTAGTGAATAAAAGCAGAGAGTACATGGAATTGTGGAAAGAGAACCAGCTACTGAGTCAGGAAAACATGTCCGGGTCCAAGTCCCAATTCGGACACATACTAGCTATGTGATCCTGGGCAAATCACTTAATCTCCCATTGCTTCACATATACCTAGAATGCCCTCCTGTTTCACCTCTACTTCTTGGGATCCCTCTCTTCCTTCACAGGGCAGTGCTTAGTACTATATAAAGCCTTTCCTGATGCTCCCCCTACCTCTTCCTTAGTGTTCTTCCTTTCTCTGAAATTATTTTGTATTTGCTTTCCATATTTTATTTAAATGACTATGTACATGTTATCCGATCCAGCATAATGTAAGCTCCTTCAGGGTGGAAACTGTTTTGGTTTTTTTTTTCTCTGTCCTTGGCACTTAACACAGTGTCTGGCACAAAATGGTTGCTTAATAAATATTTGCTGAAAG
>CM053624.1:252172386-252197174 GCA_028646595.1 Phalanger gymnotis | reverse complement strand
AGGGAAGCAGAAAATAGGGAGAAAATCTTTACAACTAGTGTCTCTGATAAAGGCCTCATATCTAAAATATACGGAGAACTGAGCCAAATTTATAGGAATACAAGTCATTCCCCAATTGAGAAATGGTCAAAGGATGTGAACAGGGAGTTTTCAGAGGAAGAAATTAAAGATATCTATAGACATATGAAAAAATGCTCTAAAGCACTGCTAATTAGAGAAATGCAAATCACAACAACTCTTAGGTACCACATCTCTCCTGTCAGATTGGCTAAAATGACAAAACAGGAAAATGATAAATGCTGGAGAGGATGTGGGAAAATTGGAGCACTGTTGCATTGCTGGTGGAGTTGTAAACTTATCCAGCCATTCTGGGGAGCAATTTGGAACTATGCCCAAAGGGCTATAAAAATGTGCATACCCTTTGACCCAGCAATATCACTTCTAGGGCTGTATCCCAAAGAGAACACACAAATGGGAAAAGGACCCATATGTACAAAAACATTTACAGTAGCTCTTTTTGTAGTAGCAAAGAATTGGAAATCAATTGGATGCCCATCAACTGGGGAATGGCTGAACAAGTTGTGGTATATGAATGTAATGAAATACTATTGTGCTACAAGAAATAGGGAGGATGTGGACTTCATAATAATCTGGAAAAACCTACACGATATAATGTTGAGTGAGTGGAGCAGAACTAAGAGAACATTATACACAACCACAGATATATTGATTCTGCGATGACTAACCTTGATAGACTTGGCTCTTCTCAGCAATACAAGGTGCAAAGACAGCTCCAAAGGACTCATGATGCAGGGAGCTATCTACATCCAAAGGAAGAACTATAGAGTCTGAATGCAGATGGAGGCAAACTATTTGCTCTCTTTTTTTTTCTCTTTTGTTTTTGTTTTTGGGGTTTTTTTGGTTTTGTTTCTTCTTTCTCATGATTCATTCCATTGGTCATAATTATTCTTTACAACTTGACTATTGTGTAAATAAGTTTAATGCAAAGTTATATGTAGAAGATATATCGGATTCCATGCCATCTTGGGGAGGAGAGAAAGGGGAGAAAAATCTGGAACTCAAAATTATGCGGAACTGAATTTTGTAAACTAAAAATAAAAAATCTTAATTTAAAATAAATAAATGCTGAATTGAATGCCTGGAGAAGACAACTCTTAAGGGAAATATCATTTCTCTCTTCAAAAATCTGGAGTTGTCTTGTAGAAAAGAAATTAGATTTGCTTTCTTTGGTCCTAGACAGCAGAAAAAAGAAGAAAGGGTAGAAACTGCAGAGAGGCGGATTTTGACTCAGGTTAAACAACTTCCTAATAAGTAGAACTATCTAAAATTGGAATGGAATACCTTAGAGAGTAGCAAGTTCCCTAGCATTAGAGGTTCTTTTGTGAAGCCTGGATTACCCTCAAGTTACAGAATGTCTGACTGTGGCTGATCAGAGCAACAGGAGCTCAGAACGCCACGGACTGGGCACAGAGAGTCCATGTGAACATTTTGGAAGGATTTACCAAATCTGTGCATATTGCATTTCTTTTGATCTTTTTGAGGGTTAGACCAGATGGCCTCTGAAGTTCCTTCCAATTCTTGATCTATGTGAAACTTTGACCTATGCAGTACCTTCCAACTTTTTAATTCTATGATTCCATGAACTTTCACCTTGTCCTAGGAATTCACACCTTGTCCAAGGGTCAGTAGCCAGGGAGGAGCTTACTGTATTCTTCTTGGTCCATATCTAGACATTCTTGATATATTAGAGATTCTGATGAATGTGTTTTTTTGAGGGGTGGGGACAATTGTGGGGTGAGGGAGGGGAAGGTTAAAAATATCTCCAAATCTTGCTTGTAGCACAGTTGTAAGTAGGAATTCTCCTATTTACCTGGGGCAAATTTAATGATATGGTGGTGGTGGAGGGAGATTTTAAAGGTATCCAATACTGTTACTTGTTAAAGTAACATGATAAGCAGAGATTGTGGATGTTGAATAGGTTAAGGAACTGGGAAGTCAGAGTGTGTGAAGGGGGCAAGGACTGAGGGAGAAGCAGGATGGTGTAGTGGATAGAGGGGTGGCCTTGAAGCCAGGAAGAACTGGGTTCAAGTCCTGCAACTGAAACATATTGGTTGCTTGACCCTGGTCAGCTCTCTTATCTTCTTAGAGCTTTAGGCAACTCTAAGATTACAGGTTACAAAAAGGTTGCTAACCTGAAGTGGTGAAGGAAGTTTCCTTACCTGAAAATTCCATATAACAATGAAATCACAGGTTTAGTCATGCCTAAGGATTAAGGTAAAGAAGAAGATACTGTGAGCCAGGTATCTTTTGGGGGAGGAAGAAGAATTACGTAACTGTCCACAGGTGATACCAACAAGGATCTTGACAGGATGGAATCAGTTTTGAAGATGGTTGCTAAGTGAGAGTCTGAAAGTGGCATCGGGGAGCAAGATGTATACTAATTTTTATTCTTGGTCCTGTGTGTCAGAGGATGTAAGAGCTGAAGCAGTCATCCTTGGAGAGGGTGCCAAGAGATGTGATGTCTTCAGGAGAAAGCTCAGCTTCGGTATGTACCAGAAAATGAAAAGAACATGAGAAGAAGAAATTTAGAATGAAGGTTAGTTTGTTAAAACAAAACAAGATAGTTTCTGAGTGGGGGCAGTAGAAAGCAGGGCAGAGAAGTATGGGGACTGGGATGACCACAGCTGAGTTTACTCTTATGGTTGGGAGCCACTTTCACTACTGAAACTCCTACCCATTCCTGGGGTTTTGTGTAGGGAATGAGAAGCATCCCACTAATCCCAGGGTCAGTATCTAAAGCAAAAACCTGCTAGTTTTGGCTCTGCCTCTGGGTTCCCTGAATTCCATGAATTTTACTTAGTCTATATTTTGGGGATATAACCATTGGCCATTTTGCTGATGGGCTAAATTTAAACAACCTGTATGCCATTGGAAATCCTGTCATAGAATCATAGATTTTGGACTGGAGGGGATCTTAGAGGCTAGAGTCCAACCCCCTCATTTTACATATAAAGAAACTAACACTGAGAGAAGTTAAGTGACTTGCCCAGAATCCCATAGCTAGTTAAGTATTAGAGAAAGGATTTGAACTAGCATATTCCTGATTCTTTTTTTTTCTTTTTTTTTTTTTTGTAGTTATTCATGTTGGGTTGTTTTTTTAATTAAGGTTTTTTTTTTATTTTTAGTTTACAAAATTCAATTCTGCATAATTTTGAGTTCCAGATTTTTCCCCCTTTTCTCCCCTCCCCAAGATGGCATGGAATCCAATATATCTTCTACATATAACTTTGCATTAAACTTATTTACACAATAGTCAAGTTGTAAAGAATAATTATGACCAATGGAATGAATCATGAGAAAGAAGAAACAAAACCAAAAAAACAAAAACAAAAGAGAAAAAAAAAGGAACAAATAGTTTGCCTCCATCTGCATTCAGACTCCATAGTTCTTCCTTTGGATGTAGATAGCTCCCTGCATCATGAGTCCTTTGGAGCTGTCTTTGCACCTTGTATTGCTGAGAAGAGCCAAGTCTATCAAGGTTAGTCATCGCAGAATCAATATATCTGTGGTTGTGTATAATGTTCTCTTAGTTCTGCTCTACTCACTCAACATTATATCGTGTAGGTTTTTCCAGATTATTATGAAGTCCACATCCTCCCTATTTCTTGTAGCACAATAGTACTCCATTACATTCATATACCACAACTTGTTCAGCCATTCCCCAGTTGATGGGCATCCCCTTGATTTCCAATTCTTTGCTACTATAAAAAGAGCTGCTGTAAATATTTTTGTACATGTGGGTCCTTTTCCCACTTGTGTGTTCTCTTTGGGATACAGCCCTAGAAGTGATATTGCTGGGTCAAAGAGTATGCACATTTTTATAGCCCTTTGGGCATAGTTCCAAATTGCTCCCCAAAATGGCTGGATCAGTTTACAACTCCACCAACAATGTAACAGTGCTCCAATTTTCCCACATCTTCTCCAGCATTTATCATTTTCCTGTTTTGCCATTTTAGCCAATCTGACAGGAGAGATGTAGTACCTAAGAGTTGTTTTGATTTGCATTTCTCTACTAGTAGTGCTTTAGAGCATTTTTTCATGTGCCTATAGATCAATATCGTATACCGTATACCAAAATAAAGTCAAAGTTGGTTCATGATTTAGGAATAAAGGCTGATACTATAAGCAATTTGGGAGAGCAAGGAATAGTTTACCTATCAGATTTATGTGAAAGGAAAGAATTGATGACACAATGAGATAGAGAGCATTACAAAATGCAAAATGGATAATTTTGATAATGCTAAATTGAAAAGTTTTGTGTTAAAAAAAAGTCAATGCAACAAAGATTAGGAGGGAAGCAGAAAATTGGGAGAAAATCTTTACCACCAGTGTCTCTGATAAAGGCCTCATCTCTAAAATATACAGAGAACTGAGCCAAATTTATAGTAATACAAGTCATTCCCCAGTTGAGAAATGGTCAAAGGATATGAACATCTTCCTGATTCTAAACCCACTGCCCTATCCATGTCTATGACTGAAAAAGCAAGGGTGGATACATCTAATGCTAAGCCTATATTGCAGGCTTATTTTAATTTCATGGTAGTAAAAGCAAGAATTTTTCATGTATATCTAGTAAATTGACACTAGTTGAATTGCAAAGTAAAGTTCTACAACCTAAGTCCCATGCAAACCCTTCAGAATTACATGGGAAAATAAATTTCATTTCAAAAGAAGACTTCTAAGTTTATTTTTGAGGTGGAAAACAGAAAGCTACTTCCTAGTATACCTACATACTTTTGAGAAAGTTAGTAGATCAGTTGTATTGGCTTTAAAGTTTCTTTGCCATTAAAAACATACCAGATTGGCTTACCCTGGCTCTTTGAGAGATTAGGACTGCCTTATTACACAATTCTAGAAAGCTCTGTTTGAGGGCCTTTTTGTAACAGTCTCCTGTTGGTTGGCGTAAAGTACAAGGTTAGATGTAGCCAAAAGGAACAAAAGTTCTCTAGTTTCATCACTCCTAATGTAGACAAAATGGCTGATTTAGTGAATATTTTACTTTTCAACTAGGTCTTCTAACATTATATACACATAGTTTTCATTTTTTACTTAAAAGTAAAATCAAGATATCATTAAACTGTCCCCAATTAAAGATTTTTACTATTAAAAAACACTTTCCATTTGTATGTAGCTGACTTCATTTCATTTGAGGTATAAGGTCAGAGACTTTGAGCTGAAAGTGATCTTATAGGCCATGTAGTCCAAAACTTCAATTAACAGATTAAGAAACTATGGCTAGAAAAGTTAATTGACTGACCCATATAAGTAGCATAGATAATGAAGTAGTAAGTGGCAGGGCTGGGATTTGAACCAACATCCAAATCTTACCCCAAATCCAGAATCCTCCCCACTTTACCTTCCAGCCATCCATAATAGCACTTGCGCATGGGAGAAGCATATTCCAATGTCCCTGTAAGGGCCTGCTGTATTGTAGTGTTTTCTATCTCATAATAAAGAGATAAAATTTTTCATCCTAAAATTAGAGGTAAGGTATTAAATGCAAAGATCTCTAGGAGGAGTAAAATATTGACTTAATTTATACTAAAATACAAATCTCCCACCATACTTTATGTTGCTGAGCATACAATAGATGATTCAGAAATTCTCCTTGAATCGAAAAGTTTAGTTTGACATAATGATGCACTGTAATTATAAGTTCTTTTCCTAAGAAAACCTTTCATTAACAATGAAAATGAATTTGGTCCATATATATAATTCAACAAAACTGGATCTCAACTTTTATTTTTGTAAATGATGTGAAGCCAAATCATGTTTAATGGTATAGTTTGTTTCCAGATTTGAATCACCATATCTTTTTCCTGGATTCTTCACTTAGATGAGCTGTGCTTTGAGTATTACCGCAAAATTGTTTTCACTTGTAGCTTGCCAGATATTGAGAGGGAAGGTTGCCTTCTTACGTGTAAACTTAGGGAACTTAGGAATCTTTTTACCTAAAGCTTCTTTCCTGAATGCTGGAAGTTCTTTACATTAGCCACTTCAGAATTAACCTAAATAAACATCAACGTGAGCGTGCAGATTTTCTTCTGTTTAGGAAGGAACTGGGAATTCCTCTTCTTTTGTTGTTACTTTTTAAATTTTAAAGTATTTTCCCAGGTGTTTGAAGGTAGTGATTGGGTTCTACTAATGAAATAATCAGGACAAGTAAAGGATTCCACATAACATTATTCTAGATAATCTATATCTAACCGAAGTGTTTGGTTCAGTTCATTGTGGATTTTTAAGAGCATCAGCCACATGCCCAGCAATGTGAAATGAAATATGAGGAATCCCAAAGAAATATCTGTCAATTGATCTGTTATCTCATCTTTGTGAATATTCTTTCCATCCATTGTTCCATGGACCCCTTTGGCTGAAGGCCATGGATCTGCTGAAACCTATAGACTTCTCAAAATGTTATTTTTAAATCATAAAATAAAATGCATAGAATCACAAAGGAAACCAAGTATACTGATATAGAGCTATCAGAATATTTGAAAACCAAGTTTGTAGATCCCTCAGTTAAGAACTCTTCCCTAGATCTTTTTAAATTTTGTGGCTACCAGTACAATATTTGGGCTCAGACGAATAATCAGCTATTTTGGTGCCTGAGGCAAACAGCACAAAATAGGCTGGAGTGAGGTGGGGGAGATAGCTTGCCTGGGAAGTTCTCATGAAATGTTGCAATGTGCGAGGAATAAAGCTGACTAAATAAATATTGAGACTGAATCACTAGGATACAAGGAGACTTGGTGTCACTTAATATTGGTGGTGACTATTGTATTCTTTTGGTCTTGTTTCAAGATGTTTTTGTTTAAGTTTTCTTGGTTACCTTGGTGACAGGTAAATCTCCCTTCTCAGAACTAGTCTATTGTGAGCCCTCTCTGTAGTTTAATCTGTACCTGACTTAATGTAATTGTGCAATTATGAGAATTGTGAGAAAACTTTATTGCATTGTTTTAACCTAGCTCTGCATGGCTGAGAAACTGGACCCTTTCTGTGTGCTCTTTAGAGATGCTTAATCAAGGGCCTATATTATGCCGACAGAAACTCAGATCCAAAGATTCCAAACTTGTGTGTGTGGAGTCCTGGGCCATCTGAAGAAAGCCTCTGCTTCTGAATGGATGGCAAAACTCTCCAGGGACCTCAAGTTTGTCTAATATGAACCCAGAAGCAGCCAACATCCAGATGAGACAGCTGTCCCAAGACTCTGAAGGAAGGCTAAGTATACTGTCCTAGTTTTTTTTCTCTCTTCCCTTTGGTTATGTGCCCAACCGCCGAGGCCCTGATTCAAGCATGTGTTGGCATTTTCTCCCTCTATGTTCTTGTCCCCCACCCCCATTTTTCTGCTTGCAAGGAAACAATGGCTAGACAAGACCTATTACTCTATCTGCTTTTGCTCTTTGCCCTATTGAGAGTTTTGCAATGATACCTGGGATATATTTCCCTGATAGGTCCTTTCAAGGAATTAACCCCCTGGGCAACATCTCGTCCTGGCCCTGGCCCAACTGGCCTTTCACGGCATCTTGGCTTATGCCTGCCTCTCCTTTGTTGGCCAAAAGGGGAGGGATTCATTCAGACCCCCTTCCTTTGGCCAAAAGGGGGAAATGTCAAAATATTAGGAGACACCCTGTTTTCCAGAAATAAGGTCCAGCCAGAAAACTGTGCCCTGTGCTTGGCATAACAACAATCCTTTGCACTTACCCTCTCTCCTGATGATCCCACCCTCTGGCAAAATCACATAATTATTGTATGGCTTTGACCACCACTAGTTACTCTTTCAGCTTAGACAAGCACCAGACAAGCTTGGACAAGTACCCATGCTCTGGTCATAAAGTCCTGCTATGAATCAAATTTCTCTTCTTGTTGCTATTACCCCTCACTGTCAGGGCTACAGTTCACTACACAGCCATAGGTATAAGTATTGAGATCTGCCTACACTAAAGTAGGTCCCCCCACTAGGAGCAGGGCTCCACCATATGTGTCTTTGCTTGCAAGCCTTTTCCTTCACTTTGAAATTAAACTTCTGTTTGATTGCTGACTCTCTTGTCTCTAGACTGCTTTGTTTAACTCCAGTCATTCACAGATTAGAAGCTAGTTCCATTGGGGTGACAATACTGATGTACTAATTCTATATACTAGCATTGACTGAACATCATGCTCTGGACATCTTTCATTCATTTGGTTTCACCTATATGAATTTTAGGATAATCTCTTAAGTTACCATGTATTTCACTGAGTTGGTATAGTAATGTTTTGGCATTTGAGGCAATCAGCAAAATTGAATGTGCGAACATCAAGGGGACCTCACCATCTCTACAGAATCCCTCTTCCGTTAGAAGCCTGTACAGGTCAGTCTCCATGACAGTGAATAGCTTTGGTGAGTATATATCTTCCCATTTTAACCTTGCTGGACACTAATGATAATGGCTTCACTAAACAGTTATCTATATTGTACTGATAAAGGAAACTTGTAAGACATTAACATATCATTATGAGACACCTTGATGAAAGAAACCCTTAAAGGATTCAATTTATATTTTGTTCTATGGAGTCAAATGCTTTAAAGTTAAAATTATTAAACACAAAAATGCAACAGGGATCTTATAGTCTCTTTACCTTTTAGTCACATATGTGACTATAAAGATATAATATGCTCTAGAAAGTTTTATGCAAAAAACTGCTTGCTCCCTCCTCACAGTCAAAACCACACCCCCAGATAGCCCTGCCTTGGGCTATTTCCTAGTGAACTCTGGGTAAGATACCTGCATAGTAGATACAAAAAGTGCAAGTTCCTTTAAGAACTGACCACCCCTTAACCACTCCCTAATCCCACCCCAAAACACCTAATTGACAGGCTTCCCCCCCAAATCTCATATTTAAACTTTCCCTACACCCTTGTAAGGTTGCAGGTTCCCTAAGAACGCTTGCCTGCTGTAAAGTATAATAAATCTTTGCCATCTTGACTTAAAGAATGTTTGAGATCATGAATTCATTCCTGTTGGCCCAACCCTTTCCAGTACTCAGGAGACCTTAAGCAGTTAGAGTCTGTAAAGGTGCTCCACCCTCAGGATCCCTTCCTAAGCAGTTAAGAGTCCATAAGGATGGGTAAAACCAATTTGATTCCAGAAACCCTGGGTTTTTCCCCCTCGATAATGCAAAATTTTTCTGTCTATTGTATCTCTACATGCAGTCTTGGCAAGCCTGTTTCTGTGATAAAGGGACCCTTTCCCCCAATTCAGAGCATGTGCAGGTATCTTGAATGTTTCTTGTTGACAATGCATAATAACAAAAAGATTTTTAATTGGCTATTGAAACAGGATTGAGTATGAATACAAAATCTCAAATAGAGGAAATCTCTCTTTTTCCTGGTGGCAATTAGGTAAAAACTGCTAGGATCCTCTGGGTGGAGGAAGGTCCTCAGTCTCTCTTCTCTAGCCCACATGTAGCCATAAATGCATGACACCACTGTTCATTTCTTATTATATTTATTCTTCCTTGATCTGACTCATGGCCCTCATCCATAAAATTAGGGGTTGGACTTAATTGCCTCTAATATATCTTATAAAGGGCAGTTAGGTGACTCAGTGGATCGAACACTGGAACTGGAATCAGGAAGACCTGAGTTCAAATCCAACCTCAGACACTTAATTGTGTGACTCTGGGCAAGTCATTTAACCTCTATTTGCCTTAGTTGACTAGAGAAGGAAATGGCAGAACAGTCCAGTATCTTTGTCAAGAAAATCCAATGGACAGTATGATCCATGGGTCATGAAGAGTTGGACCCAACTATACAACAACAAAAGGTCCCTCATAGCTCTAAACCTCTGATCTTATGAATGGCTTAATTGAATAGGCTATTGTAATGATATACATAATCACTTTTTTTCTTTTCCTTCAAATTTGATCTTGATTTTGACCTTTGCTCTGACCACTTAATGGTCAGATGTTCACAGAAAGCTGATTCTTATTAGATTCAAACATTCCCTAAAATTCTGTACACTGTCTCACCAATACTTATAGAGTCCAGGGAGAAAGTAGGTTTAAACACAGAGAACACATGTGACATAGGGGTAATTGACACTTTCTGGTTTACTTTGTAGAGCATGATACTCATGGAATTCCTTTTAGGCCTGGTGTAGCTTTTATGCTGAGCTCTTTGAAGAGTTTTGAAGCTGCCTTTCCCCAGGACTTTTACTTTTTCCACAGCTCTTGATGTAGACACTTCCCATAGCCACTGCTGTCCCAGAGATGCTGCTTGGATGCTGATGAAAAGTCCAAATCTTCCAATCTTCCAAAGTTTTTAAGTTCTTCCTCTAGTCAAAGGAACTGGGAAGATACCAAGACAAAGGCTGAAGCCAGAAATATTCTCTTTCCATTGAGTGATTACTTCTCTGGAGCTTGATGCTTTTCTCCTCTAGGCTACCAGATATTCAAATCACTGATTACAAAGTAACTTGCTGGTTTTATTCAAGCTCCTTGGGGTTTCTGCTCTTCAATAATCCAAATACTTTTAAATTGATCAAGAACTTTCTGCTCTTAGTGTAAAACCTATTATTCATTGCTTTATGTCAGAGGCTCTTTCTCATCTAGTTCTGATAAGAAGGAAGGAAGGAAGGAAGGAAGGAAGGAAGGAAGGAAGGAAGGAAGGAAGGAAGGAAGGAAGGAAGGAAGGAAGGAAGGAAGGAAGGAAGGAAAAAAGAAAGCCAAATCACTGGCTCTCACCCGCTGGCCACAGGTCTCAGCCAAACCCTCACTTGGCCATTGTTTGGGTTTTGATAGCTCAGAATGAGTGTAAATAGTTCTGTTTTGGCCAGAACCCCTGTGGGTCTTTTTTTTTTTTACTAGATAAAAGAGGCCACTTTGGGCCTCATTTCTTAGCTAGCCTTAATCACTGAATGAGCATTGCCTCAGGCAAACTGAGACTTGTGAAAGACCTTAGTTTAAAAAGGCCAAGGTCTTCCACTGCATCCTGATCTATGTCTTGCCACTGGACCCAGACGGCTCTGGAGGAGAGAGTGAGGCTGGTGACTTTGTACAGCCCTGCTTCATTTAAATCCAATTCACTTTCAAGTCATGACATCGCCTTCTGATGTCATTGGTCCTCTTTGAGAACAACCATACTTCTGATTGTTCTCACCAAAAAGAGGTACCAGAATCAACATCCTGGCAATTTCTTTAACTGGGGTGAGATAATTGACTCAGTGATCCCTTACCCTGAAAAGGAAAACAAAAAAATCAGGTCTAACCCTTGAGGAGCTTACATTCTACAAGGAGAGTTTGTTATTGTTTAGTCCTTTTCAGTCCTGTCCTAATCTTGGTGACCCCTTTTGGGGTTTTCTTTGCAAAGATACTAGAGTAGTTTGCCATTTCCTACTCCAATGTATCCCCATTTTATAGATGAGGAACTGAGGCAAAGAGGTCATACAGCTGGTAAGTGTCTGAGGCTGCATTTGAACTCAGGGCTTCCTGACTCTAGGCCCAACACGCTATCCACTGGGCCACATAGCTGCTCCAAGGGAGAGTGTATATATAGCATATGTGTGTGTGTATGTGTGTGTGTGTGTGTGTGTGTGTTCATTTGAAGAGGGAAAGAGTGTCAACAACAAGGGAAATCAGGAAAGATTTCCTATAGGAGTTAGCATTGAGCCTTGATAGAAGACAAGAAGCATAAGGACTGAGGTGGGAAGAAGTGAATTCCGGGTATGGAGGACAGTCTGTGCAAAGGCATAGCAATAGCCTATAGAATGATAAATTGGGTGACTGCAAGTAGGCCACTTTGGTTGGAACATGCTGAGAGGAAGGAATAATATGATATAAAGGTAGCTTGGAACCAGATTGTAATGAGATTGAAATGCTAAGCCAAGTCATCTGTATTTTATCCTAAGAACAACAAGGAACCACTGAAGGTCCTGAAGCAGGGAGTGACACAATAAGGCCTATTTTAGGAAAACTATTTTTGGCCATTTTGTGGAGAATGGATTGGAGAGGGAGAGACTTGGAGAGAGGAAGCCAGTTAGGAAACTCTTGCAAGAATACAGTTGAGAGGTGGTAGGGGACTCTTGTAATTACTGTATGGTTATATGTGTGGGGAGGAAAGGATAGAGGCAATGGTGTTTAAATCAACAGAATTTAGCAATTGATTTGATGAAACGTTGTGTTACCTTCTCAATGAAACCTCTCTTTATTCTTTTTCTCCTCCTCCTCCTCCTCCTCTTTCTTCACTCTCTGTCTCTTCACATGACCTCTCTCCCCCCCACCCAGTGTTATTTCCGTTCCAAACTATTCATTCTTCTCATTAAACTTTGTGTTCCCATTTACTTGACTTCATAGAATCACAGAGTTAGAAGAGACATCAGAGGCCATATTGTCCAACCTGTATTTGAAAAGCAATGCCTCATACGATAACCTCAAGTAGTCTTCTTATCACATGAAGTCCTTAAGTGATGAGGAACCTATGACTGCCTGTGACAGCCTATTCTGCATCAGAACAACTCCAAGCCTTAGGAAGTCTTCTGTTCCATTCCTAAGTTGAGTGTAGGACATGAAAAAAATCAAGGGCTCCTTTGTCATTTATATCTTTTCTTCCTGGCTCTGTCCCTGGGGAGTAGCAAAATGAGTTCATTCCTTTCATGAGATATTTGTGTTACCTTGTGTTAGCACTGTGTTACCTCAAATATTTAAGTTCTGACTTGGATTGTAGATATTTGCTTATGTGTCTTAACTCCCTATTGGAACGTAAACTCTTTAAAGGTAAGATTATGTCATATTTCAACTTTGTATAGCTAGTACCTTGTAAATTTTTTTAATTAAAAAATTTGCCCCGTTGCAATAATGTATAGTCAATCAAAACGAATGTCCACATTGGTCATGTCCAGAAAAAACTTTTTTTATTCTGCAATGTGAATCCTTTACCTCACAATTGGGAGGTAGATAGTATATTTCATTATTAGTCCTCTAGAATTTTGTTTGGCCATTATGGTTCATCACAATAGTGGCATTTTTTTTAAATTCAATTTTACTTTATTCTCAGTTTTAAATTCTTTCTCTCTCTCCACTCCCTAACACACTGCAAAAGTAAGAAAGACAAAACCCATTATATGGTTACACAAAGTAAATTCCCACATTACCCATGTCCAAAAAATAAAGAGAAGAAAATACCTTTCACTCTGCACTGTGAGACCATCAGCTATCTGGAGGTGGAAAGCATATTTCTTTCTTCTTAAAATAGTATTTTATTATTTTTCCCAAGTATATGAAAAATAATTTTTCACATTCTTTTTTTTTAATTTTGAGTTATGAGTTCTCTCCCTCTCCCCTTCTGTCCTCTATCCCTGAGATAGTAAGTAATTTTGATACAGGTTATACATGTATAGTCATGTAAAACATATTTCCACATTAGTTGTGAAAGAAAACACAGACCAAAAAAAAGAGTAAAAAATAGTATGCTTTGATCTGCATTCAGACTCTATTAGTTCTTTTCCTGGAGGTGAGTAGCATTTTTCATCATAGGTCCTTTGGAATTTTCTTGAATCATTGTATTGCTGAGAAGAGCTAAGTCATTCACAGTTGATCATCATACTGTGTACAATGCTCTCCTGCTTCTGCTCACTTCACTTTGTATCAGTTCATGTAAGTCTCTCCAGGTATTTCTGAGAGCATCTAGCTCATCATTTCTTATATCGCAATAGTATTCCATCATAATCATATACTACAACATGTTCAGTCATTCCTCAATTGATGGGCATTTCCTCAGTTTTCAATTCTTTGTCACTGCAAAAATATCTGCTTTAAATATTTTTATACAAATAGCCACCCCGCCCCACCCTCACCCTTTTAAAATCTCTATGGGATACACACCTAGCAGTGGTATTGCTGGGTCAAAGGGTATATATGGCTTAAAGCCCTTTGGGAATAGTTCCAAATTGCTCTACAAAATGGTTGATCAGCTCACAGTTCCACCAACAGTACATTAGTATCATAATTTTCCCACATTCTCTCCAACATTTATCATTTTCCTTTTCTGTCATATTAGCCAATCTGATAAGTGTGAGGTACCTCAGGATTGTTTTAATGTGCATTTCTCTAATCAATAGTGATTCAGGGCATTTTTTCACATGACTATAGATAGCTTTGATTTCTTCATCTGAAAACTGACTTTTTATAGTGGAAAATCAATTTCATCATGAGTCCTTTGGAATTGTGATTAGTCATTGCAGCACAATGGTATTTCATCACACTTATACAACATACCTTGTTCACTTATTCCCCAACTTATGGGCAGCTCCTCAGATTCACATTCTTTGGCAATGCAAAAAGAGCTATAAATATTTTGTATACCCTTAGAATTTGTTTTGTTTAGAACATACCTAACCTTTCAACTACACTCCCTCAAAATCTCATCTTTCCCTCCTATTTTGTTGATGGAGATGCATGAGTGTATATATTTTTCCCACTTTCAACCAGTTTAAATGAGTGAGGTTCAATTGTCAACTGCTTCCCCACCCCACCCCTTCTCCTCTTTGTATAGATGTCTATTTGTGCACCTTAATTATTTGAGAGACTTTTCCCTAAACTTCCTTTCTCTTCTCAACCGCTTGGTGTACCCCCTCTTCTCCTCTCCATTCTTTTGTCTTTTTTCGGATAGATGCAGCTTTCTTAAAAGGTGATTTAGCTAGGTAACTCATGAGAAAAATCATTATCCCTTCCAAACTCCCTTCTTAAGGACTAAATGAAGGCCAGTCTTTCTATTTGTCACAGAATGAGATAAAATATATATATCTAAAACTTACCTGTGATAAAAGGGAGGGTGGATTTGGGGAGGCAATAGTCAGAAGCAAAACATTTTTGAGGAGAGACAGGGTGAAAGGAGAGAGAGAATAGAGTAAACAGGGGAATACGATGGAGAAAAATACAGCCAAGAATCATAACTATGAAAAAAATGTTGAAGCAAGTTTCTCTGATAAAGGGTTCATCTCTCAAATATATGGAGAAATGAGTCAAATTTATTTTTTAAAAAAAAGCCATTCCCCAAATGACAAATGATCAAAAAATATGGACAGTTTTCAGATGAAGTAATCAAAGCTATCTACAGCCATAGGAAAAAACGCTCTAAATCACTATTGATTGGAGAAATGCAAATTGAAACAATACTGAAGGTATTACCTTACACCTATTAGATTGTTCCAATAAGACAGAAAACCAGAATGATAAATACTGGCGGGGATGTGGGAAAATTGAGACACTAATGTACCATTGATGGATTATGGAGAGCAATTTGGAACTATACCCAAATATTTATAGCAGCTCTTTTCTGGTGGCAAAGAATTGGAAATTGAAGGGAATGCCTATCACTTACAGAATGGCTAAACAAATTGTGGTATGTGATTATGATGAAATACTATTGTGATATAAGAAATGGATATGCTAGATGCTCTCAGAAAAACCTGGAGAGACTTACATGAACTGATGCAAAGTGAAATGAATAGAATCAGGAGAACATTGTATATAGTAAGAGCAATATTGTAAGATGATCAACTCTGAAAGACTTGGCTATTCTAAGCAATACAATGATCCAAGACAACTCCGAAGGACTTATCTTGAAAAAATGCTATCCATACCCAGAGAAAGAACTGGTGGAATCTAAATACAGATCAAAGCATACTTTTTTACTTTCTTTATTTTTCTTGGGTTTTTATTTTGGTCTATGTTTTCTTTTACAACATGACTAATATGGAAAGATGTTTTACGTGATTATACATGTATAACCTATATCAAATTGCTTGCCTTTTCAATGAGGGATATCGGGAGAGAGGGAGAGAATTTGGAATTCAGTTTTTAAAATGAATGTTGAAAATTGTTTTTACATGTATTTGGGGAAAAACAAAATGTTAAATTTTAAAAACTATCTTATGGGAAAAAAAGCCATTAAAAAAAGGGAAAGTTCTCCATGGGTGTTACAAAATCATCTTTTTTTTCTTCCCCTGGTGGTGAATTTGTTCATTGCTAGAATGTTATTGAGTTTACAAATCCAAAGACATGGTTTGGACCCGATCACCATGTACAAATTAGGGTTACTTGAAACAAGACAATTAATTTAAATGCTACAACTAATCACTTTGTTTTATTTTAACATTCAAAAGAAAGTTTTCATGTGAGAGCTTTCATCCACTGCTATCTTAGGTCACAAACACTGAAAAGATGTTGAGCATTATTGATAAACTTTATCCCTTCTTGATTTTTCTTTGATAAAAATCCTTTAAATGAGTTAAAATAGGTTTCTGCTTTTATTTTTTTTAATTTAGTATTTTGTTTTGCTCTAGTTACATGTAAAAACAATTTTTAATATTTGTTCTTAAAACTTTAAGTTCCAAATTCTCTCCCTCCCTCTCCACATGCCCTCAGTGAAAAGGCATACAATTCAATATAGGTTATACATATGTAGTCATGCAAAACATATCCATAATAGTCATGTTATGAAAGAAAACACAGATTAAAAAAAACTCAAGAAAAATAAATTTAAAAAAAAAATATGCCTCAATCAGTATTCAGACAACATCAGTTTTTTCTCCAGGGAGGGATGGCATTTTTCATCATAAGTCCTCAGAGTTGTCTTGGATCACTGTATTGCTGAGAAAAGCTGAGTCATTCACAGCTGATCATCTAACAATGTTGCCATTACTTTGTACAAAGTATATGACGCTTTGCATCAGCCCACACAAGTTTTTCCAGGTTTTTCTGAGAGTATCCTACTCATTATTTCAAATAGTACAATAGTATTCCATTATAATCACATACGACATCTTGTTTAACCATTCCCCAATTGATGGGCATCCCCTCAGTTTCTAATTCTTTCCCCCCAGAAAACAGCTGCTATAAATATTTTGACATAGTTCCAAATTGTTCTCCATAATAGTTGTCAGTTCACAACTCCACCAATAGTGCATTAGTGTCAATTTTCCCACATTCCCTCCAATATTTATCATTCTCCTTTTCTGTACTATTAGCCAATCTAATAGGTATGTGGAGGTACCTCAGAATTGTTTCAGTTTGCATTTCTCCAATCAATAGTGAGTGAGGGTATTTTTCCATATGGCTATAGATAGCTTTGATTACTTCATCTGAAAACTGATCATATCTTTTGATCATTTATCAGTGTAATATTAATTAAGGTGGGACTTTTTTTTTTTTTTACTGTTCTCTCTTTTGGAGCACTTATTTAATCAAGTGCTCTTGATGAGTCTGGCCTTTGTTTCTTTGATTAAATTAGGAGTCTTTGATGACCTCCTTGCCTCAAGGGAAAGCCTGGTTTTGGTTTGCATGGTTTGAGTAACATTTGTGATGCCAGATGCTTTTAGTCCAAGTGGGTTTGAGTCCCAGGTTTGTGACACTTTTAGGTCACGTGGTTTTAAGTTGCACATTGTAATGCCCTTTGACCCTGAACGAGATATATAAACCCAGAGGATGGCAGTCTCCCTTGGGGCTCTCAGTCACTGGAAGAGTGGCATGTGACTCTGAGCAAGCCATTGTTAAGAGCTCCCTGGCTTGTCAACCCAGATGTTGATGCTTTCCTGGTAACTGTGAATTGTGATTTGGTCTGCTTATATTGTGTATGTTTGTAATTTGTTTATATTTGCTTTGAAGTTCAGGTTGCTGACTTTTCCTTCAGAACTAAGTGAATGATATTTGCATGCTGGATTAAAGTAAGATTGCTAACCCCTTAATATTACTTTCCTTAGTAAAACAGATCAAAGAACCTGTGCTGGCAGATCTTGTTGCTGGTCTTGTTGGGTCTTACACCCCACAACAGCTGCTAGCCAAATTGTTACTACAACCAGTTGGGGAATGGCTCCTATTTTTACAAATTTGACTCAGCTCTCTACATATTTGAGAAATGAGGCCTTTATCAGAGAAACTTGCTTCAATTTCTTTTCACAGTTACTACTGCTAACTATATTTCCTTCCATCCTATTCCTCCCACCTCCATTTATTCTATTCTCTGTCTCCTTTCAGTGTCCCTTATCAAAAATATTTTGCTTCCAACTATCCCCTCTCCAATCTTCCCTCCCTTCTATGACTGCCCCCTTTTATCCCCTTTTACTCCTACATTCCCGTAGGACAAGATAGATTCCTATACCTGATTGGGTATTGTGTTGAAAAGCAAAATGGTCTTTGTTTTCTTTGAGTAATTCAGTGTATTTCCTTGAGCCTTGCTAAGTGTTAAGCCCCAGGCCCAGAGCCCTGTTGGGTGTGGAACCTATGTGGATGTGAGCCTCCCAGGCCCCTGGGGGGAGTGGCTAGCACTGGAGCCAATAGAAGCCTGTGGTGGGAGGACCTTGTGGAACGGTTGGAGCAGAGCTAAGAGGCAGTTAGAGGCAGTTGGAGAAGCAGTGGAGAGGCAGTTGGAGAGGTTGTTGGTGACAGGAATTAAGAGCTGAAGGAGAGAGGAAGCAGTCAGCTACCTGGAATACAGCTTGGAGAGTGTGGCGGAAGCGGCGGCAACGGTGGCAGAGACAGCTACAGCCGAAGCTGAAGAGAAAGCCGAAGCTGAAGCAGGAGCTGTGGAAGCAGAGCTGACCCGAAAGTAGAGCTGACCTGTGTGTAGACCCAGGAGTGCGAGCAAGGACTTGAGGCCAGTAAATATGATTTGGCTAAATACTATCTTGTTTTTCTGTGGCCTCCTGGTTACTCTTGTGAGGAGGACTTATTGGGCCTGGAAGCTTGTGATCAAAGTGTCGAAATGGGGAGGCTGATTCGTGAATCTGTTACTCTGGAGCCTAAATAAATGTTTTATTACGTTCTACTTAAAGAATCTCTCATACCTTGCGATTTCGAACCATTCAAACATACATGATTATATTTGAGATTATAAATTCGGCCTTCCTACTTCAGGTGTGTATGTTATTCCCTCTTTGAGCCAATTCTGATGAGAATAAGGTTCACTCATTCCCCCTCACCTCCCCTCTTCCTTTCCACTGAGAAAGGGTTTTTTGCCTCTTTTTTGAGATAATTTACCCCATTTTACCTCTCCCTTTCTCTTTCTCCCAGTACATTCCTCTCTCTCATCCATTAATTTTATTTTTTAGATATTATCCTTTTATATTTGATTCATACCTGTGTCTTCTCTCTCTCTCTCTCTCTCTCTCTCTCTCTATATATATATATATATATACATATATATATATGTATATATATATATATATATGTATATGCCTTCTAAATAGCCTATTGAGGAAGGTCTTATGAGTTACAAATATCATCTTCCCATGTAGGAATGTAAACAGTTTAAACTTATTAAGTCCCTTATGATTTCCCTTTCCTGTTTAACTTTCATGCCTCTCTTGAGTTTCATATTTGAAAGTCTATTTTTCTATTCAGCTCTGGTCTTTTCACCAAGAATGCTTGAAAGTCCTCTATCTCATTGAATGTCTATTTTTCACATGAAGGATTATACTCAATTTTGCTGGGTAGGCGATTCTTGGTTGTAATCCTAGCTCCTTTGCCCTCTGGAATATCATATTGCAAGCCTTCCAACCCTTTAACGTAGAAGCTGCTAAATCTTGTGTTATCCTGACTGTGGCTCCATGATACTTGAATTGTTTCTTCCTGGCTGCTTGTGATATTTTCTCCTTCACCTGGGAACTCTGGGATTTGCCTATAATATTCCTGGAAGTTTTCATTTTGGGATCTCTTTCAGGAGGTGATTGGTGGATTCTTTCAATTTCTATTTTACCCTCTGGTTCTAGAACATCAGGGCCATTTACTTTTATAATTTCTTGAAAGATGATCTCTAGGCTCTTTTTTTATCATGGCTTCCAGATAATCCAATAATTTTCAAATTATCTCTGCTGGATCTATGTTCCAGATCAGTTGTTTTTCCAGTGAGATATTTCACATTGTCTTCCATTTTTTTCGTTCTTTGTTTTACTCTCTCATTTTTTCATAAAGTCATTAGCTTCCATTTGCTCCATTCTAATTTTTAAGGAATTATTTTCTTTAGTGAGCTTTTGGATCACCTTTTCCATTTGGCCAATTGTGCTTTTTAAGGCATTCTTCTCTTCGTTGGCTTTTGGGATCTCTTTCACCATTTGGCCTATTCTGTTTTTTAAGGTTCTTCAGTATTTCTTTTGTGTTTCCTTTGCCAAGCTGTTGACTTATTTTTCATGATTTCATTGTATCACTCTCATTTCTCTTCCCATTTTTTTCCTCTACCTCTCTTACTTATTTTCCAAAATCCTTTTTGAGCTCTTACATGGACTGCAATTAAGTCATATTTTTCTTGGAGGATTTGGATGTAGGAGCTTTGATTTTGTTGTCTTCTTCTGAATGTGTTTTGATCTACTTTGTCACCATAGTAACTTTTTATGATCAGATGTTTTTTTTTTCTGTTGTTTGCTCATTTCCCCAGCCTATTACTTGATTTTTAACTCTGCTAAAGTAGGGCTCTGCTTCCAGGTTGGAGGGCACACTGTCCCAAGCTTCAGGGGTTTTGTGCAGCTGTTTTCAAAGATATTTCTAGGGACCTGCAAGTTTTCAGTTCTTCCAAGGTGGTATGATCGAAGGAGAGGTGTGTTTGCTACTCTCCTGGCCTGTGCTCTGGTCTTTGAGCAATCACAAGCACTCTTTTCTGCCCTGGAACTGTGAGGAGGGTTCCCCCTCTACTGTGGCTACAAGCTCTGTGGTGCTAGTGCCCCTCCTTGCCTTGAGACTGCCAACCAGGACTGTGACTTGGATCCAAGTATGGGCAACACAACAGAGTCCTGCCTCAGTGCTGGCAAAAAGATCCCTGTAATCTCCTTCTGACCAGTTGTTCAACACCTTTACCATCTGTAGGCTGAGAACTCCAGAAGCAGCTACTGCCAGTGCTGCTGCTCCTGATTTGCTGTGGCTGTGGCTATGCTGGAGCAGCCTTTGCTAGACTGTACTCAACTTTTACCCAGGCGTGACAGACCTTTTCTGATGACCTTCCAAGTTGTCTTGGGCTGGAAATTTGTTTCACTCTGTCTTTTTGTAGGTTTTTCCACCCTAGAATTTATTTAGAGTCATTTTTTAAAGTATTTGGAGGAGTTTAGGGGAGAACTCAGGCAAGTCCCTGCCTTTACTCCACTGTCTTGGCTCCACCTCCTCAGGTTTCTGCTTTTAGCTCAAATAATATCCTCCCCAGTAGATACTCAAGTAACCTTCTCAGGAAAAATTTCTAAGATTGCCAAAAGACTAAAGCACATTTAAATCACCCTTTCATTCCTTGAAGCTCTAGGTTAGAGTAAATAACTTCCTACTCTGTCACAGCTGAGTCATCACCTGAGGTGCATAATTCAATAAGAATTCAATTCTTTGGGCAGCTAGATGATGCAGTAAGTAGAGCACTGGCCCTGGAGTCAGGAGGACCTGAGTTCAAATCTGGCCTCAGACACTTGACGTATTTACTAGGTGTGAGACCTTGGGCAAGTCATTTAATCCCAATTGCTCTGCCCTCCCCCCCTCCAAAAAAATTCAATTCTTGTATCAGGAATGCATAGAACAACTGTATCACCTGGATATTTCCTCAAATCATTGACTTCCAAGAAATAAGGCATTTCCATCCATTCTAAGTGAAGTTTATCTGATCTTTTCTATTAGAAATGTTTTGTTTCCTTGATTTTCAGGCTCTTCTCCAACCCCTCCTCATTCCTTTATCACTCTGGTAAAATAAAAAATAACTCTAACAGATCTAGCATCAACTTGTCCCAATTTTGAAGTAAAAAAAAAAACTAAGCACCTTCTGAATTCATCCAACATTTCATCTCCACAATCTTTATTAGGAATTTCTCTTAGTATAGCCTGTTTCCTTCAGCTCTTAGGATAGCATCCTTTGCACCAGCTTCCCAGTGAAAGATTAAGGATGTGCTCCATGAGCCTCCTTAACACTGTAAACACACATTTCTTTAAAGATTATCCAGAGTATCAGAGGAGAACACTCTACCTGGTATTGACAGATCACTAGTGCTGAGACACAACTGTTTTAAGAATTCCCTAATAAGTTTTGTGTCTTTACGAGTTAGAAGTCACCTTGGGAAAAGGGGATATCTACGAAAAGCTTAGAAATAAAACTCCTAATTTATAAAATATTGCTACTAGAACATAAATCATTAACCTCATTTTATACAAATTTTATTAGGACCTTTCTTCCTAAACGACCATTCCAGACTCTGAATTCATGAACTCAGTCACACACACAATGAGACTTTTCTAACCTCGCTTAAAGGAAAGCAGTGCTATATTGGGTTAATATATATGAATAGGTCTATTCTTTAGGTGATAGGAACTCATACTGACAAGTGGATAAGTCCTCAGGGCTCCAAAACTAGGATCAGTCAACTTGCTTAGTTTCTGGTATTTAATGCTTTTTGGAGTGGAGAAGCCAAGTAGAGGTTTGGGACTTAATTCTTGTATAGAGGCAGAAAAATCAATGAGAGGCTGTTCTAAGTAAGCTGCTTTCAGGATGTCAGTGTTGCTCTTCATGGGATTTGTCAACCAGTCAACATTGTCTGTTTATAAACACGAGCTTCCATCACTCATTGATTTTGCATATTTTCCCACAGCCTCCTCTACCAGTGTCATTGTCTTTTCAATGCTCATCTTCTACCTGGCCCACAGATCTTCCCCATCCATACTGTCTGCTCTCTTTGAAACTTGCATCCCAGGCTCTGTGAATGGTTTGATCATCCAGGCAAATTCCATTAATGTACTACCACATTTTCAGTATCTGCTCTGCAGTTGTAAACCACAAAGCAGAACCCACATACAATTTTCTTCACTTTATCTAGGTCCGTGACAATCTTCTTTATGTTGCCACTTTTGCTGAAGAACTTGTAGATTTGTACCTCAGTGGTGTAAAAAGACAAGTTCCCAATATACAATTTTTCTTCAGTAACTTCTCTTGATCCTTCTTGTTACTCCAGAAGTGCTGGTCAGGGTACTGGCCCAGCTACATGTAGGAATCACTGACAACTGTGCTCAGGAACTTGTCTGACATGATAGTAGTGACCACTCTCTATTCTTTTCTTAAGATCATTAACATATAACAGAACCACTCCCAGGCCTTGTCTAATTAGACCTCCCTCTGTGAACCCTGATGATGATAGAGCTCAGAAGGAACACATATCTCCCTATATTTGAATGTAAACAGGTCATCCTTGTTTAGTCCTTTATCATTGTTCATCCATGTTTACCTTTTTATGTTATTCTTCACTCCTGTGTTTGAGTTTCAGAGTTTCTCAGCAGCTGTGGTCTTTTCATCAAGAATGATTGGGAGTCCTCTATTTCATTAAAGATTCATTTTCCCCTATAGAATCATATTTGGTTTTGCTGGATAAATTATTCTTGGCTGTAAATCTATAACTTTTTTGCCTATTGGAATGGCATATTTCAAGCTCTCTGATCCTCTACAGATGTGACATCTAAATTATGTGCAATCCTGACTATAATTCCTTAGTACTTAAATTCTTTCTTTCTTGTTGTTTGCAATATTATTTCTTTTGACCTGGAAGTTATGGATTTTGGCTGTGTCCCTGGGAGTTTTCATTTGGGGGTTCCTTTCAGGTGACTTATTTCTACTTTGCCCACTTATTCTAAGAGATCTGGGTAGTTTTCTTTAAAAATTCTTGAAACATTATATCTAGGCTCTTTGTTGTTAGTGGGGCAGTGGGGGGTGGGGTTGTGGGTTTTGGGGGGTTTTTTTGGTAATGTTACCAGATTTTCTAATGACTCCTAAATTTTTTCTCTTCAATTGGTTTTCCAGAACAATGGTTTTGCTGTAATCTTATATTTTCAACATTTTTTTAGCCTTTTGACTTTGTTTTTATATTTCTTATTGCCTCATGGCTTCTATTTGATCCATTCTAATTTTTAGAAGTTTGCTGCTCGAGTAAAGTTTTGTACCTCTTGTGCCAAGCTGTTAATTCTCTTTCCAATTCTTTCTACCATAGCTCTCATTTCTTCTCCATTTTTTTCCCAAGCACTCTTCTCATTTATAAAAACATTTTAACCCTTCTTTTTTAAACTCTTGCTTCATTTCTTCCAGAAATTCAAGTGAGTTTGTGCCCAAGCCATGTTTTGCTTTGAGGCACGGCTTATAGATATTTTAGATTCATTATCTTTTTCTACATTTGTGTCTTGAGTGGCCCTGGCACCAAAATGACTCATTATGGGGGGTTCTTTTTTTGTCTGACCATTCTTCTAATCTACTTCTTGACTTTGGACTTGATGGTAAGGCTGAACTCTGCTACAATTCTGGAGAGAAGGTCTGGAATAGCCCTGGTGCTGCTTTCTTCAGATATTGAGAGTTGAATATATAGGAGTGGGGCTGGGAAGCAACGATTGGTTGGGGAGGAAGTAAGTTTGGTGTTGAGGATAACATTCAAAGCTTCATAGGATATGCCGAATTTAATGTGTGTGTGGAATATCATATTTCTCTTTTTTTTTTAATTTTTGGATTGCAACAAACAGTTCTACATAATTTTGGGTTCCAGGTTTTCTTCCTTCCCTCCACCCCCCCTCCCCAAGAAGGCATGGAGTCCCATATAACTTCCAGGTATAACTAGGCATTGAATTAATTTATACATTTTCTCATGACTCATGAGAAAGACAAAACAGAGTCAAAAAAAAAAAACTAGAACCCAACAACAAATACAAAAGAGAGAAGAAAAAAAAGTGGAGGGGAAAAAAGGCGA
>CM053624.1:252121832-252171886 GCA_028646595.1 Phalanger gymnotis | reverse complement strand
GAGTGGGGGGGGGTGGAAATGGGGAGAAAATCTATAATTCAAACGCATGTGAACATCAATGCTGAAAACTAAACATTAAAAATAAATTAAAAAGTTTAAAAAAAAAAGGGCCTTTATACACTACAAATGGGCTGACTTAGAGTAATAAAACTACCACTTTCCAGACTGCCACTATTAAGGGACATGAAAGATATGTGTGAAAGTATGTTGTCACCATACTCATAAACAACATACAAATTCTCATTGACTTCTAATTTGCCAAATCCTTCATTTTGTAGGCTGTCCAAGGGAGAGGAGCTTGTATATACTTAGCTACATTGGGCTAAAGTTTCTGCTGATCAGAATTGTGGAGGTGTTTCTATTTTACCTAAAGATGTTTGTTACAGCTGTCCTCCTTAAATGTTTCTGCCTTATACTTAAGTCAAACACTTCAGACTGTTTTTAGAAGCCATTTGTATTCGAGTGATTCTTTAGCAGCTAAGACTCTCCTATGGTAAATGTTAATATCTTTAATCCTATTGTTTGTTAATCTCATATGTACCCACAGGTTAATATAGTTTCAATAAAAAGGATAATATTACTGTAATTCTATGAGTATGTAACTAGGCTTATGTAAAAATAGCGAATTTACACTTTGGTTAATGTTAACCGATAAACACGAACTTTTCTTGTTTTTAAAAAATGCTTTATTGATATGTTTTGTTTTTTGCATGACTTTTATTTATGAATATGTTCTAGACATAAGTTCTTCTGGTAAGACTGGAAGATAAACCCTATAATGTGTTAGCCAGTGTTGTGGAGGATGCCCTACCCAGAGTCCGTACCAAAAACTTCTCTATAGGAACAATATGGTCCAATTTGCAGATGGCATGCTAATGGTATCTAGCCATGGAATATTCTTTTTAAAATATCTTATGAAATCATTAGTAATGAAAAAGAGATTAGCCTAACCATCCAAAAAACACCAAGTAAATGAATAATGAATACTACGCAGACAATGAAATGCGAATAGCCCATTGATTTAGTCCATAGCCAAATACCTTAGGGAGGAACAGTCAAATGGACAATACACTGATCCCAGAAGTAAAGGTTAAAAGGAATTTTAGCCGGATGTCATTTTGAATTTTTCACATTGTTCAATGCTCCCAAACTACCAGCCACTACAAAGCCCACCTCTTTGCCATTAATATCCCCCCAGTGAAAGAATTCAAACATTAGGCTTTCAATCTAACAGGACAATTATTCACCTCTTGGTGCCCCCAGGCAACTTTCTAAGACAGCGACTTTCAGAGAAAGTATTGACCTGCATTAGAAAAGGAGGTTCCTCACTAGCCACTCTCCATATATAAGAAATCCCAGGCCTCAGGCCTCCAAATCATAGCTTACGGGGCAGCTAAGTGGTACACTGGATAAAACACTAGCCCTGGAGTCAGGAGAACTTGAGTTCAAATCCAGTCTCACACACTTACTTAGCTATGAGACCTGGGCAAGTCGCTTAACCCCAATTGCCAAAAACATCATCATGGCATTCCATGATCTCCCCAAAATCAAACTTAGCAAACAAACAAGCCTCCAACAGCAGAGATAACCCTGCAATTACCCTGCGCCTCTAAGTGGGTTGCAGCATTTTACTAAGGATACTCTGTATGTGAGAAGTGTTGACACAGGTGTCAAATACATAAATGATGAAGAAAAGAAGAGAACTAATCACATACTGAGGAGAAACAGGAAGTGACATAGGCTAGATTTGAACCCAGCTCCTCTGACCCTGGAGCCAATGTTTTTTTCCACTGAGGATTACGCTTCTATCTCATGAAGAAGAAGGAAAAGCACCACATTTAGTAAAGAGCAACTTAATATTCTTATTAGCAAATTTGAAAAGAATTCATATCCTGATATAGAAAGGAGATAGAGAACTTTTCAACTACCTCCATATTCTTGAGTCTATAACATAGGTTTGGCTTCAAAACCAAAAAGCCAGACAATTAGCATAACAGGAAAAAAATAGTCTGTCATGGCTTCCATCAGCTCAAGAAGATAGATGGGCCTGGAAAACTCATAACCAAGTTAAATTCTTGAGGAGGACCTCTCTGTGAATGACTTATCACCACCAAATGCAAGCAGGTCCTCCATATGGGCATGGGCAAATGAGCCTAGTCATGGAATTGAATGAAGGAGTACCAGCTCCACAGAGAGAATTACTACAGCTTCAATCCCAGAGGCTTCCCCCTTACAATATGGTGTTTCACAAGGCCATCACTTTGGTTCTTCCCCAAACATGACTCTCAACTGAATTTCAGTTTTCCATCTTCTTCAGGCTGGTATTCCAGGAAATTCCAGCCAGGGCATATCTTCCTGGGCCCTGCAGCAGTCAGGTCACTATCGTATGTATACCTCCTGACTTGAGGGGCAGGTAGATGGCGCAACAGATAGGGCACAGGCCCTGGAGTGAGGAGGACCCTGTGAGACCCTGGGCAAGTCATTTAACCCCAACTGCCTCAAAAAAAAAAAAAAGAGGACCTGAACAACAATGTTCTTTGGAGCAGTCCTGGGCAATGGAACAGTTGTACTCACACTATCCTCCATTGCCTTTTCCATCTGGACAGGAACTGCTGCCACAACACTGCTGCCTCATCATCCCACCTGTCCAGGTACAACAACTGGACAGCTATTGGACAACAGATGGAAAACAACATCAGAGGCATCAAGGCCAGATACAACCACCCTAATTGATGAGGATGAAAGAGCAGCCGAATCAATTGTTCCCTCTTCTTAAGCAGCAAGAAAAACTATAGACCACGCTAATCTATCCAAAATAACTGGACAAAATAATAATGAAGACTTGGGTCTTCATTGCTTCTCCCCAAGATCTGGCTATCCCCCTTCTCCCCCTCGGTAAGATCTGGTTGAGACACTAGGTACTGGAGCCAAATGGCCGAATAGTCCAGATGGCTTACCAGATAACCTAAATGATGACTTCTTGCGTCCTCATGGAGAATAAAGATCTTTTACTATCATGTGACAGGCACTATAATAAAAGTCTTTATAATGTTTGTCCATAAGGGGTAGGTGCAATCTGAAGGTGCTTGAGGATGTCCAAGTCTAAGGATTTTGTTTAGTTTGTTTTGTTTGTATGTTTGGTTTTTGTTCTGTAGGATCAGTATTTAATTCAAAGTCACCTAGGGGCTTTACTAACAATAGCAACAAAACAAAAATACTGGGGTTTAACCTAACACTATGATTACTAACCTCTCAGTGCCCCCAGGCATCTTTGTAAGACTACAAGTTTCAGAGAAAGTGTTGATCTGCTTCAGAAGAGATGGTTAGTGAGGCTAGTGAGGAAAAAAGAAACAAAAGACCAGCATGGTAGTCATCTCAGTTCTCTATAGCCAAGGATACTCTCAAGGTACTAGAAAAGACAGATACAGAGAGAATGGGACCCGAAAATAAAATTAATATGAATTTTTTGGGCACTTCATTACTTTGTTTTTTCTTAATTCAATTTTAGTTTATTTTCTGTTCCAAACTCTCTCCCTCTCCCTTTCCCTCCCCACATAGAGAAGGCAAGAAAAACAAAACCCATTATAAATATGTATAGTCCTGCAAAACAAAGTACCTCATTAGCTACGCCCCACTCCCCAAAAAAAGAAAGAGGAGAAAACGTTTCAATCTGCACTCTGAATCTATCAGGTCTCTGTCTGGTGGTAGATAGCGTTTTTCATCATAAATCCATTGGAACTGTGGTTGGTCATTGTGTTGACCAGAGTTACTAAGTCCTTAGAAATGTGTTTTGCATGACTACAGACAGGTATAATCTATGTCAAATTCCTTGACTTCTCAATGGGGGGGGAGGAGGGAGGGGGGAGAGGGATAGGGGGAAGGGGAGGGAGAGAGGGAGAGAGGGAGAGAGGGAGAGAGGGAGAGAGAGAGAGAGAGAGAGAGAGAGAGAGAGAGAGAGAGAGAGAGAGAGAGAGAGAGATGCCAAGGTCATCCACTGCATCCTGGGCCATTGCCAGTCATCCTGACTTTTGTCCTGCCACTGGACTTCAATGACTCTGGAACACAGAGTGAGGCTGACTACTTTGCGCAACTTTGCCTCACTTAAATCCAAGACATCACCACATAATGTCATCCCTCCCCTTGGAAAAGGAAGGACAAACAACAGTATTCCATCACATTTATATACCATGATTTGTTCAGCCATTCCCCAATTGATGGGTACCTTCCTTGGTTTCCAATTCTTTGCCATCATAAAAAGAGCTGTTATACATAATTTTGTCTCTTTCTTTGATCTCTTTGGGGAATGAAATTGAACTTTTTAAAAAGAAGAAAGACAGGTACAGAAAAGACTTGAGTCATCTGGAAGAGATTGTCCACAACGTCTGGACCCTCAAAAAAAATGTTGAATTTGGGAGTGTCTAGGAGAGTAGAATATGGATTCATGTCTGAGCTCTGCCAAGATTGCTAGCTATATGACTGAATAGCCTCGATATCCTTGTCTGCAAAATGGAGGGGGTGGGAAGGTTGTGCCAGATGATCTCTAAGGTTCATTTCAGCTCTGACATTTTATGATTTTTCAATGATAAATCTTAAAAGCTTTTTTTGTCTGGATGCTGTTATATGTGAATTGGACTTTTAAAAGGATATGGTAAATTGTTAAATACTTAATGAGGTATGTTTTGTTATAAGGCAGATAAATAACATAATAGCACATTTTCATATGAAATTCTTAGCTATTATGAAAGTGTATGGGGTGGTTTAAAGACGTAGCTTCAACATATTAATGATGAGTCAACTATCAGGTATTTGCTCTATGTCTGAAGCCCCAGAATGTGGGTAGTTTTAATTTATAAGTCAAGGATAAATGAAATGTTAACTGTCAGGGAAATACCAGGAAAGATGTTCAAGTCCTAAGTTGTTGTCAGTGAAATTTTGCTATTTAAGGTAAAAATTCCTCGAACTGTAATTTACTATTGTTTTGAACTCTGATTACAGGGATAGTTCCCTGAATTGTCATGAAGCCAGTAGTAGAAAATGAGCATGGGCTACAGTCCAGGAACTGCTAACGATGGATGTCTGTGCCTGAGAAAAGTTTTGGGGACAACCTCAGACATGGCCTAAGTAAGAACCTCCTGATTCTATTTCCCATTGTGCTATTTCCTTTCTGAAAAGGAAAATTCCCACCTGGTTAATCCTGAGTCTTGCTTTTTAACACTCTGTGAATACACGATTGGCTATCAGATATGACTCATGCCTGGAATCAAACATAGCTAAGGGAGTTTTTCATCCTGTTATGATATATGACATTGTTATAACTGTCCCTCTTTTTCCTTTTATGGCAGATTTCTACAATCAAGATGTTTTGTAAATACAATACTAAATCTATTAAACAATATATTGATACTGGAACACCTCTGACTTACTACAATAGGATGAAAGTATAAACATCTAACAATCTTAACCTACATTTGCGGTCAAATTATAACATGGGGATAATAGCCTCCTAAAGGGGAAATGATTAAACAAAGTAGTAAGACAAAGATGTAATGTGGAAGTTTTCTAAATAAATGGAATAGTAAATTTGAGAAAGGAACAGAATTGGACTGTTTTCTCTAAGAACTATATACACATGTATGTGATTGGCTTCCAAATTTATTCATCATAGAAATTCAAGCTTTGTGTATATTTTAGTAATAAGTTCTCAAAATTGGGTTAAGGATTTATTAATTAAGGATAAAGGATTTTACACATAAATGGTGTTAATAATGGTAAAAAAAGCAAAATTATTTTCCCATTTTTATAGTATCTGTCTCATAATTTTAAAAGGCAGAAGAGTAGGTCATAAATGAGCTTCCTAAGGAAAAAGCACCAGGACCAGATGGATTTACAAGTTAATTCTAAAAAACATTTAACAACTAATTCCAATATTAAATCAATTATTTTGAATAATAAGCGACAAAGGGATGCTACCAAACTCTTTTTATGAAACAAATATAATGATACTTAAAACCAAGAAGAGTAAAAACAGAGAAATAAAACTATAGATTAATTTCATTAATGAATATGGATGCAAAAATCATTAATAAAATACTAGCTATAGAAGATTACAACAAAATCATATGATTATATCAATAGATGCAGAAAAAGCTGTTGATAAGAATAATACTCATTTCTATTTTAAAATTTGAAAATATGGATACAAATGGCTTTTCCCTCAAATTAATAAAAAGCATGTTTATCTAAAACCATCAGCAAACATTATTCGTAATGGGTATAAACTAGAAGCCTTCCTAGTAAGATCAGGGGTGAAACAAGGATGTCCACTGTCACCAATATTATTCAATATTGTACTGGAAATCCTGGCAATAGTAATAAGAGAAGAAAAATAAATAGAAGGAATCAAAATAGAGAATGAGGTAGTAAAACTTCCCTTTTTGCAGACAATATGATGGTATATTTGGAAAATTCCAAAGACAACTAAAACATTAGTTGAAACAGTTAATAATTTTAGATGTATCACAAACAAAATCCTGCAAGAAGAAGTAGTAAGAGATGCCCCATTTAAAATGACTCTAGACAGTATAAAATACCTGGAAGTACATCTGCCAGAAATACGTGCGCCCACACACACACACACACACACACACAAACACAGGAACTACAGAAGATTTAAATAATTAGAGAAATATAAATTATTCATATGTAGGCAGGGCCAATATAATAAAAAAAATTTAAAGCCAAAAATCATAAAGGAGGAGAAGGCCCAAAGGGGCTTGTCATTTGTAGCAGCAGAGGCTGCACGCACATTGATGAAACCACAGATCCATCTCTGTATCTAAGGAAGAAAGTTCTTATTAGTTAATCCTACTTATCAGATTTAGGATGTTCACTGGTAGATTCACCTTCCAGTTCAGTAGCAATGGTATGCAAATGTCCTATTATTAAAAACTTTGCTAGGTGGTGAAGTGAGTAGAGCACCGGCCCTGGAGTCAGGAGGACCTGAGTTCAAATCTGACCTCAGATACTTGACACATGTACTAGCTGTGTGACCTTAGACAAGTCAATTAACTCTGAACTGCCCTGCCAAAACAAAACAAAAAAACCATTCCAAATCACTAGTAATTAGAAAAATGCAAATTAAAGCAACTCAGATTCTGCCTCAAACCCCTCATCTTGGCAAATTTGACCCCCCACCCCCAAAAAAAGAAAATGACAGTGCTGGAGGGGTAGTAGTAAATAAAAGAGGCACATTAATTCACTCTTGGTGGAACTATAAATTGGTCCGATCATTTTGCAAAGCAATTTGGAACTACACTCCAAAAGTTAATAAATGTTACACATCCTTTGACAAAACAGTACACTACTAGCACAAAAGAAATCAAAGAAAGAGGGAAAGGATCCATGTATGCAAAAGAATTTATAACAGCTCTTTTCGTAGTGGAAAAGAATTGGAAACTAAGGGCTTGCCTATGAAGTGGGGAAATGGCTGAACAAGTTATGTTATGTAATAATAATAGTCTAGCATTCATATATTGCTTTAAGGTTTGCAAAGTGCTTATATACATAATCTCGTTTTATCATTGTACATGAATAATGTACTTTAAGAAATAATGAAAAGGACAACATTGCAAAGAAAAGAGCTTTGAAAGAACTCTGACCAGTGCAATGACCAACCATAATTCCAGAAGACTAATGGTAAAACATCCTATTCATTGAAAGAGAAGTAATGGTCTCATAGTGCATAATGAGACAAATTTTTTTGGACATAGCCAATTCAAGAACTCGCGTTGCTTTTAGCCATGAGTATTTGTTACAAGGGTTGGTGATCTGGATAGAATGCTGGACCTAGAGTCTGGAAAGACCTAAGTTCAAATCCAGACTCAGATACTTACTTAGTTGGGTGACCCTGGGAAAGTCCCTTAATATCTGTCTGCTTCAGTTTCCTCAACTATAAAATGACGCTAATAATAGCACCTTCCTCACAGATATAAGAATATCTGTAAATCACTTTGCAAACCTTACAGTGCTATGTAAATGCTAGCTATTATATTTTTCCAATGGGAGGAGGTGGGAGAGAAAATAGATTTTTCTTAATTGAAAAGTTTAAATTGAAAAAAATAATGTGCTATTACTGCTATACTAGGTTATCTCAGTAACCTGGGTTACAAGTTTGTAGGTTTTGTTTTGATTTGGTTTGGCTTTCCTAATTTAAAGAAGCAGAAAAGAACCCTGTAATCTATACAGAAACTTTCATTTTTGGCATAAAAAGACCTAGAGAAACAAGTCTGAATAAACATGCCTGTTAATGCCAGCCAAGGACATTTGGGAAAAATCCAGTCATTGCTGCAGTCTCGAATTAGGCAAAAAATAAGACAAAACAAAAAACAAGCACCACTGTGCCAAGATTTTTGGTCCAAAATATTTTGCATGAAATTTAGTTAAGTAACATCAGAGGGCACCACATGCCATATAATATAGTAATGATCTTATTTGCTTTGATCACATTCACAGTTTTCCCCTGCTCCAAAGGAAGATTGAACACAGCCAATGCTACAGCAGTCTCCAAATATTCAACTGTACTTTAAATCTAATCAGTCCTAGCTACACTGGGATGTGGGGGTAGGAGGAGAGGAGCATTGGCAAATCACTGCTTAGAAACGGACTGCCAAAGCACCACCCTAACGTACAGTTCCCAGGATAGGTCAAAGGCAAAATAGTGAAGTAGGAGGCATTTTATCCTGGGTATCCTAATCCATCCCTTCTTTTTTTTAAAAAAAAAAAATTCTTTTAAAAATTATTTTAAATTTATGGAATAAAACAAGCATTTCCATAACATAGTATAATAATAATTATGATAAAAATAGGATTCCACTTTCTCTTCAAAGATCCACTTTCTCTCCCTTCCCTATTCCTTTGTTGAGAAGGCAAACAAAACCTGTAATAAACATGCATAATCAAGCAAAACAAATTCCTACATTGGCCATGTCCAAAAAAAGTCTTAATCTGCATTCTGAATCCATCACCTCTCTATCAGGAGGTGGGTAACATGTTTCATCACGAAACCTCTCAAATTATATGTTCATTAGAGTTCCCAAGTCTTTCAAACTTGTTTGAATATTGTTATTGTATAGTATCTATCTATCTATCTATAGATCTATCTACATTATCATAAGGCCTCAAGCATCTCACTACTTCCTAAGGAAGGCCATTCAACTTTTGGGACATCAATCCTAAGTTTTTTCCTTATATTGATTTGAAATCTGCCATTAAAATTCCCACAATTCCTCCTAGTACTATCCTCTGGAGTCAATCAAAACAAATATAATACCTGTCAGTTATTGAGTCTTCCTGAACCCCTAGACTATGTGTAGGAAAGCTCAACAAGGCTTGCCATACTCAGACTCCTCCTTGGGTTTTATCATTTCCACCTTATTCCCATTTTCCCCATTTAATAACAATAACTTTCTTTTTTCAGCTCTGACCCACTCTGACTCTGATCCAGGAGCTCTGAATCTCATGGACTCATAAGATCACTTCCAAACTTGCACATGTCCACCTCTGAATATATACTGATTCACCTAAGACCAGGAGAGAACAAACATAAAAGCAGAATAGGCAGACAGGGACCCAGACATAAGCATGCCTGGTTGAGCCCCCTTGCTATATGACAGTGGGGGTGGAAAGGGCCAGCCCTTTTCTACCCCTCACTGAAAATCTTAAAGTTAGATGGTGCCTCCTGGCATATAGATGTAAGACAGTGCTGGAAAGAAACTGTTTCTTCTTTTAACTGATGTAAATCCGTCTTCCTTGTTGCTGGGGAAGGGAGGAGATGGGGAGGATCTACAGATGATTCAAAATATGGTAGTCATACTAAAACAACAAGTCATTTCAGCATGGGGTGGGTGTGGAGGGTGAGGATGGTCATCACATGATTAGAAGCAGTCCTCAGAACTCCTGAATAGAAGCCAGAAGGACAACTGAACATGCTCCAAAGAACGGTCCTCATAGGCCAATTCAGCCTCTGCTACGCAGATAAATTTAGACTTCCGATTCTTGTTTTGATGAGGTTTGGGGTGGAGGGCTGCTCAAGACCCCAAAATACCCACACGTCGGGTCCTGATGAATGAATTCGACTCAAGCCTTCTCAGCCAAGGAAAAAGACAAAGTTTATTAAAAGTTTGTTGTATTGGGTAGATTTTCAGGGAGCCTAAGCATTTGTGATGCTTATACCAGGGGGCCAGATCAGTCTGAGCTGAGCTAGCTTGAATCTGAGCACCTTCATGGAGGCAAGATGAAACTTATATACACAAAGATTGTGGGAGGGATCTAGGGTTGTCCTGAGGTGATAGGAGGAGGGCCTTAGGGAGGGTCTTCAGGAGGAGTCTAAGGAGGAGCTTGATGGGACTGGGATGAGATCGGACTCCAGGAACCAAGAGAATGGGATTAAGGGTGGAAAGTAGCTGAAGGATACCTGGAGATAACAGACCTTGTAGGGCTATGCTAGTTTAAGGGTAACAGATTTGGTCATAGACACTTTGACAAGAACAAGAGTGGAAACTAGCCAGACAATGGAGGGCTAGGCTAGGTTACAGTAACCTAGCCTAGAGATTTGGGCCTAGCAATAATGAAGGGCTTATGGCCTCAGGGAAATACCTCATCTAGTGGGAAGATTCAAGGGGAGTTCAAGGGGGCTCCCACAGTCTAAACCCCATCAGTTTGACAGATGATTGACATAGAAATTGAGAAGTTTCCTTATTGGAATAAAGTAATTAATAAATATTGAATACATAGCAGTAGATATCATCCTGAAATGAGAATACCAAGTGGGGTTTGAATCACCATCCATGAAGTCCTTAGATATAGCAATCTTCCAAAGAATCCCCAGATGACATGGAAAGAGTTTTGAATTACAAGAACTTTGTACCCACATGTTCTTTTGTTAGAGTTGGAACTCACTTTCCTGCTGTTCTGGGAGTGACTACAAATATTGACTAGGCTATAAAGCAAGGGTGGGGAAATTTTTCCTTCTAGAATCACTTACCTAATACAAAAACAATTTACTGAAAGTTATCCCCTATCAACCAAGCGAACTGGCCTCAAAGTGAGGGAACTATGGGGTGGAGCTAAGATGGCAGGGCAAAAGCAGGGACTTACTTGAGTTGTCCCCCAAACCTCTCCAAATACCTGTAAAAAATGACTGTAAACAAATTCTAGAGCAGCAGAACCCACAAAGTGAGGGAAATGGAAAATGCAAGAAAAGACACATGTGCCAGAGCCCCACCTCTGGTGCAGTTTGGGGGTTCTGGGAACCCCCGAAATGTCAGGGTACAGGGCAACATCCACCTGGAATGAATTCAGAAACTCAAATCTTCCAGTCTTTTGACAAGGTTTATTTTAATGTCAATAGTGGAGACAAGATTCTTAAGGAATCTGCAACTTAATGAGGGTGAGACTGAAGTTTATATGCAAAAAGGATAGTGAAAGGAAATCTGGATGGGATTAAGGCGTGGTAAATAGTCTGTGTTGGGCCAGGTGCAATAATGAAAGGACCATCAAGCAGATTAATTAAGTAACCTAGGTGGGCTGGGGTGCGCCAGATGCCTTGGGCAGAGGTGCCCATGATCTGGGCTTCTGAAAAGTATGAAAAAATTCAGGGACTGGGTTGCTTTCAAAGTCACAGTTTTCTCCTTTTAGGGGTCCACGTCTCATCACCCCATCACCCCTACTGGGAAAACCCGCTTTAGTGTAGGCAGATCTCAATACTTATACCTATGGCTATACAGTGAGCTGTAGCCCTGACAATGAGGGGTAACAGCAACAACGTGGTGGATTTGATTCATAGCAGGACTTCATGGCCCATCAGGTATTGGTTTGAGCTCAGAGAACGCTTGATGCTGGCCAAAGTAATACAATAATTATATGAAACAATTCTAGGGTTTTGTTGTGTCTGAAATCAGCCAGAGGGTGAGTGCAAAGGATTGTTGTTATGCCAAGCTCAGGGAACAGCTTTCTGGAAAACAGGGTGTCTCCTAATATCTTAACACTACAAATAAAAAGCAATTTGACTAAGTTTGTCTTGTTAGAAGTATATAAAGTTCATTTATTTTTCAATTGAGAAAAAGTTTGAGTATGACCCATTTGTCATTCAATTTTGGATGCATACAGATTATAGCATTCAGTGTGAGGTATTTCAGATAATGCATCTACCTCATTTGCCTCAAGCCCTTAGCCAGGCTTAGTGATTCAATAAAACTGGATTTAGTCAGTTTGGTCAGTTTGCCACTTACTACCTGGTGACTTTAGGCAAATCGCTTAACTTTCTCTCAGTTTTACTATCTTCTTCTATAAAATGAGGGGGTTGGCCTATGTAATTTCCAAGGCCCCCTTTAAGTTCTCAAACATTCTAGCATCTAAAACTTAGCTTTCACTGTGAAAGTAAAATGTTTAAACACATCTAAAGCAATTAGTAAATGAACATGAAAACGAATGTTAGCATATACACATTCTCTTCAGAGATTAGAGTCTCATTCCCAAACCAATGGTGCAAAAAAACAATCTCCCCCAAAGCTGAACTTTTCAGCATGGCGATGACCTTGTTATAGCAGTCCCCGAAGGCTGGGAAGATCTATTCATGTTATATCTGGATCTGTGCTCAGAGAGTCCACTTACTGATCTCTGTTATTTCCATCATACTGGGAAGTCCCCTTTCTCTCTCTTTCACCTCTCTTAGATTGATCTGAGCAGTTGGCAAAAGATGACACCATTGCTGTTGCACTTCCTGTATTGAGTATGGCCATGGCCATATTCTCATAGGGCTTCCTTTCTTTTTGAAAGTCTCCTTTACCCTCCTGATACAATCAATCATCCTCTGCCACAAGCATGGAGTTTCACAGGAATTGAAGCACCAGAAACTTCAAACAAACCTATTCTTGGAGTCCAGGGTCTCACAGGAAATGTAAAATTGAAAACTGATTTTAATTCTATTTTGCTAACACTTAATCAAGCTAGATTTAATATTTGCTTTCCCACTTTCTTCCCTTTGTAAATTTCACCCAGCACCCACATTCCAGAGAAGCTTGCTCAAAGGTCAAGCTTTTGTCTTGTAATTACCCCCACCTTTGTAATCCCACTCAAAGGTCAAATCTCATCAATTTAAAATATTATTTTCCTACCACCAGAAGAGTACTCCCTCCACTTGAGAGTCTTTGTTTACTGACTGGAATCACTTGTCTTGGCTGGGGTTAGGTGGTTTCAAATAAGGCAACCTCAGTTCTGATTTAATTTTTGACTCATCACATCTGTCAGTGCTTAAAGAAATTAATTCAGGCCATTCATTGGAAGGTCAAATACTGAAGCTGAAACTCAAATACTTTGGCCACATAATGAGAAGATAGGACTCACTGGAAAAGACCCTGCTTTGGGGAAAGATTGAAGACAAAAGGAAGACAAAACTGCAGAAGATGAGATGGATAGAAAGTGTCATGGAAACAATGAACATGAACTTGGACAGACTTTGGGAGATAGTGTTTCAAATAGTCATGAAGAGTCTGACATGAATGAGCAAGAACAATTCTGACAATATCGATAATGTTGTAAAAAGATCGATAATTTTCATATTAATCAGTACGTGTATAATGATTTTACTATTTACATTTATTGGAACTTCCTTACTTTCCAGGGAACGCTGACTGAGGACCCTGAAGCTAGCTGAGATTTCAGCCGACATGCTGTAGCCAGTGATCAATCAGATGCTAATGATCCCCAAGTTTGTAATCACCAAGTGAACCGAACCAGAACAATCACAAGGCTCAACCACCCTAACAGCTTGGAGACTGTTCACACAGGACCCAAGAATGTTGTGGTCCAGCCATTTGTGGTTTTCACACATAAAAACTCTAACCCTGCCATGAGCTAGTGAGCCCTCCCTTCTTAGGAAGGGGGACTTCTCTTGCAATCTGTTTCCCTCACTTTGAAATTAAGTTTTCGTTTGATTCCTATCTCTAGCCTGATCTGTTCATCCCTGGCCATCCACAGGTTAGAGACCAATCTGGTCCAATTGACAATAGCCAATTGTTGAGTCTTCTCTGTTGTGTCTGACTCTCTATGACCCCATTTGGAGTTTTCTTGGCAAAGATAATGGAGTTCTTGGCCATTCTCTTCTCCAGCTCATTTTACAGATGAGAAAACTAAGGCAAATGGTTAAGTGACTTGCCCTGCGTCACACAGCTGGAAAGTCCCTAAGGCCAGATTTGAATTCAGGAAGATAAGTCTTCCTGACTCAAGGGTTGGCACTCTATCCACTTCACCACCTAGCTGCCTTGTCATCTTGCTAATTGTTATTAAAAAACCCAGTAGCCTTCACTGGAGGTCTTTGGTTGCACTGATGCCATTCGTTGGTAATTGCTAGCCTTTCTAATTGGGCTTAGAACTTTATCTCTCAGAATTTCTATGTCCACAGAACCCAGGTCCTTTCTTTTCAGATATGCCTATATTACCTTTACACCCCCTCCAAAAGTTTTTAGTCCCTGAAAATTGTATATACCCAGTGTACAACTTTATAAACCTCCATTAATTTGCATAAATGCACTCCCTTCCTCTACATATTTCTACATCTCCCTCCAACTCCTTGCCCCACAAAAGATTTGCAGTTTCTGAAAATCACACTGGGAATATAGGTACAGTTATAGTTACACATGACAAAATCTTCATCAATTTGCATATAGTGTCATCATAGGCAAAACACTCCTTGACTCTCCATCACTTCTGTCTTGCTTTTCTCCAAGTAGTCTAATTCATTCTACCTATGGGTAGGCAGTAGGTTGATTAAAAGACAAAATCCGTCAAGCTTATATTGCTCAATTTATAAACTACTTTTACATACAATGATTATCTCATTTGGTCCTTACAAGTACCTATTAAGGTGGAGAAGGCAAAGTATTGTTATCTCCTCTCTACAGATGATAAAACTAAGGCTCAGAGACTTTCTTGTCAAGAGTCACACAGCTAGTAAGTGGCAAAGCCAAGATTCAAACATGACTTCTGACTTCTCACCAAAAGAGAAATCTAGGCCAAAAAAAAAAAAAAAGAAGGATGAGGTAACAGAAAAAAGAGTCAGAAGGAAAAAAAAAAGGAACATGATAGACTTTGAGGAAAGATTATTTAGATCATGTCCCTTCCCTGGTTTACAAATCATAAGCATTCATCATTGTCTATTGAATAAAGTAAAAATTACTATAACTTTTTTTGTATCATCCTCCCTCTCTTTAGTTTTGGAAAGAAAGCTATATCCCAAAACAGTGACATTGAGGAGAGTCTGCCTTCAACCCCACACTTTGGGAACTTGGTCCAATGGCTTCTATACCAACTAGCATAACAAGATGCTAATTTTGCTTTTGGCAACTTTAATCTTCTTGTTGACATTTGGACCACTCTCCTTTTTGTCTGGAATTAGGTTTCAAGCTGTGTGACTTATTAGCTTTGAGCCAAAAAAGAAAGGTAAGGAGTGGGTGAGCCTGAGGCAAGGGAAGTTTGAAAAACGCTTGAAATCAATTGGGAGGATAACCTCAATACCCCTACATTACCTTTCCCTAATAGCTGTTTGAGTAAAGAGGCACATCTGAAAGAGTGACCTTTATGGTTTATAATGTATAAAAGGTACAAAGTTGAAAATTCAGTATAAGATAATTCTCTTCTAGAAAGGACCTTTCCTTCAGAGGAGTATAGGGAAATGCCAAAACCACTATGTTAAATTTAATATACACTTTAAGAAAAATAAAAGCTTTGTGTACTTGCAATTCAATGTTTCATATAAAACCTTCTTTTACTATTCTTTGCATACGTAAATACTTGTGTTTGATGTTCAGAATAAAAACACTTTCCCTCAGAAAAATCTGGGAAAAATTATGAGAACAGAGTAAATAAAATGTTGAAAACAATAGACACACAATATCATCACCGCACTCCTGGACTCCTGCATATTGCTGACCTCCCTGCCTTAAGTCTCTCCCCATGCTGGTCCATCCTCCACTCAATTTTCAAATTGATCTTCCAAAAGTTCAGGTCTGACCATGTCCCCTTCTATTCAATCAAGTCCAGTGCCTCCTTTTCATCTCAAGAATCAAATATGAAATCTATTATTTGATTTTAAAACCCTTCCTAACTTGCCTTCTACCTTGCTCCTCTTCATATGCTCATGTATATTCAGTAATACTGACCTTGTTATGCTCCTCTAACAAGACATTCTATCTCACAATTCTATGCATTTTCATTAGCTGTTCCCCTTGCCTTTGAATTCTTTCCTCCTCATCTTCACTTCCTGGCTTCCTTCAAGTCCCAGCTAACATCTCCCCTTATACAAATGGCTTTCCCAATCCCCTTAATACCAGTACCTTCACCTGTGTTGATTAGTTCTAATTTACGTTGTCTATGCCTTGTTGTATATAATTATTTAATAATTATTTACACGTTGTCTTTCCTATCAGACTGTGAGCTTCTAGAGAGCGAGGACTGGTTTTTGTTTTTGTTTTGCCTTTCTTTGTAACCCCAGAGATTAGTATAGTGCCTGGAACATAGTAGGTGCTTAATAAATGTTAGATGATCTCATTTAACAAGAATGTCATCCTTTTTTGAAGAGGACCAATGGCATGACAAGGTGATGTCTTGAGTTGAGTGTGAATTGGATTTAAGTGAGGCAAAGTTGCATAAACTCACTCTCTTCCAGAGTCACTGAAATCCAGTGGCAAGGCAAAAGTCAAGACAATGGCCCAGCATGCAGTGGATGACCTTGGCATCTGTGATATCTGACCAAGCTCTGAGTGCTCCAAAGCTGTCTTGATGGCCTTAGGAACAATTATCCTGATCCACCTATTCCAGCAGAGCAAGTCTTCGCATGCTTGGGGTAGACATCTCCCTAACTCACCAAGGGGTTTGAGGCCTTGTCACTTACCCTCAACCTGGCTTAGCCCATCCGCAGAGACACTTTTTACTGGGGTGTGGCCGATGGGCATGCTACAGCTTCTTGGAGCCACAGGTGACAAGTGAGCACCAGGTGGACACCAAAAGTGAATGAGCAGCCCTAAAAAGGGCTCTGCAAGCCTTCATATCAGAGGTGCTAGCTTTCCTTGAACACCTCATACACTACAAAGAAGGCAAACTCTGAGTAAATGAAAAACTAATAATGGCTCCAGAAGACAATAATGAAACATATCTCCCTCCTTTCAGCAGAGAACATTAGAATGCTGTATTTATGTTTTGTCAGATGTGGCCAACATATCAGATGTTTTTCTTTGTTATAAGACAGGGTTCAATTCCCAGGCAGGAAGGGATATTCCCAGAAATGAACATGATGTAAATGCGATAGGCATCAATAAAACTTTGTTTTAAAAGTTCCTTCCCTCACTTCCCCTTCCCCACCAAAAAGGAAGGGAGGGAAAAAAAAAAACTTTCCTAAGTACATCAGCATTCAGACCAAGAAGGCAATAAAAAATAATCCCTTACATTAAGGTAATTCTATAGAGTTTTTAAACTACCCTCCCTTGTATATCAGCAAGGTAAGAATAACGATATGGATGATAATTGTCAAAATGCCTACGTGCTTCTATATTGCAAAATATACGAGACTCTCCACATAGAAGGTAGAAAAAGTAAGCCATTTATTCAGACACCAGAGAACCGTATCCCATAAGCCATCTGCCCAATCCATCACAGCAGCAAAGAATGTGATATATAATATCACAGTATGGAGCTTTGCTGTAAATCCATCAGTAAAACCATCTGCCCCCTGCTGGGGCCTTCCCACAAAACAATCAAAACTTACAGTACAGCTATCACAGGTTGGCTCTCTTTCCCTTAGTTCTGTCATAACTGCCATAACTGCTCTCTCAGCATTTCCTGTGACACAACTTCCTTTTCCTCTCAGCAAGCTCCTCCTACCACATGTGACTTAGGCTTGCTGTGATGTAAGCAGGTTACAGGGCCTATTAATGGGTGGGAAAGATCTTCAAATCTAAATTGCTAGTACACTTTGCCATTTGTCCTGTGTGTCTCCCTACTTAACTATGCCCTGAGATTTCAGGTAATATTTACAGAAATCTTGAACAAGGAAAAGGCTATCTTAAAATTCAGTGTAAGTTAACCTTCTGCAACTAAGCAACCAAGTCCCTATCTCATTCCCCCAGAACCACTTCCCAAGAGGAATCAATGGGGTTCCTTCCAGAAATCCATATTGAGAATAGTAGACAAGAGTACTTCCCTAGCACCAATCACTTCAAGTGGACGGGAAGGCAATGGTGGAAACAAGAGTTAAATTTGGTTAAATCACCTCTTAATCCATTCACCCAATCAAAGGAATCTCTCCCTCCCATTTCATCTTGACCCATCTTACAAGGATTTTTGGAAAGGGCTTTAGAGAAAAATATTATTTCTTATTATTTTCAGTTTTATTTTAAAGGAGATTTTAAATATGCTTCATAATCCCTACAACTACTCTTTAAGTTAACATGGATGACTGTTCCTACTTGTCAGATGAAGAAACAGAGGCTCCAAAAAGGCTAGATGACTTGCCTAAAGGCACTACGTTTGTAAGTGGCACAATCTTCACCTAGGATCCAGTTCTCCTGATTTCTACCTCCGCTGACTCTCAGAAAAGGTTCTATTTAATGCATGAACACTCCAAAATTAGGTTAATTTTCATGTCCAGCATCTTTCTTTTCTCACCTGTCTTGTATTTCAGGACAAATTTTGAACAAGGAAATGTTTAAAGGTCACTGAAAAAGAATCATTATAAAGGAACTATTTATAATATATTTTGATACTATGAGATGGTTTAAGTCCCATGACATTTTACTTTCCTTTTGGAAACTGGAAATTGACTTACAGTGTCAGTAAATACATCAAAGGAGATGGGTAATATCTAATGCTGTGCCCAAGTATTCCTCCACCTACCTGTCAGCTATCTGGATGGTCTTAATACCTCTTGAAGAGATTCAGATCCATGAGTCAGCTACCTGTAGCTTATTCCCTAACAAACTTAGATCATATATATCTTTTATTCCAGGGAGAAGCTAGAAGTAGAGAATCTAGGAAGGAACTTCAAAGTCATCTAGGGTTATAGATTGAGAGCTGGAAAGAATCTTGGAGACCATCTAGTCCAACCTTCTCAAGTTACAGGTGGAGAAACTGAGGTCCAGGGAGGTTAAATGACTTGCTCCAAGATCACACAAGTAAACACCTGTGACTCAGGCATATCTAGGTATGGAGACCCTTGTGTCCACTACCATGTGGGAGGGTATGACCTCCTTTGGTTGGCTGCATAACTGGAAAAGGCTCTCTTTAAAATTAGTAAGATAGACAATCGCTCTCTTTCTGGGACACTTGCTTCTTTCTAGTATATCTTCAGGGTGAAGATCACAGTTCCCTCTCAGTTAGTGAGAAGGGAAGGACTTCCTTCCCCTACTTGCCCCCCTATTTTATCCCAGCTCTGAGGAATGGGCTTAGGGGTATTTGTTTTTGTTCTGTGTCCTTTGTCATCAGGTTTTTTTTTTCTCCAGACCCAGGAATTAAGCCATGGTGACCTTTGAGCCAGGATTCCAGGTGGGATGTTGCAGCCAGCCAGCCCAGCAGGCAAGGCTTGAGAAGCCAGGTGCCCAGGAATCCAGCCTAATGGGAACATTTTGGATTGAAAACTTGGGCCTATGCTCTATCTGTAGGAACAGAGCTAGAGAACCCTGTGGGGAGGATGAAATCTAACATGTGAAGTCCCAAACCACCCCATCTACAATAAAAGAAACTGAGGCAGAGCTCCAAACCAATAACCATTTATTAAAATAGGACCTCAGATCTTCCTCATGATCTGAGAAACTCCCTTCTTCCAGGGCCTTGGTTTTATAGTGCTTGATATCAAGATGGTACAAATGAGGCAAAGTAAAATACAGAATTGTATTGGTTGATAAACCTATATCCTGACCTTCTACAAAAACTTTTGGCTCATGTATATGATCAATGACCGTTAGAGGATGTCCAAAAAGTGGGCAGAGTTGATGGTCATTCACTAGCCCCATGTTGGGCAATTGAGAGCCATAGGCAGCTCTGACAATTTGAAGATAAGGTCACCCATTAGTCAAGTGCCCATAGGCCCACTTGTCCCACAAAAGGAAAGAGTACAAGGGTATAGGCACAATCAAAAATAGCCACACTGGGCTTGGTCACCTACTCTTCAGAAAGAAAGGGTAGAGGTTCTCTAGTTAGCTTCCTATGATTAAACAAATGAACTTCAAAACAAGCAAGTGTACTTATAATCTTGTAGTTTGGGGCCTGTTATAAGGAAAAACCTATTTTATCTAATTATCTCTAAATATATGTATATGCATATATAAAATATATGTTAACACATATAATTGCTATACTAATATTAGTTGACTAGACTGACTAAATGTATATTGATAGACAAGTAAAATACTGATAATTCCGAATAATCACTACCCCTATGGAATCACACTAAATGGACTGATACAGATTGGAATAAAACAGAGGTATACTGAATCATTTGACATACACACCTGGCTTTCAGACAGTGGGGACCAGAGTGGTTAGTGTTATATATCCAAGTCAAGATTTAAACTCAAATCCTTTGACTCAAGAGTCAGTGCTCAGACACCCTTACCTCTCTACCACAATGCTTTCTCAATCCAGCCTCCTACTCAATACAGGAATCACCTCTGAACATCCCTCACATTTGACATCTAGCCAATATTTAATTTTCTTTTATAATTCGAGAGAGAATATGGCAGAAAAATAGTGAGAAAAAGAAAATCTTCCAACAAACAAGTCATGCAATAATGATTTAGAAAAATTTTCTCACATAATTATATATAATCTTGATTTCTTCATTGAAAACCTGCCTGCCTGTTCCAGTTTTCAGAGGAAGAAATTAAAGATAGCTATAGGCATATGAAAAAATGCACTAAATCACTATTGACTGGAGAAATACAAATCAAAACAACTTTAAGGTACCACATCTCTCTTGTCAGATTGGCCCACATGACAAAACAGGAAAATCATAAATGCTAGAGAGGATGTGGGAAAATTGGAACACTGTTACATTGTTGGTGGAGTTGTGAACTGATCCAGCCATTCTGGAGAGCAATTTGGAACTATGCCCAAAGAGCTATAAAAATGTGCATACCCTTTGACCCAGCAATACCACTTCTAGGGCTGTATCCCAAAGCGATCACACAAGTGGGAAGGGGACCCGTATGTACAAAAATATTTATAGCAGCTCTTTTTGTGGTAGCAAAGAATTGGAAATCAAAGAGATGCCCATCAATTGGGGAATGGCTAAATAAGTTGTGGTATATAAATGTAATGGAATACTATTGTGCTATAAGAAATGAGGAGCAGATGGACTTCGTGATAACTGGAAAGACTTACATGATCTGATGCTGAGTGAGGGGAGCAGAATCAGGAGAACATTATGCACGATTATAGACACAAGGTATCTGTCATGACTAACTTCGATAGACTTGGCTCTGCTCAGCAATACAAGGTTCAAAGACAGCTCCAAAAGCCTCATGATGGAAAAAGCTATCCACATCCAGAGAAAGAATTATGGAGTCTGAATGCTGATTGAGGCAAACTATTTGCTCTTTTTTTTCTTCTTTTTTGGTTTTGTTTTTTCTTTCTCATGATTCATTCCATTTACAACTTGTCTATTGTGTAAATAAATTTAATGTGAAGGTATATGTAGAACCTTATATTGGATTACAAGCCGCCTTGGGGAGGGGGAGAAATTTGGAACTCAAAACTTTGTGGAACTGAGTATTGTAAACCAAAAATAAAGAGTAAATTTAAAAAAAAAAAGAAAAACTGCCTGTTCATATCCTTTGACCATTCATCAATTGGGGTATCCCTATTCTTATAAATTTGACAAAGCTCTCCATATATTTGAGAAAACAGACCCCTATCTGAGAGATTCTCTATGAAATTTTTTCCCCCAATTTTCTGCTGACCTAATCTTGGCCACATTGGTTTTATTTTTACAAGAACTTTTAAAGTTTAAATAATTGAAATTATGCCTTTTATACCTCAACAATGCTCTCTACCTCTTGTTTCTTCACATATTGTTCTCCTATCCGTGAGTCTGATAGGTAATATGTTCCATATTGTTCTAATTTTCTTGTGACATCTTTATATAGCTAGGTCATGTATCCATTTTTATCTTATCTTGATACATAGTTTAATACTTTGGTCTATACCCGATTCTTGCCAGACTGCTTTCCAGCTTTCCCAACAATTCTTACCAAACAATGAATTTTTATCTCCAAAACTTTCATCTTTACATTTGTCAAACACAACTTTAGTCCTTTACTACTGTGTATTGTATGTCTACTCTGTTCCACTAATCTACCTATCCATTTCTTAGCCAGTACCAGATAGTTCTGCTATCTGTTTTATGGGTAAACTCATCCCATTCACATTCTAAGTTATAAGTACTTGTTATGTATTTCCCTCCATCTTATTTTTCCTTACTATCCTTCTCAGCCTATTTACTCATCCCTCCTCACTCTAGTTTATTTCTACCCATTACCTTGCCCTCCCATTCCTTAATCTATCCACCCTACTAAGAGTCCCTCCCTTATCTTCTACTACCTTCCACCTAAATCTACCTAAGAGTTTCTTTCTTATCCCCTTCTCCCACTTAATTCTTAATCTACTCACTCTTCTAAAAATTCCTCCCTTATCCTATCCCCAAGCTCTCTTATTTCTTTCTAAATTTAGAAGATTTTTATACCCTTCCATATGAATATGTTCCCTCTTTAACCCATATCTGATGAGAGTAAGATTTTGGTGCTACCCACCCTCCCCTCACCTGCTTCTTCTATATCAATTCTTTCTTTGATGCCCCATTTGTACAAGATAATTATTCCTTTTTCTTTCTCCCTATGCAGTTTTATTTTTTAGAATTCCCCCATCATATACAGCTCAGCCCAAAGCCTTTCTTTCAAACTGTCCAAATAATGATGATAGTCATAAGAGTACAGATAACATTTTCACATATTAGAAGTAAAAAAAGTTTGACCTTATTGAGGCCTTATAATTGCTCTTTAATGTTTACCTTATGTTTCTCCTGGATCTTATATATTGAATTTTCCATTGAGTTCAGCTCTTTTTGTTACAAATACCTAAAAGTCTTTCAATGTTAAATTTCTTTTTTTTTTCATTCAGGATTATACTCAACTTTGCTGGGTAAGTTACCCTTGATCCTAACTCCTGTTCTTTTGCTCTATGAAATATAGTGTTCTGAGACCTATGGTCCTTCAACATAGAAGCTGCTACCTAGCAGCCTTCTGCATCTTGTGTAATCCTTATTGTATCCCCTCAACACTTAAATTGGTTTTTGTTTTGGTTTTTTTTCGTTGTTGTTTTTGTTGTTGCTTGCAATATTTTCTCCTTAACTTGAGAGCCTTGAAACTTGGCTAAGACATTCTTAAGTTTTTCTCCTGGGATCTCATTCAGGTGGTGATCAGTAGATTTTTTTTCTATTTCTGCATTATCTTCTTGTACTAGAATGTCAGGGTAATCTTTCTTAATAATATCTTGTAGTATTGTATCATTTCTTTTTTTGATTGTATCTTTCAAGTAGTCCTATGATTCTTATATTGTCTCTCCTTGATCAGTTCTCCAGATCAGTTGTTTTTCTAATGAGATGTTTCACATTTCCTTCTATTTTTTCATTCTTTTGGTTTTATTTATTATTCCTTGGTGTCTTATAATGTCATTAGCTTCCCCTTACCCTATTGTAGTTTTCAAGGAATAATTTTCTTCCTCAAGTTTTTGATTCTCTGCTTCCAGTTGGTTGAATTTCTTTTCATAAATTTCCTGATTTTTTTGGATTGCTGTTCCTTTTTTCCCCTAATTTTTCCTTGATCTCTCTGGTTTTTAAAGTCCTTTTAAAGTTCTTCCAAGAGCTCTTTTTGAGCTTAGGACCATTTGACATTTCTCACTGAAAAAGGAGTGGCTTTTTCAGGTCCATTATCTTCCTCTGTGTATGCACCCAGATTTTCTCTATCTTCATAGTAGAAATTTATGGTTGGGTTCTTTCTCCTTTGCTTACTCATTTTTATTTTAGCAGCTTATTACTATAACCAAGTTTTAGTCCTGAGGTGTGAGGACTGATGCCTCAGGTCTCAGGTCCTTCTTTCAGTTATTTTTCCAAACTCTGTCCCAGGTTCTAGCCTTAGGCATTCGTCTCTACCCCTAAGCTACAGCTAGGACCCCCAACCACACTGTCCCACAAACACTCTTATTCCTGGTGGTTCCTCTGGTGGTTGTAAACTTCAACTGTCCTCTGTCCTGGAACTGAAACCTGGGACTCTACTCTCCTACAAGTGTTCCCAGACAGCAGGGTCCTTGCCCCTCTGTTACTGCACTCAACAGGCTTGTGCTAGTTCTTCTACCCTGGAGCTGCAGCCCAAGACCACATCTGGTCAGCATCCATTGCTGTGTCTGGTATCCATTGACAGGGCAAAGTCCTTCAATCTTCCCTCACTCAGCCATCAGACTCCCCGACACTGTCTGTGAGGTGAAAGTTCCTGAGGCTAAGGCTACCTCCCAAACCAGCTACCCCAGAGCTTGTGTTTGTTGATTCCAAGGAGTTGGCCTGGTGGTGTTTGTACTTCACTCAGGCCAAACCTCCACCCCTGGAGGTTCAGTCTTTCCTAGGGTGTTCTTAAGTTGTCTTAGGAGGACAACTTCTTTATTTGAACTTTTGTTTATTTCTGCTGCTCTACATTCACTCTGAAGAAATGTTCTCTTTTTTTGTGGAGGAAATTTGGAGAACTCGAAGTTTTCTGACCTACCCTGCCATCTTTCCTGAATCCTCCAAAACAAACTTTTTAAACTATAAAAATCTTTTCGCACTAAGATTGAATGAAATCCCTTCTTCTTCCTCCCATTCCACAATTGTACAAAACTGAGGTGGCGATATCTTTGGGGTAATCATGCTGAAAGGAAAAAAAAAAGGCAGAAGCAGATTCAGCAGAAGTTAGGAATTGGTCAAGAGAGTTCAGACAGGAGATGAGGAGAGGAAGAAATGTACTGCCTTCTTAGGGATACAAGCAGAGACCCTGGACCAAGAGTAGTCTAATCCTGACAGTCTAGGGGGAGGCTTCTAGATCTGAGTGATTCAGGAAGGTGTCGTTAAGGCTGAACAAAGCCGAAGTCTGACTATATTTTCTGCACCCGTAATTTCTAAACTGGACAATTTCCTTGTTTATACTCATGCATATTCTGGGAGGCTCTCAATACAGTTGCCCAGGGAATCTCCATTGTGCTCTATTCATTACTATGTATCACACGACTTAGTGAGAAGATATGGATAAAAGTTGTAGGATGGGAAAGCATAGACAGGTTGCAACTAGCATCACTGGAGGGAATGGCCACATCAATGAGATCACAGAAGCATCAGCAGCAGTTAGTTGTTAGGTCATCAAACATTCTTTAAGTCCTACTATGTGTCAGGCACTATACTAAGATTTGGGGGATGGAAAGAGAGTCAAAAGACGGGGTCCTGCCCTCGGGGAGCTCAACAACAAGTAAACAAATATGTATAAACAAGCTATATACAGGATAAATAGGAAATAATTAAGAGAAGGAAGGCAATAGAATTAGGAGGGATTGTATATAGAAAATGAGATCTGAGTTGGGACTTGAAGGAAGTCAGGGGAATCAGGAGGCAGAGATGAGGAGAGAGAGCATTCCAGGCATGGGCAACAGGAGCTGACAGATGGAGGGACTTCTTTATGAAGCAGAAGAGACCCGCAGCACTGGGTTCAAAGTACTAGGTGAGGAATAAGGTGTAAGAAGACTGGAAAGGTGAGCTGGGACTGGGTTACATCAAACAGAGGATTTTGTATGTATATTTGAGAAGAGAGAAAAAGGGATGTGTTCAAGAAATGCTGCAAAAGTGAAGCTGACAGGCCTTGGAACTAGATTCTATAAAGGGGGTGGGAGGGGTGGGGAGATAGGGAGAGATTGAAGATGACATCTAGGAGGCCAGCATAGGAGAAATGGGAGGGTGGTGGTGCCCTTGAAATTCAAAGAGAAGTTTGGAGAGGGCAGATATTTAACAGTAGGTCGAGCTGCATAAAATTTAGATTTTGATCAATACTTAATTTAAAAGTTAGCTGTCATCCTTTCAGAATCAGAGTTCAGAGTCCAGTTATCAGCAGATACATAAATAGTGCTGAATTCTAGGGGATGTGGGAAAATTGGGACACTAATTGACTGTTGGTGGAGTTGTGAACTGATCCAACCATTCTAGAGAGCAATTTGGAACTATGTCCAGAAGGCTAAAAAACTGTGCAAATCCTTTGACCCAGTAATACCACTACTAGATCTATAAACCAAAGAGATATTTTTAAAAGGAAAAAGACCTATTATTACAGCATATAGCATACATATATGCATATATATATGCATATATGTATATACTGCTATAATTATAGCAGGTTTTTTTGTGGTGGCAAATAATTGGAAATTGAGGGAATGCCCATCAATTGGGGAATATCTGAATAAGTTATGGTATATGATTGTGATAAAAACTATTGTGCTATAAGAAATGAGGAATAGGATGCTTTCAGAAAAACCTGGAAAGACTTAGATAAACTGATGCAAGGTGAAGAGCAGAACCAGGACAACACTGTACACAGTAACAGCAGTACTGTACAATAATCAGCTCTGAATGATTTAGCTATTCTCAGCAATACTGTGATCTAAGATCCAAAAGAGTTATGATGAAAAATGCTATCCTCCTCCAGAGAAAGAACTGATAGAGTCTGGATGCATCTCAAAGCATATCTTTTTTTTTTTTAAACTTTATTTTTCTTGTAGGTTTTTTTTTTGGTGTGTGCTTACTTTACAGTATGACTAATGTGGAAATATGTTTTACACATTATATTTACACATAATTACACAATATGTTTTGCACATATATAATTATCAATAATCAATATCAAAATCAATAATCAAGTATCAAAAATATATATTAAATTACTTGTGATATCAGGGCAGGGAGAAGGGAAAGGAGGGAAGGAAAGAATTTAGAGCTCAAAATTTCAAAAAATGAATGTTAAAAATTTTTACATGAAAATTAGGAATTAAAAAAAAAGGAGATCTCCATGCCTTAACTATTGCTTAAGTAGTACTATTAGTTAACTATTGCTTAAGTAGAGGCCTGATTGAGAATACTTAGGTGTGTGGGGGCAAATCTGGGGACTAGCACTTTCTCAGCCAGTTTACAGTTTTATGTATTTTAGAAAATTACAGGTTAGGGCAGAAAAATTTGAATAATTTTTTAAAGATAAAGGAAACAGGAAATGCAAACTCTAAAACCAATATCATTCCGATATGACAGAAATATTTTTTACAGATACTCAGTGACTTGCTATATTACTTTTTATAAATCTGTATGGAAACAGAAAAACAGCTGGGCCTAGTGAATAAAAGGAAGACAAAGGGAAGGGAGCAAGAATTTATGAAGTGACCACTATGTGCCAGGCATTGTGCTAAACTCTGGCCTTAAAGTCAGAAAGATCTGGATTTGAATTCTGCCTCTGACACATACTGGCTTTGTAATTCTACATAAGTACTTCTAGGGGTGGGGAATCTGTATCCTCAGAGGTCAAACGTGGCCCTCTAGGTCCTCAAGTGTGGCCCTTTGATTAAATGTAAACTCCATAGAACAAATAGTTCAGATTCAGTCAAAGGGCCACACTTGAGAACCTAGAAAGCCACATGTGGCCTCGAGGCCGAAGGTTCCCCACTTCTGAACCTCTCAGTCCTCTAGGAAACTCTCTATGACTACAAAATTCAAAGAAGGTGTCAAAGTGCTTTAACTCCCTACACCAATGAAATCGCAGGTCCATTCCCTATTCTTTTGTATAAATATCATTTCTATAGGAATTTCATTAGGTCAGATATCTATAAACTGTCAAAAGTATCAATGGTAAGAGAAGTCTCATTTCAGGTCAAATCTAGACTTGATTCAGATTTTAAATAAACAAATGTTTGTTTATTTGAATGACCTAACATTTAATATAATAATAACAACGATAGCCAGCACTAATGTAGCATTTTAAGATCTGCAAACCCTTTACATATCTTGTTCATTTTACCCTCAGAACAAACCTGTGATATGGACACTATTATTATACCCATTTTATAGGTAAGGAAACTGAGGAGGCTGAGTAAGGTTGTTCAGAGTCACACAGCTAGTAGATATCTGAAGGAAGATTTCAATTCAGTTCTTCCTGTCTCTAAGTCCAGTACTCTATCTACTATACTAGCAAGTTCTGCATTGAATATTGGATATATAACATATATATTTATAATATATATATGTATAGATATACATGTACATACATACACATACACACACACACATATAAAACATCATGCAATAGAACCTTCTACAGAAAAATAGGTATATTCAGGGTATAACTGGAAATGGTTGCGTCCAGGGCAAATACCACCAACTGCAACTGGGTCAATGGCATTAAGCTTCCCTTCATACCCTACTCCTTAGACAAGAACTAGCAGAGGACACAATTCTGCTACAGAGGGCATTGCTAGAAGAAGAAGGAGGGGAGGAGAAGAGCTCATTTCAGCTCAGCATCTGGTAGGTTCCTATTCTGTTTTTCACTAATTCAGTGTTAAACTCTCTTACTTATAAAACTGACATATAACATGAGAGGAAGTATACGGCAGCTAGGTGGTAGAGCACCGGGCTTAGAATCAAGAAGACTCATCTTCATGAGTCTGAATCCTGCCTCAGACACTTACCAGCTGTGTGACCCTGGGCAAGTCACTTAACCCTGTTTGCCTCATTTTCCTCATCTGTAAAATGAGCAGGAGAAAGAAAAGGCAAACCACTCCAGTATCTTTGCCAAGAGTTCCTCAAATGGTGCCATGGAAGAGTCAGACAACTTAACTACAACAAATAAGAGAAGGAATTTACTCCATGACTCTAAATACACTGATTGATTGCCTCTTCCAATTTGACTGTTCAGTCCACTCTGCATCCTATGATTCTGAGATTCTGTAATTTTGTGTATAATGTTCCTGATACATCCTGATACAAGGACCAGTATTCCCCCTGTAGAGTGGAAACTCCCTGAGAACTGGGACTGTTTCATTTTTCACTATGAATCTCCAGCATTATCAGACAGAAGGTAAGTACCCATATGACAAATTCTTACTTGAGTTTCCTTGCAAGTAAGTTCATCTATGTAGGTGAATCTATTTCCTACTATCAGACAATGAAAACCATGTAACCTCATGTATTTCCTTTTTTGTTTGGCAGTGCTATTGTTAACTATTGCCTGGAGGCACTGACTATTTGTGTATGTATGTACCAAATTTACCAACTATACTGCCATAATAAGAAACATTTTTCTAGAAGTTAACTCAATCTGGCTGATAAATATGCATTCTTTTGGGCCTCTATAAAATGTTTAGCAGTACTCAGATCCTTTGTGAGTTCTAATTTCCTAGTATCAAAATCTCTATGTTCACTAGTTAGGAAGCACATACAAGGCAGTCATAACTGAAAGTTATCATACAAAGATAATAATCTTCTCCTTCGGGTTTCATTTATAGAATTTGGGGGGGGGGGTTCTATAATATATTTACCAAGTAATGTTGTGTATTATCATTTTCTGTGCTTGTGTCTCATACCAGCCTTAAAATTCCATGAGGACAGGATATACGATTTTTATCTAAACTTTGTATCTTCCCTATTAGTCCTTAATATGTGTCCTGAATAAATGAAATATTGCCACTCTTTCTCATACCCATACCAGTGGCAGCACAGTAAGGATAATAATAGGACAGAAGTGGCAAGTTTAAAAAAAAATTTTTTTTAACTTGGATTCACGCCAGAATGTTGGGATCATTTGTTAGACCAGTTCAACAAAGCCAGTATAAGGGTGAGGAGTGACTGACTAGATCTATTGAGGTATCCCATCCCTCAAAGTAAATGATAAAATGTTTAACAAGGTAAGTACACAAATCAATCAATTAATCATAGGTTTTGGAGTTATTGAGAAAAAATCCTTGAGCAAATGGTGTGACTTTTGGGCACAGGAAGTGTGTTCAGGTTGATTGAGGAAATTTGGTAACAGAAATAAAAAGATCTAAGCAAATGGAAAGTGAATTCCAGATAAATCCCTAGAGAGGAGAGCCCCAGGCTTTGGGTCTCAGTCTCCTTCCCACACACTGCTTGACCAGAAAAGGACCTTATGAACTTCAGTGGTCCAGAGGACTTGCTCTCTTCCCATCAGCATCCTCAGATCAGCTAATGACCATGGACAGTAGTGTCTGCATCAGGAGCCATAGACAGACTAGATACAGATTCACTGTTGTATGAAGAGTTCAGCACAAAAAGCTACATCCTTTTGGGGGTGGGGGGTGGCATGCAGTGGGGACTAAAGCAAAAGAGCTTCCAGAAAGTGTGAGTTATCCCTTTGCCACATATGCTCTAAGGTTCAATTCACTCTCTACTGCACTCTGTGCATGAGGGAAAGACTTTTTGAGGAAATGTATGTACCAAATTTTTTGAGGAAATGTGTGTACCAAATTTACCACCAACTATACTGCCATGTTAAGAAACCTTTTTATAAAAGTTAACTCAGTCTGGCTGACTAATTGATAACTGAAAATCATGGTAGGAAGCACAAAGGAAGGGCTTGTGAGCTCTAGCATTAGAAAAACACTTCCAACAGCTCACGGTGAACCCTAAAGACCTGAGGAAACATAGCTAGTCTTGTTCTGGGTTCCTGACTTGTTAGAATGGGAATTAAGAAAGTCTTCTTGGAGCATGTGTTATACCAGTAAGACCCTAGAGAATTATTTCTCTCTCATATTAATAACCAATTATTGAATTAAGACTAAGGTTTTCCCCCTTTCTGTTTCCTCATTCAGAAATCAGTTCTTCCTAGTCAACATCTGAAGGATGTTGAGATTGGATTGACTTTCTCCTCAATCCTGTTAAGACCCCACCCAAGTGGGGAAGCTAGTTGGGTTCTACATAGGCTTAGGAGGTGGGGGTGGCGTAGATCCTTTGTCTAGATTGCCCCTGGCTGGGGGTTGTCTGGGAGTAAGAGTGGCATAATCAATCCTGTCCCCCAGTCCCTCATTCAAATAGGTCCACCTCTCATAATATTCATTCTCTCATTAATTATTAATTGATCAGAATTGATTGCCAAACACCCACTCTTCCAAGGGCATATAGGCCACCATGATCCCTTTTTCGATCCATGAGAAATGGCCAAATGACCAATCCTTTTATTGTTTACTAGCCAAAATTAATAAAATGATTAATTATCCAGAAATTATGTCTCTTGAACATTTTATACATCACAGAATCCATCTTCAAAGAGTCCTCAATATGTGCAGAGTTCCCAAGACACACTGGGAAAGTTAATGAAATTGAACTCAAAGCAAAAGGAAGCCTGACTGATGAACAATTTTTGTGCCTAGATGTAATTCAATAATTCAACAAGTATTTGCCCTATGCCTACTGTATGTAAAGCTGTTTTTGGCATTGTTCTAGAGTCAGAGTTTAGTTGAAAAACTGTCTCTGCCTTCATGGAACTTAGAGGGAAAAAGATACACATAAAAGGTAGGGAGGGGGCACAGTGGATAAAGTACTGGAGGTGGAGTCAGGAAGACCAGACCTCTGCTTGCCTCAGTTTCCTTATCTGTAAAATGGGGATAGTAACAACACCTTAAGTTCCAGTGTTGTTTTGAGGATAAAATGAAATATTTGTAAAGTGCTTTGAAACCCTTAAAGGGCTATATAAATGCTAGCTCTACTATTGACTACTATACACAATAAACATTAAGCACTTTAGATAAGTCCCTTCCACCCACCCCAAACACACAGAAACTCAATAAACTCCAGTGGCTTCTAATCTTTTTTAGAATTAAACACAGGTTCACATAGCAGCTAAGTGTCTGAGACTGGATCTGAACTCAGGAAAATGAGTCTTCCTGAGTCCAAGCTTACGCTCTATCACCAAGCCACCAAGCTGCCCTTCCGAACTTTACTAAGTAGACAAAAGGGATCCAATGAAGTTCTTCAGCAGATGAGGGAAATGACAAAATCTATATAATAAGGATGATTACTCTGGCAGAAGATTAGGGGATTTCAGGGAGAGGGAGGAAAGATAGAAGTAGGAAGACTTATTAGAAGGTGACTTGTAACAGTCCTCTGACTTTTGATCCATGCTTTTAAAAAATTTTATTTTTAATTTATGGAATAAAACATGCATTTCCACAACAGTATAATAAAACAGATGATTGCATAGTGAACTATAAATATACTATGTACAACTTGCTATTCCCTTAAATATACAACAATTTACCATGTAAATTTCTTTTTCTTCTTCCCTTCCCCCCAACCTTGAGATGGCTACCATTAGACACAAATAGGTATATACATATGTAAAATTATTCTATATATGCTTCTATTTATCAGTACTTCCTATGGATGCAAATAGTGTCTTCATATGTCCCTTATAGTTAATATGGGTATTTATAAGAGTCAAAATAAATTATTCGTTCAAAGTTATCCTTAAAACAATATTGTGTTTACTGTATACAGTGTTATCTTGGTTCTGCTCATTTCACTCTTCATTATTTCATGCAAGTCTTTCCATGTTTTTCTAAAATAGACTTGCTCATCATTTCTTACAGCACAGTAGTATTCCATCACAATCACATACCACAACTTGTTCAGCCATTCCCCAACTGATGGACATCTCCTCAATTTCCAGTTCTTTGCCACCACAAAGAGAGCTGATATAAACATTTTAGAACATACAGGATCTTTTCCTTTTTCTCTATTTATCTTTGGAAATAGCCCAAGTAGCGGTATTGCTGGTTCAAAGGAGTACACAGGTACAGGTACCGATACAGGAGGCAATTCCAGATTGCTCTCCAAAATGGTTGGATCAATTCATAATTCCACAACAATGAATTAGTGTCCCAATTTTTCCACATCCTGACCCATGCTTTCCAGAACTAGGCTCACAAAACTCAACCCCCTACCAGAGGTGCAACTGTCAAAAGGGAAAGTCCCTCTCCTAGTTTATGTCTAAAGAAAGGTCAATGGGCTGGCCAGAGACTTTAGGGAAAACAGACCCCTTAATGAGTTCAAATGCCATAAATAATACGTCATATCGATTGGGATTAGTTCAAGGTTAAGTTTTATTGAAAGATTATTGGGAAGAGAGGGAGAGAAGAAAAAAAGAGGAAAGGGGGGAGAATCAAAATACAATTCAGACATACAAACTAACATATAGAGTCAAATTCACATAAGGGCAGTGCCTCATTAGGGATCACAGAGAGATGGGTTCATTCAATTGGTCCATTCAGGTGGAAAGGCTTGGTCCCATGAGAGTAGCATGTTCCCAGGGAGGGTAGATGTAGTCCAAAGCATCTTTCTGAGAGTGGGATACTTAAGCCCTAGTGGACACTTACAGCTGGCCAATTTGCATATCAAGGTTCAAGGCACACAGGGGATTTTTGAGGTACACAGGTGCAAAGGGAAAGACAAAATGGTAGATGGAAAAATATTATTTGGGGTCACACTGATGTATTAACCTTAAAATATTAATGTCACTATTTTTTCATGGCCTAATCTTTTTTTTTTGTTTTCTATCTGAACTCTATTAAATATGAGATTTGAATGGGAACAACAAAAGCAATTTATATACAGCATGTCTCAAAAATCTTTTAATATTTAATAGAGTTTTGTGACACCCTGTGTGGTCCTTTAAATTAGGCAAAATTACACTGCATCATTTTAAATTCACAGCAATCCTTGTTAATCTTTTTTTTTTTTGATGAGGATCTTGATGCTTCAGATAGGTTAAGTGACTTGTCCATGGTCACACAGTAAATATGAGAGGCAACATTCAAACCCAGATTCCTAACTACAAGTCAGATGCCTGTCCCTTACACCCTGCTGCCTGTCAAATTTCTCAAATGCTAATAAACTACTTTCTTTAGAACAAAGTTTCCCAAACCTTGGTGATCCTCATAATGTGCTTAGAGTTTGGTCATCTGAGGAAATATTTGATACTAGGCATATTTTCCTCTTCTAAATATTAAACGTGAGATACATATGTATCCCAGAATGATATTATAATCACTTTATACAAAAGCAAATTCATTTTTCTCTTCTTTGTGTCTTCTCCACCTGTACACTTAACCCTTGGTATAAGAAGTTAAGTATTGATAACAGAAACTTTATGGCACATAACATTGTTCTCTAATATTGAATCTGGAATAAGCTGGGTGCCCCTCATGGCCTAATCTTAAAGCAATGGCTTCCATGCATAGATTTTTTAAGATACAGGCTTCCTTAAAGGGATATGGTCATGGTGATCTTAAGATCATCAGCCCTTAGAAGGCTATTGCAATAGCCCAAACAGGGAGGAATAAGGTCCTGTATTAGGAAAGCAGAAATAAGAATAGAGGGGAAGAGAAGAGATATGAAATATTGCTCAAATAAAACTCTTAAGACTCAGTAAATGATTAAGGTATGAAAGAGAGGGAAAAGGCAAAGAAAACCTTAAGATTACAGGCACAGGAAGCAGTGAATGGTGGTACCTACTACTAAAACAAACAAGGAAGTCAAAGCTTGTACTCCACTGGCATTGCCCTCGAGAATACAGAGCCACCTTCATGCCACAAAGTGGTATCAGAGGAAGACTTCATTGGAGGCTCTTATACCCAGACCTGAGGCTGAATTGTCTTACTGATGACTGAGTAAAAACCTACCTAACCCAACATATCTAGCTTTCTCCAATCTATGTTTCACATTCCATACGGCCACCCCCAAGGATGCCAAGACCTCCCAAGCACAGGTATCAGGAAATCTGCCCTGTCACTGCCCTTCTTCCAACCAGACATATTAATTCTCTAGACCAAGACTTCTAGAAATCACCCCGTTCTCCCATCTTGAAGGAGTTAATCTGTTGACTTTCGGGATTCTGACCTAGAGCTATTCTGATTGATGCATGAAAAATTAACCTATATTATATTTAGCCGGTCACCGACAATGCTTTACATCCCATCCAGTAATCCACCATTAAACCAGGGCCTATCCAACACAAATACCTTGCAATTTTCCCTGCCACCTCTCCCATCCCCACTTATGCCTTTCACTGTAGTTCTGGCAACGATAATCAAATAAATACTGGCATCACCAGTGGAAGGGGGTCTAACAATTTACTTTCATATGCCTCCACTCAAAACCCATGACTGGCCAGACCTAAACTTTGCACACTATTCTCCTATTATGCGTTGTACCCCCCATTAGAATGTAAAATCCTTGAGGTCAGAGACTGTCTCACTTGTGTATTCCTCTAAGTGCCTAGTATGTCGTAATTACTTAATAAACGATTGATTGATAGATGCTGTTGTGTTCAGTCGTGTCTGACACTTCACGATCTCATTTGGGGTTTTCTTGGCAAAGATTACTGGAGTGGTTTGCCATTTCCTTCTCCAAATAATTTTACAGATGAGGAAATGGAGGAAAACAGGGTTAAGTGACTTGCCCAGGATCACACAGCTAGTAAGTGTCCACATTGTGCCACCTAGCTGCTCTGATTGATAGATAACTGGTCCTTCATATATATTCATCGAATTAACTCAGTTTTTTTTTTTCTGACACTAACATATACTTATAAACGCACACACTAAGTTTTATGGTTTCTATTTTCCTTGTGTTTTCTATGAGAATGCTTTTTTTTTTCTTGGCAATTCAAAAGCAGATATTCAGCAAATATTATGTGCCCGTCATTGTGCTAAGTGTTGAGATGTCATGGATCCTCTTAAACTTGCTATTTCTATGAGAGTCAGTATGCCAATCTGGCCCTGGTATCAGAAGCTTCACCTCTAAACTTACCTGTCCTGAGATTACCCAGAATAGCCAGGAGTCAAGAGTTAAACTACATGGAAGTTGGGATAGAAGATGTGGGAAACGGGGAGGGGGACGCTCACAGTTGACACCTCCTCTTGCCTCCTTTCTGAACCTTACTCTCTACTCTTTAGTATTCTAACACGCCCTCTGGTAACTGCTCGCATGCCACAGGTTAAAAAAAAATGCTCTATAAATATTGACTCAATTAATGGGATCCTTTCCCAAGGAAGGGAGGAGGCAAGCCAGGAAAAGGATGGAGAAAAGGAGAAGCGAGTTGAAAGGAGGTGTTTCTCAGACCCAGGCTTTTCACTCACCCAAGAGCTAGACTTATCTTGAGTTCAGCGGATGGGGGCCAAGGTGTTGAGAGCCTGGGACCAGAAAGGGAATGTCTGAACAGGAACTCGGCTACCCCAGCCCAGTGACTCCTCCCAGGTAAACAGCCCCCTAGGCCAAATTGAACCTCTAGCACTGGTCAGCTAGGTGGGGGTGGGGTCGGGGCGGGGTAGGGGTGGAACGCTGGAGGTGGGGCAGGGGGGAGATAATTAGAGCGACTAGGTGTCTGTAGAGGGGTCAGCCATCCACAGCAGCGCTTACACCTGCAGCTCAGACGAGATGGAACTTCTCCCTCCGCTTCTACTGCTGCTCTTCACAACTGGTGAGTGTGGGGAAACTTCTTAGAGCGCGCGCGCTCCTTCCGACTCCAAAAACCGGTCCGCCGATCGGTGGAGCGGAGGAGGACGATCTGGGAACCTAGAGAAAAGGGGGTGCAGACCTAGGACTCCTATCCGCTCCTAAGCATCAAAGACTCCGCCCGCACTTGCTCCTTTGGTCCCAGTTCGTAGAGTCACCCCCTTCCTCGGGCTCTCTTCCAAAGTCTAACTGAATAGGAAGAGGAAGGATGGGGAGGGGTGGGGGGAGAGAGGGAGGCGCCAGCTTCTGTTCCCTGGGCAGGGCTGTGGAATTTTATGGGAGAGAGAATTTGGGGTATTGCCTAGCTCTCTGGACTGAACACGAAGACACAGGAAACCAAAATATCCTCGAAATCTTCACGCGGCAGAGAGACGGACTGGATTTTAACCATAACGAAGAGTAGGTAGGGCCTGCCCTGTATAGGGGCAAGCTCATTACACAGTGACCCCCTCATCCGTTTGCATGCCGGCGGCAGCGGGTGAAAATGAACCTCAAGCGTGCTTTACAGGGGAAAAGACGCGTCGAAGGGCAGTCTCAGGGTGGGTGTCTGTTGGAGGAAAAAAGCGCCTCATCCCCCTGGCTTTGATCATAGTGGGGAGGGGTATGGATGGATTTCTCGTTTTCGTGCTTGAGGCTTGGATCCTTTTTTAACTTTTACCGGTTTAGCTCTCTGCTTCTCTCCAACTACCAACTACTTGAAACATGCCTGTTAGGAAGACTCCCAAAGTACAGGGTATGTAATCACTTCGGACTGCTAGCCAGAGCTGGTAGAGGGTAGGAGGGCACAATGATTCCTGGGGATAAATCAAGAAAAAGGAACTGATATTGCTTGATACCAGCTCTGTTTTCTAAGGCAAGACCACTTCAGCTTGCCTCCAGTATACTTAGACCCAACTGTCGCTTTGGCAGTCAGACATACACATGAGACATAGTTTCATTAAAGGGGCCTGCTGTAGTATTTTCTTTGGTCAGCATACACTGTTCCCTCTATGTACCCCATCCTGGTTGTTAGGAGGTATTTGGGTCCAGCCACAGTCAACTACATGGAGAAATGGGTGGGTGAAGGGAGGGAGCACAGAAATTCAAACTGAATGTCTGTTGTAGATGGGGCAAGGAACAGTAGGGTAGGGGTTAACCCGTGAATATTGGAAAGTGAGAGGGGGTGCAATTGGGGGAGGGAGTTGGAAATCTTTCAATAGAAAAAAGGTTGGAAAGAAAAGTAAGTGGGAGTCTGAAAGGAGGGTGCCATGTTTCCCTCTTCACAGAAGCAGCTAAGGGGCACAGTGGATAGAATGCCTCTTCTGGAGTCAGGAAGACCACAAATTACAAATCCATCCTCAGACCCTTAGTAGCTTTGTGACCCTAGGCAAGCAACTTGACTTCTTTCTGCCTCAGTTTCTTTCCTCAATTGTAAATGGGGATCATAATAGCACTTGCCTCATAGGGTTGTTTTGAGTGTCACTTTAGATATTTGAAAGCATTTAGGATGATGCCTGATATATAGTAGGCCCTTAACAAATGCCTATTCTCTTCCTTCTCCAATCCCATCTCCTCCCCCCCTCCCCCGACTAACAATGTTGTATCAGGGTGAGTGCTCAACTCTTATTTCTCTTTTTCTCCCCTCACTTGGTACCTGAACTCCTCTTTATTCCACCCCTGCCTGGATCTAGGACTCAAACAAGCTCTCTATGGGGCATGTACTTCCTAGGCAGGACAAATAAATTGAAGCTGGGTTTTTGTGTTTGCTCACTTCCTCTTTTGGGACCATCTCCATCCTGGGTGCCTGCCCCTAAGCACTTGCCTTTCTGGGGTAGTATCCCAAGATCTAAGTTTCCTCCCCACTCCCCACTTCTCCCTCCATCAATTTCAGTCTCATCCCTAATTTCTTAGCTAGCTACCTCCTTGAACAGCAAAATAGTTAGTAAATCCTTTTCAGCAACTTGGAAGGTTAATGATGAATAACAAACCCCTTAATAAGCAAACTTGAGGGAAATTTATATTAATGGATGACTCTAGAAAATGAAATTCTTAACTCTTAAGGAGTGAATCTCTTCAGCTATTGGGAAGTGATTTTAGGGGGAGGATGAAAATGGGCCATTTTGATCCTTAAATCATAAGATTTTGTTTTTGAATCATTTATGTCCAACTCTTCATGACCCAATTGGGGTTTTCTTGGCAATGATACTGGAGTGGTTTGCCATTTCCTTCTCTGGTTCATTTTACAGATGAGGAAACTGAGGCAAACAGGATTAAGTGCCTTGCTCGGGGTCACAGTGCTAGTAAGTGTCTGAGGCAGGATTCCACCAGCTGCCCTTATTTATAAGATCGGCTTGGCTCAAATAGTTTTCACTCTTTTGTCCTGAGTCAGGGGGTTGTTTACAGAAATTGCAAATTCCTCCCCTTTTTGGGAAGATTTGTTCAGATGAGGTTTTTGGATTATCTGTAGGTTTGGTTTTTAATCTACCATCTCCTCTCTCCACTCCTACACAGCTATAGATAATCAAGGGATTCATAAAACAATCACCATTTTATAGGTCCCAATAAAGAACTTGATTTTTAAAAAAAAATCTTGGAATGTATAAAAGAGCATTGCTACCATTTTTACTTCATCTTCACTGGGAATAAAAGATCACAGAGAGGTTGGATACAAGCAAGGACTACATTATAGTGAGTTTTGCCAAACATTGAAACAGGCACGATGGACAAACGGTGTCCTTTGAGACGTGGAAACAGGACGATGAACTCATGGACTTCCAGCCCTGGAACTCTGGAAGTGGATGAGCTTTGGCAGGCTTTGGTTCCAGAGCTATTCTTAATCACTTCAAATGGGGTCTTGTACTGTTGGGTAAGCAAGGAGGAAGAAGGGAGCCCATAATCACTAGCCCTTCTACCACCAAGGCAAATCTCTCCTTCTATATGCTACAGAAGTGGTCTTTTGGTACCTTCCTTACCCTTCTTAAAAGTCCTTAATGTTGATTTTAACCTCATGTCATCTGTTAGAAAAAATACTGCTGTGGAGGAGTGTGTGTGTGAGGGTGTAGGGAGAGCTGATAATCAAACACTCCTATGGTTTTGACAGATCCCTTCTAACTTAAATTACCCCCCTTCTCAGTTTCAGGGAAATCCCACGTGCATAGGAGGGGACTCTTGGAGTTGGCAGGAGCTATCAACTGTGCTACAAGACGCTCAGCACTAGCTTTTGTGAGCTATGGCTGCTACTGTGGCATTGGAGGAAGTGGTTGGCCCCGGGACAGAGCTGACTGGTAGGTATCATCCCAGCCCTCCAGTCTCCCCAAGAGCCTACCTGGACTGACTCTGCTCAGATCATGTGGCCAGAAACATCTGAGCTACTGTGCTACTTGACTTTTTCCTCATCTTTCCTCCCATAATCAATTGAAGACTGGTTTTGATTTTGGTTCTGGCTGAGTGTCAATTGCATGGAAATAATCCAAAAAGGGATTTGGCTCAATAGATTTCCACTGTTATTTATGATACACTGGTGCTGACCTTTCTATGTAAAGATGTTTCAGGCACTTGGAGAGGCAGTGGGTTGGGCTGAAGCAACCACACTTCACTGGTCCTCACATGACCAAAGATGTCCATTTGCAAGGTGATAGCATTAGGCATTTAGTTTATTGCCATGGAACAAAGGAAAACTTAACTGATTAACACAGGGATTCAGTCCAGAACTTTAATGGGTTTTTTTGAGTGCTCTAACCCAGTAAAACTCATTTTTAAAATTATTTTTAGAAGTGACCATGTTATATTAACTTGGACCCTCTATCTTGAGGTGGAAACTCCCTGCAGACCTGGTTGGGTTTTAGTGGATAAGAGTACTGGACTTGGAGTCAGAAAGACCCAAGTTCAAATTAATTCTAAAACACTTGCTATGTCTAGGCAAGTCACTTAATCTCCCTGAGTTTATTTCTTTTTCTGCAAAATGAGAACAGCCCTTACCTCCTATGGCTGTTTAAAAGATAAAATATTATTCTAGTGAAATCCACATACCTCTGCTTTTCCATCTGTCTTCTAAGTTACCTAGAAGTTTTTTAATAGCCCCAGAGCTATGAGATGCAGATTATAAGTTCACTTGCTTAATCATAAGACGCTAACTAGAGGCCCTCCTCCACTCTGGTTTTTACCTGTCGAGGTTGACCAAGCCCAGTATGGAGGTGACCCAATTACATGGAAGGTCTTCCAACTTATTTTTGTACCTCCAGACCACTCTCTTGTCCAACATGAGCAGGTGACCATCTTATGATCACTTAGTCAGTGGAGATGTACCATGCTTCTCCCAACCTGAGACAACTTGCCCTTCCCCCCTCCCACCTCCTTAACATGCCATTCCTAGCTGATGATCATTTCTGGTTCACGAAGCAAAGTTTATCAATCATTGGGACTCTGTACTTTGTATAGCCCCTTTAGAGTGTTTAGTATCAAATCTGGTATCAAGCCTTATGAGAATAAGGCCTTGGAAGAAGGGGGAAATCACAGATTGTGAGGAAGATCTGAGGTCTACTTCATTAGAAGGAGATCATGGACCCTTTGATAAAGTGTCATTGGCTCAGGGCTCTGCCTCAGTCTCTTTTGTAGGTTGGACAATTTTAAACCTCACACTTCTCTCTCTCTATCCTCTTCTTTCTTTTTCTCAACAAATCTTGCCTTATCCACTCTCTTAATTCCTTTTTCTCTTTGTCTCTTCCTTTTTGGCAATAACAATAAACAATTTACATTAATAAAACACATCAACCTTCTCAGCCAGGTAATTCAAATATTGTCATCCCTACTTTTGAATGGCAAAACTAAGGCCTTAAGCTGTTAAGTGACTTGCCCATGATCTCACAACTAGTAAATTTCTGAGGGATTTGAACCTAAACTCCATGACAAAGCATTCTTATCTACTGCCCCACAGTGCCAATCAACATCACTCCTGAGGATCACTTAGGTAACACTATAGTCTAGGATTGCTTTTTCTTCTGTGTTAATCTTATTTCCCTAGGTAGATTATAAATTTCAGGCAAGGATAATGCCATGTGCTTTTCTCGGCTTCCCTGGAGTACCTAGCAAAGTTTTAAGAACACAAAATTAAGTACTGAGAAGGAATCGAGTCAACATTTGGTGAATCCCTGAAGTGAGAAATCATATTATGTACTTTTTTCTATGTTTCACAGTACCTAAAAATTGGACAGATGCATGACTTACAGGAGGGAAGTACAGAATCACCTGTTGGCTTTCGTCCTCCATTCACCCACTGTCCATGGTGACATTTGGCTAGCGAGGAACATTAGAAATGCTGTAGTGGGTTCAACCCATTTCTGTGTTCTGTTCCTCACAAGGGTACCATGGAATGTGTTGCAGGAAGGTGCCATTCCCACCCCCAGCATCTATTTCAACAATTAGGTGTGTCCACCACATATCATTTTTCCTTAGTGACTTTCACTCTTTAATTTTGCCTCCCACCCCTACCACCTAAAATTCAAGGGTTTTTGTTTTTTCTGTTTTTGTTTTACATATGTGTAGTTTAGATCTTAGTCCCTCAACTACAATGATGACCTAAGCACAGCTCCTCAAATAAACTGCATCCATAACCTTGTCTCCAGGTGCTGCCAAAAACATGACTGCTGTTATCACAAGGCTGAGGAGGCTGGCTGTTCCCCTAAGATGGAACGCTATAATTGGGAATGCAGAGACCAGAGGGTGGAATGTGGTAAGTCAAGAGATTCCTCTTTCCTAGCCCACCCCTTGCAATCATGTCCTTTTCTCTGATAATAGCCTGGTTGTACCCTAAAAGCTAGGCTGAGTCTAGCCCTTTATTTAGCAAATCTCAAAAACGTCTGTTAGGTAGTTAACAGTTTTCTTTAAGTGGACTACTGAACTGGTCACTGAATTACAGCAGGTTAGAGTGGGCAGAAATTCCAGCCTGGAACATTTGGGTTAGAATCCTCCCTGTGACATATCCCCTGTTAAAACCTATTCCATTAAGGCCAAGTGACCTAGTAGACAGGGTGCTGGATTTGGAGTCAGAAAGACTTAGTCTTAAATCTTATCTCTAACATAACACCAACTGGAGATGAAAAGCACAGATGTCAGTAGTCAAATTAGCAAAAGAAGTTAGGGGAGACAGTTTTGGTTCCACCTGTCAGTGAGTTATTTCAGTGACCCAGGAGTACTTTCCAGTTAACCAGGCCCTGCCCCTGCTAACAACCAGTTCACTGAACTCAACCTAAAATTAGGTACTGGTTCTGTCAAACAAGTGTGAACCAACTGAATCCCACCATGCAGTTAACCAGAGGGAAAGGAAGGATTTCAGTTTTGCTGTAATCACCTTTTCAATGTGAGGAACCAGAATATGGAAGCCAGACAAAGAGACCATGAACTAGACTATATAGACTGTACACTGCAGCACAGGCATTGATCTTTATTGGTAGAGGGAATTTTCTCACCAAAGAGCTCCTTAGCCTGATAAATCACAGGTTAAAGCCACATATTTCCACTAGGGGGTGGCATGGAGCAAGGAAGAGAAACGAGTTATAAAGCAATACTCTTCAGGAGGAAGAAGATGGCAGAATAAGACTTTCAGATTCAGTGATTATGTTTCCCCTCCCCTTACCAGACAGTCTTGCAGACTTATCAGATAAAGGTACCATAGGGGTGGGGGGAAGTTTATTCTATTATTAAATTATTACTTCTAATAATTTAAACAGGGAAATGATTTACCTTATGTGGTCCAGGGAGATTCAATAACTTGTCTCTTGTCACAAAGCTGTTTCATAGCAGAACCAGTACTAGAATTATAGTTCTAGAAAAACAGCTAATCTTACCCCCCTCATTTTACAGAGAGACTGAAGTCCAGTAATTAACCAACAAACGGATCAAGGTCATAGTTAGGGGCAGGTCCAGAACCAAAAGACAGTAGTGCACTTTCTACTACAAGCACTTTCCTCTGTATCACTAGTATTTAGTGAGATAGCACCTGAAATATTTCCCTCTCCTCCTTAATGCTGGTGCCTTCCCTCTGTGGTTATCTCTATCTTATATCTCATTTGTACAGTTGTTTGAATATTAGCTTCTCCACTGGACTATGAACTCCTTTTCCAGTGTGTCCCTATTTTACAGATGAGGAACTGAGGCAAATAGGGGTTGTGACTAGCCTAGGGTCAAACAACTAGTGTCTCAACAGACATCTGAACTGCATTTGAACTCAGATCTTCCTAACTCCAGGACTGTTGCTCTATCCACTGTACCACCTGCCCAACACATAGTATGTGCTTAATAACTGTTCTGACCTTGAAGGTGCATGTTACATTGTTTTAACTGAATGAAAATTGTTTTCAATATATTTGTTTACATACCTTTAGTTTATATTTGTCATGTATCATTGGTTTAAATACATACATAACACCCCCACCCACGTCCCAAAAAACTCACCTCACCCTGTTTGGAGATACTCTAAATAGGTTCTCCATTTTATTTAAATTATATGTTTGCCCAATTTCCATTTATGGGACAAGCTTAAATATTAAGTAAAAGAAAAAGTGGAGTATAGTAATATTTACTTATACTCTTCCAATAATTTAAAATGTGGTATGCAAACCACTTAGCTTTTTAGTCTTTCTTGATGCTTTCTTTTGGGGGTTATCCTCTCATTTTCATTAGTCCTTGTGAAATATTTGTTTCCCATACCCTCTGGCTCTAGTAAGAAGCTCAGCCAGCATATTGTTTTGGAAAAATTAGACCACACCTTGCACTGGATTGGGCCTAAGGCATAGCTTTTATCCTGCTCTTTGCCCTAACTGCATGCCTGATGTCTTGTTCTTCCAGCAATATGGCTCAAAAAACCAGTTAAATTTGGCAAAATATCAAAATGACCCCTATGTTCCGCCCATTCTACAGCAACATCTCTGGTCTCATTAGCTACCATTCTTCTCTTAGCCATAACTAAGGTTTGCCATATAGTAAATGTGAGCCTTTGCTTTCCTGTAAAGCAAAATGTATGGAAAGGTTCACATCTTGGGTGTCAACAAGTACAGAAAATTTAAAAAGCTTGATGCCATCTAAGTCTGTTCCTTGGAATACAATGTGCTGAGTCAGAAATAGGTAAGAGGGTGAAAAATTAAAATTCGATTTGGTGAGAGAGAAAAGTTGGAGGTTATCTTAGGAAATCATCTACCCCAGTGATTGCTAATGGGTTTTTTTTTTCTATTTTATGAAACTCCCAGGATAACTTAAACTACTACTCATGATAATTCTTTACAATTATTTACTGCTTAAGGCATGAACCCCTCAGACCATGGTCATGGGAACCATTTCCCCAATGCAGAAATCCTCTTTACAGTATCCCAGGCCAGGAAGTCATATAATATAGCCTTTGCTACAACATCTCTAGTGATGGGGACATCACTGCCTCCTAAAGGCATGTTTCATTTGGAAATAGCTTTAATTATAAGACATTCCTAGAACAAAACAATCTCAAGACTTGTTTTTTGTGGTGGAATTTTCAATCATCATCCCTGGAAAACAGACTAAATTGAGGCTGAAGATGGTTAATATTCAGAGTCCATGGAACAAAAACCAGAAGTAGACATTAAGTCTTGATTAACATGCTCTAAGTGTGTTCATACGGGCAGGTATATTTATTCTTGTTTTTAAAATCCACCCGGGAATCTGCTTGGTTCACTTATCTCATAATTAGCTTAGACCTGGGGTTTGCTCCCTGCTGCTCTTTGGAACTCATAGAATCTAAGATCCTAGTAAATATTGTCTGATTCAACCCTCCCTAAACATGTCTCTCAGAGCTGAGGTTGAAGTTTTTCTCAGGATAAGTCAATAATCTGTACATAATAGGGTTAACTGAAATAGGACAACACAAAATCAGCTTATTCACTTGAATTTACCATACATAAGCGACCTGTATATATGGGCTCTCTCTCCTTTGGATATTCAACTCTCTGTGACTCAGTACATAAAATTCTCTCATGTAGATTTGAAGTGGATTTTAACTCAGGTCTTCCTGACTCCAGGATAGAAGAACACGTCATCCACTGAATCATGTTATAAAGCTCATGTGACTTAGCAACAATTTTCTAAAAACTCAAAGATGAAGCTATTAGCATAAGAGAGTGGAAACTTTTCTACTGAGGCCCCTTTCCTTCTGAAGAATTTTTACTTGATTATTCATATGTGTTATAAGGCATTTTTTTTCCAATGGGTAAAGAAATAAGAGAAAATAGAATTTTGTTGATTGAAAAAAATTAAATTCCATTTTTAAAAAAGAAAAGTTTATGCAAACAATGTTGCTTACTGAGCTTCCTTCAACATTCAAGAATGGTTCTTTCCAGCGGTCTAAAGCCTTTCACATAGCATGTCTTTACTAGCCCCTGGGCAAAGACAAGGTAGGATAACCTGTAATCATACTAAACCTTAAGAAAGGTGAGGCCTAAATCACAGTGAGGAGAAAGATAAATATGAAAATAAACAGAGGTGAAAAACCCACTTTTAATGCTGTGGCTCCTCTGAAATTCTGTTAGCCCGAGAAAGTGCAATAGATTGAAATAGTTTCAATCACACTTTAAGAATCCACTGAGTGTATAAATATTCCAATACCTAAATCTTATCTTGAATTTCCACAAGTCTAGAAGAAAGCAAAAAACAGTATTTGCTCCTTTTCAACAACCCAGAGTCACCGAAGACCAAACCAGCCTTATCCCATGTACTAAAAAAGTGAGATTTACTCCGCTGTTAGCTCTGTAGTCTCAATGGACTAGAAGAAAACTTGTAAAAGGAAAAGATCTGGATTCCCATTTACATGTACAATATGTGAGATTCTGTATCTAACTGCAACCTAATATAGAGTGCCATTAGATTTGGAATAATAGCTCATAGATCATAATGAGAGCTGGAAGGGATGTCAGTCCAACCTCTTTATTTCAGATGAGGAAACTGAGGTTCAGAGAGGTTACTTGCCTTGTCCAAGGACACACAGACATACAGCAAGTTCGGTGTGCTTCTCACTGTACTAGAATGCCTACATAACATTAGTTAACACTCCCAATTTACAGATGAGGAAACTGAAACTCAGAGAGGTGGATTACATGACTTTCTTGGTATATAGGTAGCATGTAGGAATTGGACCTGTATCTCCTGATTGAAATAGATGGTGGTAGGTTTTGTACTAAGTAATCTGGATGATCTCATTCTAAGTCCTAGTTTCACTTAGATCTAGGCCTAAGTTCTAGACAATTCTTGAGTACCCGAAGTTGTTTTAGAGTTCAATGTTCTCTTTCTCTTTCATGAACCTCCTAGCTCCCCATCTCCATCCCACTCAATGGCTTCTATCTACGTGGAATCCTGGAGGAAATAATGTTCATTCGCACTAAAATGTTAATAAGGTTCATTTCTTGCTCGTCCTGGATTTATTTAAAATTGGATCTCTATGATCAATTGGATCATATGATCAACTTAAAGGTGGTAGAGCACATCATTTTGCAGTTGAGGAAACTAAGGACCAGATAGGTTGAGTTGTGAAGTGCCACTGAGGCAGAGAGGCAGAATTTGAACACAGGTCTCCCGAGTTTAAAACTCTTTCCAGTAAACCATACCAAGTAGGATTACTTAAAAGTAATACATATGTATTTACTATAACTTTCTGCTGTTAGGGATCTTACTTAATGCAATCAGGTGTTCAGAAAAAGCCCAGTGGATGTCTTCCAAGCCTCTTTATCTAATCACTACTGCCTCAATGGTCTAATACAGAGAATTAATGCCCTTTGATTCCTTTAAAGGAATTCTAAGGATCTAAATTTTAATAAGAATTAATGGCATTAACTAAGCTATCTCACACCCTGCCCCAAGACTGATTCAAAAAAATGGGACTCCACAAGGAAGAAACATGAAGATCTGGTATCTTTAGCTAAGGTGTTTCTATACTGGTCTAGTCAGATTCAAGAGATTAGCATCTTTTTGATAGCCTTTCTCTTTTAGTTACAGTAGGTCTTTTTGACTTTCTATCATAGTCAATTTGTTATGTGTGAATAATAAATTTCTTTCTGGTTCTGTTTGCCCTGAGATTCTCTAAGCTTTTCATCTACTCTGGTAAGTAGAGATAACTCTAGTCAATTCTAAGTTTGCTTCCATTGGAGTAGAGGAGAGCTAGACCTTCTGTTAAGGGCTACTTCTTTGACCAGAATAATGGCTCATCCTAGACATTGCAATATAGGGTTATGTGCCACTAATGTTAGGCAGTCAGTCAACAAGCATTTAAGCCCTTACTATGTGCTAGGCACTGATACAAAGAAAGGCAAAAGACAGTCCCTGTCCTCCAGAAGCTCTCAATCTAATAAGGGTCAAGTCTGAGAGATCTGAAATGAACTAAGGTTACCACAGTACTCAAAGCGCCATGACTGCAAGTTCTCTTTAATCGGGCAGCAAGAAATCAAATGCTACCATTTGGTAGCACCAGGAAAATGATTCTGTAGAGGGCACTTGTATTCAGTGACAGGGTCAGAGTCAGCCCTGAACAACTGTGAAATAGGTGTGGTTTCCTATGGAACTAGGAAAGGGAGAAGTAGGTAAGAACCTTTACTCTGCCCTAACTGGAGCACTGGTGCTGTTCTTGCTTTGGGAAAAGAATTTTTATATACCCAGAGTCAAAGAAAATTTCTAGGTCATGTCAGTCATACTTGGGCTCTGAAGCCTCACACTTGGAAAACTCTTTCTTTCTGGGATCTCAATATTAGTCCTCTCTATCACTGTTTATCAGTCTTGAGTTCTATTCTCTCATTGACTTGCTCTAGGTAATTTTCTGTCATAGTAATAGTAGAGTAAAAGAAAATTAAGGCACATCTATGCTGGCCAGAGATACTCAGAATAGGTTAATATGGGAAAATTTCCATCTAATAATGGAATTTCAGGTGTTTCATGGTTCCATATACAACTCTCAAATCGTGTAAAAACAGCTATATAAATGGCTGCCTAATTTCACTGACTTGACTTGTGAGGATAGTCTTGTATTGTTCTCCACACCCAGGGAAGAGATTAAAATCTTGAAATGAGAAATAGTGTAATAGTGCTAAGAGATACTGTTGAATCCCACAGTGTAGTTGGAATGTCTGTTTTTCAATGCCTGGGTGTTCTACACCTCTCTTGCATCTAGCCTATACTGCTCAGTGTACTTGCCACATCTAATCCCATAACTTGCATTCTCTCTGCCTCTTTCAGGTGCCAACCTGAACAAGTGCCAAGAAATGATGTGCAAATGTGACAAGGAAATTGCCCACTGCTTGGCCACAGCAGAATATAATGCAAAGTATATTTTCTTCCTCCAGCTCCGTTGTGGAGATAAGCAGCTGAAGTGTGACTGACATACATAACTTGGAAATTTTCTTTTTGAATACGAGTATATAAAAATAATTTTCCCTAAGCAAAAAACAGTATCGGTGTTCAGTAAGGGCAAAATAAAGGTTCTTACCTACTTCTCTCTCATAGGCCTAAGGCATGGACCCCATCTATTGCAATGCTTCATCTCAGCTAAAACTTAGCTGGAGGCCATTTCCTTACTTTCAACCCACGGACAAATCCAAGAAACTGAGCTGTTCTACTGTGAGAATGGGAGGTTAAGCAGATTCTTCCCATTTTACCCATATTTTTGTTTTTACCTATATTGTCCCCTTCTGGGAACAGTGACAAACCTAGGACTCTAAAGATGGGGATTTAAGTCAAAGGAGATGGGCAAAGGTCTAATGTCAGAAGAGGTTCTAATACCTCTTATCTCACTGTGTGGCCTGAGGTTTGGCATCCTATAAGACAAAAGCTTAATTTCTTAAATTCTGCTTTTGCAATGATAAATTGGCCTTATCCTCCAATATTTTTTATGGATTTCTCTTACCTTTAGAAATTTTAGCTGGTAAACATTTTTTACCCTGTTTACTCTAAGGATCCCAAGCAGCTAGGTGGTGAGGTAGAGTGCTGCTCAGGAAGACCTGAGTTCAAATCCAGCCTCAGACCCTTACTACCTGTGTTGACTTTGGGCAAGTCACTTAACTTCTGTCCAAAATAACAGCACCTACTCCCAGGGTTGTTGTAAGGATCAAATGAGAATATTATTTATAAAGTGCCTGGCACAAAGTAGGTGCTATATAAATGGTAGCCATTATTATTAGGATTGAACTGTCAAAGAAAGTTTATAAGTATGGTTTCCTGTTAGAACTATAAGAAGTGGAGATAGGGTACAGGTCAAGGACTACCTCTTTCTTCTGTTTATTTCCAAGTTCTTGTAACTAAATCAAAACTTATTTAAAGGGACAGGGTCAAGGGAGAAAATTCAATAAAGGGGTATAGGTTAGGGAGAAGCAAAATATAGTTAGTCTTTCACAACATGAGT
>CM053624.1:252090788-252121332 GCA_028646595.1 Phalanger gymnotis | reverse complement strand
AAAAAAAACTTATTTACCTGTTCTACAGAACTGCTATTATATTGATAATCTTATAAGTGCTAAACTGTGAACTCTGCATTTTATCTAAATACTTTTCCTGGTGTCTAGCGTTGATTCTCTGTACAAAAAAATAAATGTTTACACCAGATTATTGGTATCATTCAACTCTATTCATGTGCTTTGTGTTTATTAATTACTAATTATTCCTGGTCATTTATTCTTATGATTATAAAAAACTCATTTATATAGAACCTGAGGTTTTACAAAGTGTTTCTCTTACAAGGACTCAGCAAATATTGTTAGTACTGTATTTCAGATATAGTCAGAGATTAAGGGATCAAAGGCAAGTCTTGAATCAAACTCGACCTTAGGTCTAGTGTTTTATCACCACACCTATCCTCTATCAAAACTAAGCTTCAGGTGGACAATAGTCCAAGCTGAACATAGGCGATAAGAGTGCCAAGCTTCGGATACTTACTAGCTATGTAACCCTGAGCAAGTCACTTAACTATGTTTGTCTCCTCCTCATGTGTAAAATGAGCTGGAAAAAGAAATGGCAAATCCCTCCAGTAACTTTGCCAAGAAAAGCAAGGGAGGTAGGAAGAGAGTCTAATTCACTACACAACAATAGGCACATACCCTAGAGCTACTTCAGGGGAGGAACTGTTGATTTGGTTAATTAAGGTTAACTACCTTAAAGCAAGTACATTCATCTGTTTTGCACATGTGGTTTTTCCATCTCAACTGCAGCTAAATAATGTTATCTCCCCCAAGACTTGTTTTAGACACTGGAGAAGGCAAAACGATTCAGTATTTTTGCTAAGAAAACCTTAAATGGGGTCACAAATGGACACAACTGAACAAGAAAGGCTGAGTTGCTTTTAGTCTTTTTGGGTTTTCTTGACAAAGATATTGAAGATGTGGCCATTTCCTTCTCTAGCTCATTTTACAGATAAGGAAAGTGACGCAAACAGGGTTAAGCGACTTGCTTAGGATCACACTGAGGCTATCAACTATAGAACCTCCGGGCTGGTTTCTGAGGCTGGATTTGAACCTAAGTGACCTGGGACAAGTCAATTAACCTCTGTATGCCTTGTTTCATCAGCTATAAAATGGTGGATCGTAACCCAAGGGTTGTTGTGAGGATCAGATAAGTCTTTGCAAATCTAAACATGCTATTATCAATAAATGCCTTTTCGTTCCTACAGTTCCAGACTCATAAAATAGGTAGAAGGGAATTCAGACATCTTGTCCTTTCACAGGTCATAGTTATTAGTGGCAAAACAGAGATCAGAATTTCCCAATCCAGTCCGGTTTCTGCCCTTATTGCCTCCGCTCACATAAGTAATGATGAAGCCCTGAGGTTTAGTATCCCGTGTATCTCTTAATATCTAAGAAATTTGGATGTGTTTAGTATGTCAGGTCAGTGTGATATGTCTCCAAAAATTCAGTTCTAAATTCATAAGGACTTTTACAAAAAACCTTTTATTTTTGTTTAAAGTTATTTGTTGAAACCTTCAGATGCAAATATGAAATCCTCACTTCTAAGACAAGATACAAAGGGTCAAAGAATGGTTCAAGAAGCCACCACATGTCTCTTTGGATAGTTCATCATACTATTCCATATTTACAAATCACAGCTCTTGGTACAGTTATCACATCACAAAGACAATGATACAGTGTGAGGTCAATTATCAAATGTTTCTTAAAACAAAAGTATAATCTTGAAATTTGTCACAGATCCAATTCTTTTTGAAAAAATGATTTTTAGGAAGCATTGAGACAGCAAAGAATGGCTAAAATTAGTCATCATTACTTGCTCAAAGTTGTTCAATATCCCTTTTCAAATGAAAGGACACGAAACATTGATTAAAACTGGCTAGGAGGGAATATGTCAGCAACTCAATGACTGCAGTTTTCACTATGTCACCAACAAGACAGCATCTTCTGCACTGCACTTCTGGTCTGCAGCTGTTTGTCTATGGTTATACCACACAGCCACGCTGACTGAAAGTTCACTTACTGAGAACATTTGGAAGGCAAGGTCCTGCCTGGTAGAATTTCATTTTCCCATCATCAGTACTCCAAACAAGATTCTCTGTCACTTACCAGCTCTATCAAACTAGACCTCAGAAGGCCTGTTGAGAAGCAAACATACACAACCTAATTCCATGATACTTTAATGTATGTCTCATCTTCTTTAATGTCCTTCACAGCCATCATCTCATTGAGCCTCACAACACCTTTGTGAGGTAGTTATAGTATGTGGCAAGTATCACTGCTATACAATCTGAATAAACCAATACTGGTTTGGGAATGATGGGTCCTGTTTCCCATGCCAAGAAAAACTTTGTTGCGTAGCTTTTTAAAAAAGCAACTCCTTTCATCATTATTTATAGAAAAGCAGACCCCACCCCCCCTCACCCTCATTCCCACTGCAACTCCCACCACTCTTTAAATTTCAAAGCTCCAACCTGCTGGAGGCCAGCTTCACTCGGAGCTGAGGCAGCAACACTCACAACACTTGGGTTTCTAGTCTGCGCACTTCTTTGACCACAAGATCAATGTTGATAATTGGGTTAAAGTACAGGGCCCAGTAAAATAAACAGTTGCAAATAAACTGAGGAATAATAGGCCAAAAAATGGCCACAAAAAGTCCCTGTGTTGATACTTTCCAAAAATGGCTCCACATTATGTGAGGAACAGTTCTGAAAAAAGAAGAGGATTATGTTAGAATGAAAGTGTCTGTTAATTTCTATGGCCACTAACATGCCTTTTTTCAATTAGTGTAAGAATCATCTCACTTATTTCCAAAGAACCTAATCCAGACAAATATATATGACCTGGTTTGTATAAAAGAGTATTGTGTGCAGTAGTTGCTTGTGATTTATTTGCCCCCAATTTTGCAGGTACTACAAAGTTAAATCTCTTTTCTTAAAGAGAAAAATGTTTCTCTCTTACTGAATCCCTATGTGAAACAGCATGGTGTCACAGAAAGAGCACTGGACCTGAATTAGGAGAGAGCTGGGTTCAAATCCTGGCCCTGACTTTACTCTGGGAAAGCGACAACCTTTCTGGAACTTAACCTTAAGATGGAAAAAATAATACACACAGTACTGATTTCACAGGATTGTTGGAAAAGAGCTTTTTAAACTTGACAGTTTACATATGAGTCATCAGTTTCTAAGATGTCTTATTCTAGATCCTCTGGGGCAAGTGAACATTTGCATTATCCTTTAGAGTGACTCTCCTCCACCTGGTGGTGTTGATTATTTTCTGACTGTTTTCATGGGGATGCTGGGGCTAGGGGAAAGAATGAATACAGGAATGTAAAGGGAAGAAAATGTAAAAGGGCAGAAAATACAATTTCTTTAGCATTCTGAAAGGAAAAACATTCTCCCTTCCCCTGCCTAGTTCTGATCAATATTCCTCCAGGAGTCATTTTATAATAGGATCATAGAATATTAGAGCTGAGAAAAAACCTTCAAGATCATTTAGTCTAAGCCCTTCATTTAGAGAAAGCTAGGTGGAATATGAAAGGCCCATTATGCTCAAGAATCAAGAAGCTCGGAGTTCAAATCCTGCCTGAGATACATACTATGTGAGCCTGGGCATGTCGTGTAACCTCTCAGCCTCAGTTTCTTCATTTCTAAAATGAGGGGGTTGGGAAGAATGACCTCTTTCCAGATCTAAGTCTATGATCCTATTATCAAATGATGGGAAAACTGCTGCCTCAGAGTGATTAAATGACAACAGTGAGATAACAGTATTTGTAAAGTTTGTGGCATACAGTAGGCATTTAATAAATGCTTGTTCCCTCCCATTTCTTCCTCTCAAGTCACACACCAGGAAGAAAACCTGGACTGCCTAATGTCCATTTCCTGTTCTACTATATCATTGTGCAATTTGCCAAGAAGGAAATATTTTACTTCAATCCTTTTCTCAAAAGATCTCTTCTCCCAAGAGTACGTTAATGTATATGTGCAAATAATACCTGGGGAGAAATTTTATAAGTGATTTTTTTAAGAAGTCCCCACGAATAAGAGAACTTTCAACATATTTCAGAGAGCTAATTGCCTTGAAAAATATTTCTTTCCCAGACCCTGCTATTTCATCCATTTCTATACTTACTTCAATTCATTCCTTGACCAAATCCTCCAAAAGGAAAATAACTCCAGAACAGAGAGCAACATGGCATTAACAATAAGAAACCGCGATGTCCAGTAATGCACATCCAGCCAATCCCAGGCAAATTCAGCAATCAATTGATATGGAAGGAAAGAATATTTAACAAGGAATTCTCTCCACTGCTTCCAAGTAGGCTCTTTAAAGTCCTTGGGGAAAATAAAAAAAAAAATATGTGATTTTTATGAGAACTAGTTGGTTGTACCAACCAATTTACTTTTTATTCCTTTTTGAAACAACCTAAGCCGAAGTTAATCTTAAAATTAAAATGATCACCCAGACTGTATTGTGATTATAAAGGCACTCATAATACTTAGTTTCTGAAGCTCTCCAATAGATCTTTTATTAAATGATGTTGAATGAATTAAAATAATCAAGTCCATTAATTTTCCCCTAACACATACATAATTCAGGCACGTAAGGGTAGAGAGGAAGAAGAAAAACAGAACAATGAAAAAAAATCTTAAAAATCATAATTTGTTCCTCTAAAAAAAAGCCTAGTAAAAGAAAGTACAAGCATCAACAAAAAATTGGAAGAATGACTAGTTAAAATAATTTATAAAAGACTATTTCAAAATAACATTAGAAATCCAAAAACATGTGTGCCAATGATTCAAGAATCTGAGCAAAGAGATGGCTAATTGATAATATTTTAAAAGGTTAATAAAACACACACACACACACACACACCCCTTTTTAACCAATGGAAAGACTGCCCAATTGAGTAGAACAAAGAAGCCTACAAAATCAAATGTGAGAAATCAGGTAGGCCACCTTTCAGAGTTGTTAATGATAAGAGGTCTTTGTACATCTTAAAGTGGAGCATTATTATTAAGTCAAGGCAAGCTAAGTTATTTCTGTTGTTCCATACCAGGTTCTTATCAAAATATTTGTTTTCATCATGCATGTATATATGTATGTATGTGTATTTTATATATGTGTATACATATTTTACACATATAAAAATAAAAAATGGTTGAAATCAAGATATTCTAAAACAACTTACAAGAAATTTTGTGATGATATCTTCTTTTTCTTGCACAGGGCATATTGTATGGATGAAAGGTAAGAAGGTTTCTGCATAATCAAACAAGTACAGATATAACATACTGAGTCTTGGGGAGCTCTTCAGGGCATACAAGAGGAATAATGATTTGCCTGGGTTGACAGCCTGAAATGCATTAGAGGGTGAACAACATAATATTTAAAACAGGAGGAAATTATCCTTTTAAACTCATTTCAAATCATTTTGTAAGATAAAATTTGCAATGCAGTGAGAGAGACTAATATTTATCATTAATATACAATATGTAACTTACATTACATTACATTACATAAAGTCCCAATTTCTAAAATAATCTTCAAAATGCCAGATTAGAGAAGCGGTAACCCTACATAAAAGTTTCTTCTACGTCTGGAGAGCAAAGATTCTACAGTACTGCAAATTCCAGTTACAGAGTCTGACAGTGCCAGGGCTGGTTTCATTAGGAGTCTTCTGGTTGGAATACATCTAACTCTCTCAGACTTATGGGGCTTTCATAGTATATTACAATTATGCTACATTCATAGAATTTGAACTTAAAGGGATCATTTGTTCTAATATACCTCATTTTATAAATGAGGAAACAGACCCAGAGATCAAGAAATGACTTATCCAGGGTCATCTATCTGGTAGTACTAGAGTTGGGACTGACCACAGGAAGGAGACCTAGGTTCTGATTCAGTACTTTATCTTAAAAAATTAACCAGTGATTTAATCTATGTATGAAGAAGGGAATCAGTTGCTACGAAAGTTTACCTTGTATTCCCAAAGATTCTGTGGAGGCTTTACTCCTAAAGTTTTGACACGCTCCAGTTCCATTATGATGGCTTTTCTGTGGCTACTATTCTCTATGTTATATGGAGCCTTTGAAAAGTCTTCATCTGTCAATGTTAAAAGCAATCTACAGTAGGGGAACAAAAAAGAAAAAAAATCTGTTCTTTTGAGATCATGTGTTGAAAGCACTTCCTTCTTGGAAATTATCCCAAACTTGTAAGAGAGCTAAAACATTTAATACACCTGGAATTGCTTAGCACTCTGGGGTAAACTATTCACAACAAGAGGCCAATACAGCAAAACATTGCTTTAAAACCCACAAAGTAACTGAACTTCCAAATCCCAGCAACAAAATTTAATGGGAAATAAAAGCATAGAAATCAGTATCATATAGGAACAGAGCATAGGGCCTCACAGCATGGGACAAGCAGACAGCAGAGAGGGGCTCTTTTCTTGGTAGAGCACAATGTTTAGTTCATGCTTCACATGATCTGTTCAAATTTAATAAGCTTATTCAACTTCAATAACATTTAAAAAAGCAAACATGAACAAGAAACTTGATTTTTTAAACAGGAGCATATTAACTAGAAAACTATTTTAAATCACCTGAAACAGCTGCATGTAAAAACATAAGAATCACTATACTAGGTAAGTCTCACAATCCATCCAAAACAAAATTCAGTCTTTGACATTAGCACCAAGGCTGGTTTATGGAAAAGAACAATTCATGTAACAACACCCCACAGCTAGATTTGTATCCCAAAACAGTCCTAGTTTCCCTTACTATCTGTTTCTGTAGAGTCATATACATTTCTCTAAATACCTCTAAGGAGACATTTAACATGGGGTACAGAATTCTGTTTTTCTATCTGTTGGCTTAAAGTAACATTTCCTCATATTTGTCCTACTTTTTACATTCTGAGAGATACTTTCTAGCTGTGGTTTTTGGTGAACAATTCCATGTTCAACTCTATCCAAAGCCTGTCTGACTTTATATAGACTTAAAACACCTCAGCCTTGGTCTGGAGTCCTGTTTTAGTCCACAAACAAAAGCTTTTTCAGCCTCACTCATAGGTATGTAACTTTCTCTAGTTCCACTGGTGTTTGTTTGGGTTTTTTTGGGGGGGGGGGATGGGGAGAAGAACCACTCTGTGGTATTAAAATCTAGTTTTATTTTAGAAACACTTTATGATAGGTCACAGAGGCAAAATGCAAAGTAATAGTACAGATTCAGAATGACCATCTTATATTCTCCAATTGTGAGTATAGCTATATTTACAAGAATTTCAACTGTGAAAAAACTGAAAAGTTTAAGAAGAATTTCAAAACATAACACTGAGGTGGAAGAGAAGGTAAGTGAAATTTTGGCAGCTGAGATCTGTCTCCATATTGGAGCATCTTTTCAATAATTTTCTGTTTGACCACAAAATGACATGTAGGTTTTACTTATTCTTCAACACTTGAAGGATTCATGATTTCTTCAGAGTATTTACTCTATCTTTTTTTTTTTTTGGAGGGGGGAAGGCAGGGCAATTGGGGTTAAGTGACTTGCCCAAGGTCACACAGCTAGTACATGTGTCAAGTGTCTGAGGTTACATTCGAACTCAGCTCCTCCTGACTCCAGGGCCAGTGCTCTACTCACTGTGCCACTTACCTGACCCTATACCCCATCTTTTGATAAAGAATACAATCCTTCCATACCCTGGTGAAATCTTTATGAGTTACTGTGGCTGAAAACATTTGTGCAGACTTCCTGCTCTCAACTAAGCTAGTTTCTGGATGACAAAACATGTAAGTTACTACCAGGCCTTTATATTCAAAGCCTTTCCAGCTTGGTTAGACTTGCCAGAACTTGCTCTCCCCTGGCAAAGCCTTTCAGGGAACTCAGGGTCACTTGCATGCCACAAGATATCGGAATACCTTAAGTGAAGGATTAAGATTTTATTTAGAGGTTAATTTAATCAAACTTATTTTTTTCCATCTGAAAGGTCTGATCTACCACAACAGTAGGTTATTCTTAAAAATGTCAATGTTTCACTTACCTGCCATTAACTCTTTCAGATAAAAATCTTTCTCTATAAAGAGAGGCCCAAGGGCCCAGTTGCTCTAGCCAGAAGATGACTTCTTCAGCCGTCCATTTTGCAACAGATTTGTGAACAAGAAGGTCATGCTCTGATTCTCTACTGCTCCAGTGATATACAAGTAGAACCACCTAGAAAAGAGAATGACAGCAAGCTTAAGGCATAGATAACTGTAATGCTTCAGTGCTAAAAATTAAAGTTTTAGGGGAAAAAATAAAGCAGATTTCCTAAGAAATGACTTAGCATAGTGTCTGGTACATATAGGTTTGTAATAAATGTTTACTGATTTCCTGACGATGAAAACCTTTAATATGAAAGCAGGTTACCTACACCATTATAAGTTACCTTGAAAAATATATATTTACCTCTTTGCTCGTTGTTGTATTTGCCACATTCCACCTAGAATCTGAATAGTCAAGGAAACACCAAGACATATGCGCTGGTAAACCCAGACTGGTGAAAACTCAGTCTGTTTTCATAAACTTGAAATAAGTGCCACGTTAAGTGGGACCACCTGAAGGCTAAATTTGCCTCCTGAGCAGCAGCACTAATCCCATGGGGTAGACAATCACATGGCTTCATGAAGAGGTAGCAATGTGGAGTAGATAAAAGTCAGAGAGATCTGGGTTTAAGGGATGTTTTTACACAAGACTGTGTGATCCTTGGACAGTCACAACCTTTCAGTGCCCCCAGGCAGCTCTCCAAGACTGTAAAGTGCTGGACAGCTACCAATTGTATTGGCAGAGGGAATTTCCTCACTGGCAGTTTCTTACACCAATGAAATCATAGGTCCCAAACAAAACAAAACAATAACTTTAATCTGGTGTCTTTTAATTTAAATAGAAAATGGAATATTTAGGCTTTTATAGTGTAATATAAGGAATGTAAGGAATGTAATATGTTATGTGTAACATATAAGGAAATACTGTTAAGCTTTAGTATACCAAAGTTCCATATCTGCGGAAATTTATATGAAATGAGCAATTGTAAATTGTGACCAGTGAATTATTGTATAACTTCACTTAATTAAGTCTTCTTTCTTTCATTTTGTTTGTTTTTTGGATGGGATCTGAGATTTCATTGGTGTAGGAAACTCTTAGTTTTCTACCTCTTCTTGCCAATGCAGATCAGCACCTCTCCTGCACTTTCTAGTCTTGGAGAGCTGCCTGGAACACTGATAAGTAAAGTAACTTGTTGAGGATCTTACAGCCAACATGTAAAAATAAGACTCAAACACAGGTCTGTACCTACTACATATGGCTACCTCTCCATGAACCCATTTAATGATCTAATCATATTTAAAGAGAAACAGGCTTAAATTATCAGATGAAGTAGAGAAGGAATTAGACAAAAGATAAACTTACTGCAACACCAGTTAAAGCTGTCAGTACTCCAGAAAAAAATCCTCCTCCTCTTTGAGGATTTGCTCGCCCTGTATTGGGAGCTATAGAAATTTGATCATTCCCGTATTTATGAAAGGCTGTAAGACTATGGACTATGTCAGTGTTCTGCTGAATGTCTTCTAATCTCAATTTGATGGCATCAGGAAATAACTTTTCAATGGCATCTCTACAGAGAAAACAGAATCAAGAAAGTAATTTAACTAAATATATCACAAAGCTATAAAATAAAGCGATTAAAGTGATTTAAGTTCTGGTAGGAAGAAAAGTGTGAGTATACAGCTCATGATGCAGCAGGCTCAGTTGGTTTAACTTTCCCTAACTAAAGAACCTAAAAACAGTTCAGTGAAAATTGAATCTTGTAAAGAAGTAAACCCTGAAGGATAAAAATGAGGTCTTTCAAACATGACCCAGCACCATTTTCACTCACTTATGCATACCTCTTTGTTCAATTACTTTGTTGATGTGACTAGTAGTGAATTCAGTAATAAAGAGATGAGCAAAGGCCAGGTTTCCAGCCCCACTTTCTCCAAGATTGAATATATAACATGACACTATAGAAATTCAAAGTCCTTGCTGATTATCTGAACTGCCACATACTGCTTTATAATACATACTGTATAATACAGGAAAGACTTTCTATACATTGTGAGATGATTCAAAGGTTGCACAAGTGATTGTGCCAATAACAATTATTTAAAAGAATTTTATGGTTAAACCATTTGCCCTGAAAAGAAACATCTAGGTTATTCTACGGAAGTCATTATTGCAAGGCAAATTTTTTCAAGTAACTGTCTGATAACCAGAACTATCCTTTTTACTTATTTAAAAACCCTAAGAATCACCTAGGTAGGAAGGAACCAAGTTTTGCCATTTGTTTTAAAGCTCCAAATGATGTTACAAAAGAAAAAGAAAAACAGCAGTTAGAAAGGGCCACTCTGAATTTGCCTTTTTCAAACATACAAGGCAACAGTATCTCCAATTAATAAGATCATCGTTATAGAAGCTGCCTATCTGTGCTCTGGATATTGGTTGAGAATTACCTGAGCAGAATATTTACTTTAGGAAAACCTTCCCATTTCTCTCGGCACTCTGGACATTCTGTTTTCTTTGAGGACACCCACCATAGAGCGAGGCAATGTCGACAGAAACTGTGCCCGCAGTTCAAGGTGGTGGGATTCACCAGGATGTCGTAACAGCAGTGGCAAGAAAATTCACTAACAGAAATTTGACGACTAACACCAGAGATGGGCTCTTCTTCAGTGCTCGTCATGTTGGGTGCAATTAGCTGTACGTCTTCCATCTTTTTCTAGCTCATTCCATACTCTGAAGATATTTATTTCAGACTCTTAAGAGCTGCAAGGCATAATTAAATCTGGGAGAAAAAAGGCACAGTAGAAAATGGGACAATTTGCTGAGAAAAACTAGGAGTTAATCAAAGTCATCATAGAACCGCCACTGTCTTATAAACTTAAATCACTAAAATTTTAAATCAGTCAGGATAGATAAGGTTTATAAAAATCTTTGCCATTTGTTGTTTTTATTTTCTGAACAGATTTCATTGGTTGAGGAAAAGTCTGTTGTAGTGACATTTATAATTTTCATATTAATTGATACCATATGTGTACTACTTAGATTTGTTGGAGCTTCCCTACTTTCCAGGGGACCCTGACTTGGAAGCTGAGATTGCAGCTGACATGCTACAGCCAAAGTGATCAATCAGATCCCCTGACATGCTAAAAATCTCTGAGCTTGTAACCACCAACTGAACCAAACCCAGTGCCTCACTCATGCTCCCGGCCATGCCAACCCTGGTTCTGTGACTGCTGAACAATCACAAGGGTCAACGAGCCCTAACAACTTGGAGACTGTTCATAAGACCCAAGAATGCCTGTCTGTGGTCCAACTGTTTGTGGTTTTCACCTCCTCAGGAAGATGTTTGATTCCTGATTCTCCTGCTGGTTACAGGCCATTTCCATCCAGTTGACATGTCCAATACAGGTTACGAGATGCTTAGCAACTGGAGTCTTAGGGAGCTGAGGGCACCAAAAGCTTGAGTAATTTGCTGAGGGTCACAAGTGTCAGAGAGGAGAACTACAACCCTGGATCTTCTGGCCTCTACTCCACAGCTGCCTCTCTCTTATTACTTACCAGTCCTAAATCTTATTCCCCGAGGGTTTTACCCTCCAGTTTTAAGTGAAATGCAAATAAACTAATCATAGGCAACATGTTAATGGATGGTAAATATAAACGAGGAAGTACTAAATCCCTCCTCCACCCCACCCGGGCAATATTAAGTACATTTTTAAATGCCTTTTGGAGACAAGTGTCATAATAAAGGAATAAGAAAAAGTAAAAATTTTAGTTACCAGGACATGCCAGGGGAGAATAAGGAAATAAGCATTTTTTAAAGTCCTATTATGTGCCAGGCATTGTGCTAAACACTTTAAAAATATTCTCACAACACTCTTGTGATCATTTTGTTGCTGTTGTTGACTTGAGAAAAAATCCTTGCATCAATCTTAGAATCTGACTGGGTTTCTGATCAACATAACCTAGGTTCTTAGTTAAGGTTCTCTAAACAACAGGTACAGATGGTCCAGCTTGCCATCCATGCAGTGAAGAGTTCAAACAATGAAGTAGTTTTCTCACAAGACAGAAATTGGACTAGACCTATAATTGAATAGAAAGGGAACTGAGCTAGATCCAGAATTGAGCAATTGAGTCATAAAATGAAGTCGGTGTGCTTCACCCAATTCTCACAGCGCTTAAAAAATGCTTTTCCATCTCAAGGCCCGAAAAGCAGAAAAAAAACAGCTCTGAAGTTAGAGGATTTGGGTTTAAATTCCACCTTTGATGCTTATTACCTTGTATGACAGTTGAATTACTTAACTCTTTGGGCCTCAGCTTCCTCAACTGCATAATGAAGAGGTTAGGTTAGATGGCCTCTGAGGTGCCTTCCTATGATCTTATTAAGACACTACAATAATGTGAATGACAAGAACACTGTTGGCACTCTACAAGAGCTGAAGACAGGGATTTTGGAAAGTGGGGAACTATAGATATGGACCATGGTCTGCAGTGCCTGGTGCAGTCTTTGACACCTGGTTCTCTTAACCATTTCTCTTGGTGACAAAGGAAGGGTCACTGGAGGAGGAGGGTGGATAGCATAACAGCAAATGACTACTGTAAAAACAAAGGGCATCAATAACTTAAGGAAAAAAAAGCTGCTGTTAACTCAAAGGGTAAAGGAGGAACAACTCGTGGCCATAAATAAACTTCAGTGCATTACCAATGATGCCTCTCACATGCAAAAAGTAGCATGAAAGATCCTATCAGGGAAATATGTGCTTGTTTCACAAGAAAGGGGGCTGGCCAATCATGTTTAAGAATGACAGCTATGACTCACTGTCTACAGGCAGGCCAGTCCCTTGGTCGCTGTCACATTTCTAGTTTTGTCACAATGGCTTCCCCAGGCTTGTATTCCAAACTACCTGCTCTACCTGTTGGTGTGGCAACCATGCCTCCAAGACCATAAGTGTGAGCTTTCTCGGGCTGGTCAGCTGGCCTTTGTCCCCGCCAGGGGCTTCTCAGCAACAAGCATTCTGACTTCCCACAAGATAATGGCTAGCTCTCCAGATGTGGGCCTGCTGGAGATTGTACTATTTCTTGGTTCAGAGCGATATTGTTGTTGTTGGTCATTTGTTTCAGTCACATCTAACTCTCTGGGATCCCATCTGGGGTTTTCTTGTGCAAAGATAATGGAGTGGTTTGCTATTTCCTTTTTCAGCTCATTTTACAGATAAGGAATTGATACAGAGTTAAGTGACTGGGGCAGCTAGGTGGCGACACTTACTAGCTGTGTGACCTTGGGCAAGTCACTTAACCCCAATTGCCCTGCCCAAAACAAAACAGAGTTAAGTGACTTGCCCAGGGTCACACAGCTGGTAAGTATCTGAGAGTGGATTTAAACTCAGATCTTCCTGACTCTAGGCCAGTCCTCTATCCACTATCTATGCCACTTAGCAGCCCCTCAAAGCATTACCATGTTTTTTGTCTGTTTCTTGCCTTCCTTCCAATTTACCCTTAAATGCCTCAGGACAATTTGTATTAGCTATATTAACCAAGTTTTCCATAAACTTGTTTTTCCACAAGATAGTACTTCTCACTATCTTATGAAGCAATACTCTATTCATGATCTTCTACCATCCTCCCCTCCAAGAGTTTACAAACAAGTGTTTATTCTAAACTAGAGATGCAATCAAGTGCCACCTCTTTCCAGTTGGCAAAGAAAGTGTTTACTTGCTAGGATAGTTTCTAGGCTTTTCTGGTCTCCTCATTTTGGCAACTGATATCAAACTTCCACATGAAATATAGTTAATGTTGAATGTCCATTTTTTAAAAATCTACTTTCTACTCTTCATTATGGAGTTGCCTGAACTATATACCATGTATTCTCATTTTTATTCTTTTTTTTAGTTTGATATTAACTTTGACCTCTGCTTTAACAAAGATGGCAGTCTAACAATACATGGTTATATAATTCAACTAAGTATCACACTAAAACCTAGTCATTTCCTGCCTGTTAAGACAGAATCAGTTTAACTTTCTGCAGTGTGATTTGGTACTTTCTGATTCTTTTCTCAAAGCATTTGTGATAAGTATGAGGCTTTGGTGTAGTCTATGAGTCTTCAGCCTCCTCTATTTCCTCTTTTGTACCTGAACCATATTTCACAATATAATTTTTGCTCTCCTCTCAAGCTCACCTTTGTATTTAAGCCACCAAGCACTGAAGTATATAGATTTAATTTGGAGACTCGAATTGCTATATTCTCAATTTGCTTGCTATGTCTAACACTCAGTTCTCTGGTTCTTTGGGTTTTTTTAAAAATTCACTGCAGAATTTCTTTTTATTCTCTGCAAAAGAGATTGGTGCATAAGATGTAGTTATCTTCATGGTGGTCTTTTTTTGTAATTACTTGCCATGAACACTGTACTATGAAATTTTATTTATGGTTGTCTTTGGACATGTGATAAAACCAATTTCACTAATTCCCATTTTTATGCTATGTATTATGTGTGGATATGAACATAAGGTACACTCCCTACAAATGCTAATAACCTTAACACAAAGCATTCATGAAAGATGAAATCAGTGGTATAGATATATGCTACAGAAGTTCAGAAGACGGAAGAAACATGATGGACTGGTGTGGTAAAGGAAAGATTCATGAAGAAATTGGGATTTGTTAGGATGCATAGAATTTTGCTACACAAAGGGAAGAAAATAAAAGAAGATAACAAAGATATAACAAACAACATGGAAATATAAATGAGCAGATTAAGTTTAGAGGACTGAGAAAGATTGGCCTAGAAGAAGCAGATGGTTCAGGCTGGAATGTAGTCGGAAATAAAAGTTAGAAATACAGGATGAACAGACTCAGCAGCCTTGAATGCCAGGCTAAGTCATTTAGATTTCATCCTACAGATGTTTTTTATTCAAAAAAATGTTTTGCTAATATCTTAACTTTAAAGGTTTTTTTAATATGAGCAGACCATTTTGACTTTTTAAAGTTATTTTAAATTGCCTTAAAAACAAAAAGAGATGAGAAAAAGTATTGTTTTATAGCTCATAATAGTCAACTACATAAAATTGGGTAACAGTGGACATCAATCTAACTTTCCTGGAACTAACTGCAGATATCCATCTCTTCACTACTAAAAGGAACTGAGAGAAGGGGCTGGGTACAAGAGAGGCAGTAATCATTGGAAGGATGAATTTGAGATATGGATTTTTCCTGCAATATCTGTTTTAGCCTCAAGGGAAACAGGTGGGGAGGGGAAATCAGTACTTTGCCTTTATTCTTCTTCTATCCATAAACAATGAGGAGCCATAAACTCTACCTCAAAGCAATGTTTAAGGAAGATTCACCAAAGTGATATTAGTAGCATAAAAAAGACTATTTGGGAGGTCCTAAAGTAATTCAAGAGTAAGGTGTTAAGTTGGAAAGTAAAAATGGAAAATTAATTTGGGAAATACTAAAAAAAATAAAAAATCTAGTAAAACTTGGATATCACGTAGAAGAAATAATTTTCTTACAATGAATCCGATGTTTCCCATCTGGATGCTTAGCAAAAATCAGTGTTGTTGACAGAATTAGGAAATTCAAGAAAAGTAAATTTTAAAAGGAAGACAATTTTAATTTTAGATAAATTGAATTTGAGGTTATAGCAGGCCACCCAAAGGGAAATATCTAGTAAGTACTTGGAGACAAAGAACTGAAGCTAAGAGATGTAGGTCAAAGGTTCAGATATGAGTCATTCACATAAAAATTAAAATAAGATATACTAAAATCTATTGCTCCTAAACTGTCCAATTGTTAGCATTAGACATTACTTCTTTAAAAATTTGCCATATCTGAAAATGACCTTGTCATAAATGAAATACACATTCTTAAAAGAGTACCCGAATCTGCCTCTTAAATACCTTTCTAGTCATAGCAATATTAAAAATATTTTTATAGATTTGTTATAATGATTTGGCTAGCAGATGTTATGGGATGTAAGACCCAACAAGACCAGCAACAAGAGCTGCCAGCACAGGTTCTTTTGATCTGCTTTACTAAGGAAAGTAATGTTAAGGGGTTAACAATCTTTATTCAGGGTCAAAGGTGAGTCACACATGCAACTCACCCACGTGACCTAAAAGCATCACAAAAATACAACTTAAACCCACATGGTCTAAAATCCTCTGATGTCACAAATATGTCACTCAAACCCATGTAAATTAGGTTTTCCCTTGAAGCAAGAATGTCATCAAGGAAACAAAGGCCAAACTCTTCAAGGGTACTTAATTGAATAAGTACTAAAAGCCCACCTTAATTACCAATACAAGATTGTATTTTCAAATATTAGTCACAAGAAACAGGATGTCTTTCAATATAACTAACATTGCAGTAAGCAATTAAAATTATCTATTTTGCAAATGATCGATAATAGATTTTAAACTTTTTTGATTTCAGCAAATTCTTGGGAATTTGGAAAATTTTATACTTATACTTCAAGGTACAGTTGTAAAGAGTGCTAGATTTGGTGGCACAGGACCTGTATCTGAATCCCAGCTCCGCCACATACTATCTGCGTGCCCTTGGTAGAGTCACTAAGGGCCTCAGTGTCTTACTTCATAAAATGAGGAGGTTGAACTAGGTGAACTAAGTCCTTTCCAGCACTCAGTTTATTAAGATCCTCAAGCTACAGACTGACTCATTTCCTTATCTCATCACTTATCTCTCTTTGCTGGTCTATTTTATGTATAAATTGCCTTTGGTACTCTATTACAACCTAAATAGGTCCAGCACAGTCTCCACTATCCTTTGCCCACACTTTTGACATCGTATGATTTGTAGCAATATAGAATCACCAAAGGAATACCAGTATTAAAAAGACAAAATTTGTTTCATAGAGAAGCTTGGAGTCATTAAAAACACAGGGCTGTTTGCAAATACCATCCAATCTATTTGTTTTTTTTTTTTAACTTCTGTTCAGTTCTGAGCTGAAGTCATCCTCCGTCATCAGTGTCCTTCCAAGCTTTAAGTATCCCCAAAAAAAACAAAAACCCAAAACCAGCCCTTTAGGTTATCTGCCCAATATGCCATTTTAATTAGACAACTTTTATCCATTTGGTTTTTTTTCCTGTGGGTATAGTCAGTCTAAACTCTTGAATGATTATCCTTCTCACTTAGGAGAATCTGCAGTTTTCTGGTACTTGATAATGCAATGACGTCTGCAAATGAGCATCTGGAAGACTTCGATGGTAAATTTTATAATGTCCTAAATTTGGAAAGTTAGGCAAAAATACTCATTCTTAACTTTGTGCTCTTCTGGTTACAGGAGTTCTTTCTACAGGTTTTCTGTCTCACATTTCAATACTTTCTAGTAGATGTGTTATACTTATGCCCTGTAAATTACTACCTTGAGAAGTAGAGGGCTTCACTGCAGTACCTAAATCAAACTCAGAATCTAAATTTACAAGTCGTGGTTTTGTGACTTTTCAAAATACTCTCTACTGCAACATGATTAAAGGTGTTTACAGAGAGGCAGTTAGGTCCCTATACACTATTTGTGAACTTATGGCAAATGAGAACAACAGATTGTATTGCGTTGGAAGTGTCTCCTTATTGTATAATTCTGAGTCAACTCCACAGGGATGAATATCTTCCTCTGTTAATTTTTTACAAGCATATCAAACAAGAAACAGTTATTATTAATATAAAACAATAAAAACCTGACTATCTTGTGTCTTTGAGAAATGATACCTTGGATAGCTGACAGTTATTAACCCTTTCAAACTCCTAATTTTGGGGAGGAAAGGGATCTTTCTAAAATGTACTTTGTATTTCCATGCCTCCTTACATTGGGTATGCCAAACCTAAGAAATTGATAACTCATGAACAGTGAATCATTGTATCATGCTACAATATAATACCTTTCATAATACATTACTTCCTTTCATACACTCTGCCTGTGCAAAGTCATGGACATTGAAGATGAAATGTAACATAAATATGACAATAAGTAGGCCAGTCTGGTTGGAATATAGAATGTATGTATGGAGAACAGTAATGTGTAGTAAATCTGGAAGGACAAGCTGGAACTAACTTTTTAAGTGCTTTAAATGCCAAAAAAAGTCTTAGTTGAACCTAGAAACAAGGGGTAGCCACATAAGGTTCTTGTGTAGGAGAATGACATGATCTTTATAACATGTGCTTTAAGAATATCAATCTGGCAACTGTAAGGTAGACTGGAGAGGGAGATACTTGAGGCAGAAGATTCATTAGAAAACTTGTAATAATCCAGGTAACAAACTAGGGTTTCTCAATTGGAGTGGAGAGAAGGCCCAGTAGATAGAACCCTGGGCCTAGAGGAAGGAAGACTTAAGTTTAAATCTGGCCTCAAATAATATCTATGTAGCCCTGGGCAAGTTACTTAACTTCTGTCTACCTCAGTTTCCTCAACTGTAAATTAGGAATATTAATAACACCTACCTCCTACTGTTGTGAGAGGACCAAATGAGATAATATTTGTAAAGCATTTAGCACACTGGCTCCGAGTAGGTGCTAAATAAATACTTGTTCTTTTCTGCTGGTCCCCATTCAAGAGGCAATACTGGTTTTTTTTGTTTTTAAATTAAACAGCTATAGTGAAAAACACTGGAGCTGTTGAAGACAGCTCCTAAGTTATGAAGTTAGGTGACTGGAAGGTTGGGAAGTCAGGAGAGTTTAAGGAGAAATACTGGTTTCTACTTCAGACATGGTAGATTTCAGATGTACATGGGAAATTCACTTAAGCACTTACATGTGTCCTGCACTGTGGTAAATATTGAAAATCCAAAAACAAACAGAAAGCAGTCCACAACCTCAAATCATACTGGGAGAAATAAAATACAAAATAAATACAAAGCAACTGGACAAGGTGAGAATCAGGAAAGGTCTCTTTTAGAGCTAACACCTGAACAAGTCTTGAAGTGAGCTAAGGAAACAGATGAAGAAGAACAAAAGAGTATTCTGGGCATGAGGGACAATGTTAATGTTAATGGCAGGCCTCTAGAAATAGAAAGTCATGGATAAGGATCAGGCAAAGAAATATAAAATTAGTCTTAAATCTAAGAGAAAAGGTCCCTGAGAAAAAAAGGAAGAGCCATGTCAATTACATATAATCTCTTGACCTCCTAAAGTAATAAAAGAATAATAAATTAACTTTATTTTTTCCCCTTTCATAGAAAGTTGCTTAGTATAAGCACTTTAGATTTCAACAGTTTCTAAAAACCAAAAGTCCTCAGGCTTTATCACTTTATCACTTTATACTTTATCACTATCAGCAAATCTCACCACTATTCATTATGTTCTTTGACTTGTCCACGTCTGTAATACCCTTCAAAAGTGACTTACATAAGTTATTTAATCTCTGGTGCTTGAAGATTTCTACCTCTTGACTCAGCCTATACAAAATCTTGAACAGCAGATTCTGTTAACTTTGTAAGAACTGTTCATTCAAATCAATTCAAATTCAATAAACTGATTACAAGCGTGCTAATTACTGAGGGAAATACTAAGTTTAAAGACTACTGAATTATACAGACACAAGGTGGCTAGTAGAAAATAAAACACTGGAGCCAAGAAAAGAGGAATTCTAGTCCCAGCTTTGACATTAGCAAGTCATTTATTTAAAATTTAGCTCCTACATCTGTCAAATGGGAATATTTTTTAAACCACCTTAGAAGCTTATTTTGAGGACAATACTTTAGGAAACATTATAGAAATGTAAACTATTATTATGTCTCACCTTTTAGGAAGAAAATCTATTTGGCCTTCAATCTATCAGCTTCCCATTCTAGAGCATACAGACCCATCAATCAATCAACAAACATTTATTTAAAACCTTCAACGTGTCAGGCTAAGCCCTGAGGACACACAAAAAGAGGCAAAAGACAGTCCCGCCCTTAAGGAATTTACAGTTTAATTGGGGAGACAATATGCAAAACTACACACGGGCTAAATAGGAAATAATTAACAGAGGGAAAGCACTAGACTAAACAAGAATTGGAAAAGGTTTCTGGTAAAAAAATGGGATTTTAGCTAAGACTTAAAAGAAACCAAGAATTCTCATCAACACTGTGCCAACATTTTGCTTGATGAGAGAATATTTGACAGCTATATTAACAGAAATAGGAATCAATTAATGCCCAAGAAGACAGCCTCAAAACAAAATGCACTGACATCTGTGTTATTAGACAACAAAAAAAAGGCACATGACATAATCAAGCAATTAGAATACACATACCCCGGAGGACAGATTTGGCCCCTTGCCATCTAAATCAAACTGCAAAGCAGTTATTGTACAAACCACAGAGAAAAATGCCTTTCTTTATGAATTCCACAACTGCTGCATGTGGAACACTAACTCCAAGACCCAGATACAACTCAATTCAATAAATATTTATTAGGGTTGTAGGTATTTGGCTAAATGTGCTGGTCTAATCTAAAAACGAGCATTTACAGCACAAATCTTTTTAAATTCCTTACTATTAAAAGACCACATATATTATTACATGCAAAGTGTTGTGCAAAGATCTACTGCTCTATTTCTAATGTTCTTGTAATAGAAAATAAATGTATGGGGAAAGGATTGGTAGAGAAAAAACAGTTGAAATCCTAATGCTGCATGTATACTGTCCATAGATCTTTGCGAGTTGGCCCTCTCACTTTCTATAAATGCAAAGCAAGTTAATCAAAGTTCAAATGATTAACAACTTCCAGGCTCTATTTCCCACATTCAAATACACATATAATTAGGTTGGTTTTGAATTCTCCAACCTGAAATATACACAAGCCCCTCTCTCAGAAATGTGAGAGGCGGTCACTTTGTATTTTGGCTTGCTGCCTTCTTCCCTTTGCTTTTTGATAGTGTCAGACAAAACTGCTATCATTTAAGAGCCTGATTCCTTTTACGAAAGCATTTACTCTATACTAAACACTAAGAAAAACATCAAAGCACTTCTGAAACAACAGTGAACTCAGTGAGTTCTCCTTAATTATTTTTAAATGGTGGTATTGTGCCAAACTGTAGCCTGTATTCTAGACCTTTATCTTTAAATATATTTATGGTACACCCCAAATTGTGCTTTACTATTTGTCTTATGCTCTAATTGTACCATTTCCTAGTATTTTATTTTCTCCTGAAGGCATGGATCTTATTTTGTACCTTTTTGTATCAAATGGTGTCTAGAACAACATGATGCACATTAGACTAACTACCTACTGATGAAATTCACAGTAATTGAAGGTCTGTTATAGGCAAGACCTTCTGTTGGAAGGGGATGGATCTTCCACCATTATTAGTACACAGTGTCTGTGAAAGAGTTTATGATCAATGTAGGGAGCCAAGAAATTTTAAAAAATTAAAATTCCTGATTCCTCATTTGTAAAATTAAGAAGTGAACGAGATAGATCAGAGGTTCTTAACCTAGGATGCTGAAAGTTGTTTTTTAAAAATATTTTGATTTTAATATTTCAATATAATTAGTTTCTTTGGTAATCTTAGATATTTTATTTTATGCATTTTAAAACATGATCTGAGAAGGGATCCCTTCGTTCCGCCACAGTGCCAAAGGGGTCCAAGACACACAAAAAGGTTAAAATCTCCTGGACTAGATGATCTTTTAAGGTCCAGATTTAAGATTCTTTGTAAGTTATAACAAGAACAGTGGAAGAAATGCGACAGTGCAGCACAAGATTAACTGACATAAGAATGTTTCAGGAAATAAATTGATTCATTTGAAAGAATTGCAGGCTAGAGCGGTCATGGAAGGAATTCCAGGGTTGGGTAGATTAAACATTCAGACTGCACTCGAGGCTGGCCTCTAGAGGGGCAGCAACAACATCCTTGAGGTCATATCCCAGGGGCCTTCTGCCCCAACACCCGAAATAAGCCCCGAACCAGGTAGGGACGGCATTTGCCCTCCGAGTCCATGATTTAGTCCGGCTCCCTCGGACGGGTCAGGGGGCCGTGACGTCACCCCCCCAAGGGCTGGCCAATCTGCGCCTCGAGCCAGCACTTTTAATAGCCGCGGGGATGACCCCAGGGGCCGTGGAAGCAGAGGAGGGGGAGACCCAGCGGGGCCAGCTCCGGCCCCAGAGGGCCTCCGCTACATCCCGGCGGGTCCGACGCTCCGGGCGACACACAACAAGGGCTAGCCGAGAGGGAGAAGACCCACGAATACACTCGAGATGACCAGGTCCCCCACCAGGTGGGGCCTCCTCCCCCGCCCCGCTCTCCTGGCCCACATCCCAGGTTACCCTCATCTGATTTCATCCCCCCAGGGAATGCGCCCGTAGGATTTCCTCGCCCTGGGCCACGGCCCCCGCTACAGGAAGGTGGAGGGCATTCAAATGACCGAGGAATACTTGGGTTCGGGGCGCTGAAGGAAAAGCCCTCGGGCACGGCCCTGCCACCGCCTCGGCCTCCGATCCTCAAATGACGTTGTCGGGGCTCCCCGGGGCCCGCCAGGAACGGGAGGTTCTGGGGGCGTCCCTCCTCTGCACCCCCCAGTGCCACCTGCCTCCTGGCCTCCTTCATTCGCTTGGCCCCTGCCTCTTACCGCGTTGTGCTGGAGCGGGTCCCCGGCAGACCCAAGCATCCCCCGGCGCCCGCGGCGGCGCTGCCCACCCCGACCCCCAGCCACGGCGGCCGAGGCGGAAGACCTCACTTCCGGAAATAAAGTGGGGGGGGGGCGTACTACGCCATTGGTGCGCCCCCCCCCCCCCCCCCGCAGCAACCATAGAGCACGTTCGGAACGATTCCCACCGTCTCTAGCGTAGCATCTCCCCGCCGGCTAGAGAGGCCCCCCGCTTTCCCGAAAGGGGTGGAGGGAGGGGGGAGTGCGGAGGGGAGAAGTTTACGCCTGCGCAATAAAGTCACCGGGCTCTGACAACTCCCCCTACCTCCCCATCGCTCCCCACTTTCTTGGTTGTTTAAGCCTTGGGCTAGTAGACTCCGCCAAGCACTGAGTTTTAGTAGCTGCGATAGAGGCTTAGCTGTATTTCTGTTACCTGAGGGTTTCTGGCAAAAGAACTGACTAAAAAAGAGAAATCGGGCAATTAAATACTATTAGAACTACGGTCTGAAAAAACATAAACTTCCCTAACACCTTGTGAGCCGGGATCGTTTATCTGTTCAGCCAGCATGTATTAAACACCTACAGGGTCAGACTCTATGCTAGCGGCTGGGATATGCAAAGAAAAACAAAACTATTCTCTTACCTCAAAGAGCTCACGGTCTAATCAGAGAGACAGCATGCAAACAGCGTGCAAACAAGATATATAGGATAAAATTTCCAATATTTTGCACGGTACCTGGCACACGCTCGTTGAGTTAGGTAACACAGCAAAGAATTTATGGCTACTTCCCGTTTCCACAAAAGCCCTGTTTCACCTTAACAAGTATTTATTAAGCTAGGCACTTTGCAAGGCCTGGTATTACGAATATGAAAAAACATGCTGCCTTTAAGGAGTTGACTTGCAGTAGGAAGATGAAAAACATGCACAAATAATTACAATACAGACAGAAATGTGGTAAATGCATCACAGACCTCCCAAAGGAGGAATGAGATAAGAATGCTATTATCATATTTACCAGAGGTAAGCATACATTTATCCTGTAATTTATATGGTTTAGGATCATAGCTAAAGCCCTGGAATGGACTTCAAATGCCATTTAGATCAACTATCTTTAGATCAACTAGATGGTTCAATAAATGGAGAAGTAGACTGGTAATAAGGAAGCCCAGGGTTCAAATCCTACCTCAGGTACTTCCTAGCTAGGTGATCCTGGGCAAGTCACTTAACATCTCCCAGCTTTAATTTTTTCATCTGGAAAATGAGGGGATTGGACTAGATGTCTCTAAGGTCCTTTCCAGCTGGGTTACCCAGGTAGTAAACATCAGAGATTGAATTGACCTAAGGTCTTCTAATTTAAGAGCCAGTATTTCCCCCCAACACACACACCCGGCTGTATCCTGTTGGTATTTACATATGTACTTGTTTAAATTTTCACAGATTTGCTGAATGATTTGAAGTCTGGATGAACCTGGAAAACTGATAACAGGGCCCTCACCACATTTATCGGTATGTCCATGGCACAGTTTTATGACAGTGGACATCAACAGCCCCAAGGATCACAATATCATTGCTGTATTTGCATCTAAAATATTTATTCAAATTATTATTAAAATTGCCATAACCAAATTTATCTCAAGACTAGGTTCTTTGGGCGATTTATCTTTATGAATGGACTAGAGGCTATAATATTATTTAATGACACAACATACCCAGTGCCTAATAATGTGTGCTATCTTTCCTACTTAATGTTCTTTTATTACTTTTTATATTTTGTATAACTAATGTACTTCTTTTGAAAGTGAAACAACTTAAAATAGATAATAGATACTAATGCTTTACATAAAACACTACTCCCCTCTAGTGGGCAAAATCGTGAAACTGCTCTTCTATTAAGTATTCCTTCCTTTCTGCTCCACTGTTGCCAACTGTGTGTTGGCTCAACTTTTCTTCCAAGTTAGCAACAAACTGTTCCCGCTCAGAGAAGAGATCTAATTTGTTGACATTAATTCTTCTGGTGGTCATTTTGCTTTGGGGGTGCTGCTTTTGCTGAATGCGAATATTTAGCTTGGAGAGGATAAGTCTATGATCAGTCCAGCACTCTGTACCACACATTGCCTTCATCACTCTCACATTCTGTCTGTCTCTTCTCCTTACAGTCACATAGTCTATTAAATGCCTATTTTTGCTGAGAGGGTGCATCTATAAAGTTTTATTGCATTTAGGTAAACAGAAGACAGTATTGGTGATGAGAAGGTCGTGAGATGCACAAGTCTTCAGTAGTAAGTGACCATTGCTGTTGCTGTTTCCAACTCCATTCCTCCCTAGGACTCCCTGCCAAGTCTGATAGTCTGAGCCTACTCTAGCATTAAAGTCACCCAGAATTATAAGCTTGTCCTCTTTTGGCACGTTAACAATAAGGGTCTCCAGGTCTTCATAACATTTTTCTTTGACCTCATCAGGGCCAAAGACCTATGGTGCATTTCAACTACTCAGTGTTGATGGAGCCACATTGATTAGTGATAAAGACAAGAACCAGAAGAGTTGGGCTGAACACTTCCACAGTGTTCTCAACAGACCATCATCAATCAATGCTGAAGCCATTGATCATTTACCTCAGGTTGCGGTCTATCCTTCACTAGCTGAAGCTCCAACTGATGAAGAGGTTTTGAATGCCGTTAGGCTCCTTTCATGTGGCAAAGCACCTGGTGCTGATTCTATTCCACCTGAGATTTACAAGATCAGGGATCCATTGCTCATACAAAAGCTAACTGAAATTTTCCAGGTTATATGGCAAGAGGAGATTATCCACCAGGAGTTCAAGGATGCCTCCATAGTCCATCTCTATAAAGGCAAAGGAAATAGATTGCCTTGTGACAATCACAAGGGGGGGGTCTCTCTGTTAGTCATTGCTGGCAAGATTCTTGCCAGAGTCCTCCTTCATAGGCTGATCCTTCACCTAGCAGATGGTCATCTGCCTGAGAGCCAATGTGACTTCAGAAGGGGCCGAGGAATAGTTGATATGGTGTTTCCTGCCCAACAACTTCAGGAGAAATGCCAGAAGCAGAACAAAGGTCTGTTTCCAATGTTTGTAGATCTGACCAAGGCCTTTGATACTGTTAGTTGTGAGGGCTTACGGAAAATTATGTCAAAATTTGGTTGCCCAGAGAAGTTAAATAGCATCGTATGTCAATTTCATGACAGTATACTTGCCTGGGTTCTAGATGATGGGCAATGCTCTCGTGCCTTCCCAGTCACCAATGGAGTGAAACAAGGCTGTGTGCTTGCTTCCATGCTTTTAGCATGATGTTTTCAGCTGTGTTGTCAAATGCTTTCAATGTGGATGAACACAGCATCAAGGTCAGCTACCGCACTGATGGTAAATTCTTCAACTTCAGAAGGCTACAAGCCAAGACGAAAGTGGAGGGAGTGCTGGTGCATGATTTTCTGTTTGCAGATGACTGTGCACTCGATGCAGCCTCTGAAACCGAGATGCAACAAAGTATGGATCAGTTCTCTGTTGCTTGTGGTAATTTTCCACAGACATTTCCTCTTCAACTTGAACTCTGAACTGGATCTCCTCCCTTACAGTGTTAAACACTCTTGGCAAACATACGTCTCTGTTTTATTCCTTTCCTGGTCTTTACAATCAGACAGTCAATGAACAGGGTTATTTCTGTTTTCATATCTTACAAGAAATCTTGACCAATTTTGAAGTATAAGCAGGAGACACTTTGTTGGAAGAGAGCTTTTAAGACGGCATTTTGCTCAACTAGAGGAATTGCTTTTTCCATAATCGACACCCAAGCATAGTCTGATCTTGTGAGTCAGAGAAAACACTCAGCAGGTCATCTATTTTGGTTGAAAGGTCATCCCCAATGAAGTGTTAGTCAAGCACAGTATGGATTAACTCATGTTAGGAGTGGAAGTGTCTATTTAATAGAGAAGCTATATTCATCAAGGAACTTTTATGAACAGTTCAGTAGACAGAAAAAGGATGTTAAGGTTCACAGCTCCATTGATTGCCCCCTTGGTAGTTTTCTTGTGCACCCAAAGTGTGTCTGTTGTCCCCTACAGGTGTTGAGTGCATTGGTAGGAGTGTGTAACTCATTTTTCTGTGTAGTATTTTATTATTCATGCATTTGTTTAATATGATTAACTGTAATATTAATATTTCTTTTGCCTTATTGCTAATTAAAAGGTTATTATAAGATCTAAAAGTGTCATTTTTCTAAGTGGCTCATTTTGTATAACTAGAAAGTCATTGGATAGGCCAATCTGTAAGTGAAAGATCTTTCCTACCGGTTGAATAGGCCTCAGGTGGGGCCAACAAAGGGAGGCCTGATTAGAGGCAGACTCACATACTTTCACTAACTAGGTGTAAGGCCCCAGGCCCCACACCTTTTTGCTAAGTAGATTCTGAGCCCTCAGGGCCCTGAACAGGGTATAAGAGCTCTGAAGTTGGCAGTTTGCCTTTGGGGGCTCACTCATTAGAAGAGTATTGGTGATTAGACTCTGGGTAGCATAATGTAGCATAAGCCCCTCCAGCTTTAAAAACCCAGATGTTGGACGGACAGCTAGAAGCCTATCTACCACTTCGTGCTATTTGTTCTGTTTATATAATGTATGCTTGTAATTTCTGTTTGTATTCTCTCTGAAGTTCAGGGTGCTGGCTTTTTCCCCTGAACTAAATGAATGATATAAGTGATGGGGTACAGGATCTGGGAGCCACCTTGAACTCTCCTTGAATCTTCCCACTAGATAAGGCATTTGCCTGAGGCCATAAGCCTTTCATTATTGCTAGGCCCAAATCTCTAAGCTAGGTCACTCTTAATCTAGCCTAGCCCTCCGTCTACAGCTACTTCTCACCCTTGATCTTATCAAAGTGCCTATGCCTAAATCTGTTGCCCTTAAACTAGTCTAGCCCTACATTGTGTATTATCTCCAGGTAGCCTTCAGCTACTTCCCACCCTTAATCCCATTCTCTTGGTTCCTGGAGTCTGACCTCTAGTTACCCCAATCCCATCAAGCTCCTCCTTAGACTCCTCCTCAAGACCTTCCCTAAACCCCTCCTACCATCACCCCAGGACCACCCTAGATCCCTCCCACAATCTTTGTGTATCTAAGTTTCATTTTGCCTCCATGAAGTGGCTCAGATTCAATCTATCTCAGATTGAATCTGGCCCACTTGTGAAAACAAGAGTCACAAATGGTGAAATTTCTTAAGACGACCATTATGGTGAATCTGTAATAAATTCTGTTTTTCTCTTTGGCTGTGAGAAGGATTGAGTCGAATTCATTCAAGCAGGACCCAGTGTATTGGTATTTTGGGGTCCTGAGCACCCCTAAGACATGGTTCCTTAACCTCATCATAAGTATGTGTAATTAAAGTAAGACTGTTAACCCCTTAAAGTTGCTTTCCTTAGAAAAGCCCATCACAGGGGTAGAGACAAGATGGTGGCTGGAAAGGAGGGACTTGCTTAAGCTTCCTCCCAGGTCCCTCCAAACACTTATAAAAATGGCTCTGAACAAATTCTAGAGCTGCAGAATCCATGAAATAGCAAAGGGAAGCAGGGCTCCAGCCCAGGACAGCCTAGGTGGTCACTGGGAAGGGTCTATCGAAAAGAGCTGGGAGCAGAGCAGAGCCGAGTCCAGCATGGGCCACACCAAGACGAACCAGACTGGTGTTATGCCCTGCCCCCCCACCAAGTTTCTCCATCTTGCCCCAGCTCACCCCACTATTTGTACTCCCACCTCCACAGACCCCACTGTTTGTGTTCCCTTCTGTAGTAGGAAGGCCAAATTTATGATCTCAAATATAATTATATATATGTTTGAATGGTTCGAAACCGCAAGGTATATAGAATTCTCTAAGAAGTATTTAGGCCCCACAGTGACAGATTCACGAACCAGCCTCCCCATTCCAATATTGTGATCACAAGCCTCCAGGCCCAATAAGCCCACCTCACAAGAGTTGCCAGGAGGCCACAGAAAAGCATGATGGCATAAATCATATTCACTGGCGTCAAGTCCTTGCTCACACGGGTCAGCTCCTGCTTCAGCTTCAGCTGTAGCTGTCTCTTGGCTCACCTCTCCTTGAAGCCGAGCCTCTGGGGTCCTCAAGCCCCGCCTCAATGACCAGAGGTGATTGGTTCTGAGTTGGCCCCTCTTAAGTCATCAATCTACACCCACACAGGTTTCACACCTGATAGGGCTTTGGGCCTGGGGCTTAGCACTTAACAGCTGAAAGTACTTTCACTCAAAGTAAACAAAAGCCAAACTCCTTAAGTGCTAAGGAGCCCATTTTGCCTTACCGACACACCTTCTCAAGACACACCTTCTCAGTGGAAATAATCCTGCCTCAGCTTGTCCCACTGTTTGTGTTCCCATCTCCATGGAAATCAAATTGTGTTCTTTCCCTTTAAGTACCCTGACCCTACCCCTGCTTGGGGCTGTTCGATTTGAGTCTTTACTCCGAAGGGTTGCCCGCTTGAATAAATCCACATCCAAATTTATATTCAGGTCTCGATGGCTTTTTTTTTTGCACAACACCGGGACCTGGGAGGAACAGGCATAGCACCCTGAATCAGTGAGCTGTGGCAGTTGTCAGACTTCTCAACCCACAAACACCAAAGACAACAGAGAAGGTTAGTGGGAAAAGCTGCTGGGACAGAGTGAAAGGAGTTCGAGGTTGGCCACCACCCCAGGGCCTGAGGAGGTGGTGCAGCTCTGAGGCTGCTTCCAGAGGTACAGCTGCAATTGCTTTGGACCCCAGGCCCACCTGGTGGGAGTGCAAAGCCTGCTTTGCTCTGCCTGGATCTGGGCTGCAATCCTGGTTGGCAGTTCTTGGGGGACAAGTTGTGCTGGTGTGGCAGAGCTTGCTATATAGAAGTAGTTCTGAAAATAACAGCACAGCCCCTCAAGCTTGGGACAAAATACTCTCTACTCTATAAGCAATTGTACCCCAACAAAAAGCTTAAGGGTCAAGTAGTTGGCTGGGAACATGAACAGGCAACAAAAACGGTCTCAGATTCAGACTCAGACTTTGGAATCTTTTTTTGGTGACAAAGAAGACCAAAACATACACCCAGAAGAAGTCAACAAAGTCAAAGATCCCACATCAAAAGCCTCCAGGAAAAATATGAATTGGTCTCAGGCCATGGAAGAGCTCAAAAAGGATTTGGAAAAGCAAATGAGAGAAGTAGAGGAAAAATTTGGAAGAGAAATGAGAGTGATGCAAGAAAACCATGAAAAACAAGTCAATGACTTGCTAAAGGAGACCCAAAAAAATACTGAAGAAAATAACACCTTAAAATATAGACTAACTCAAATGGCAAAAGAGCTCCAAAAAGCCAAAGAGGAGAAGAATGCCTTGAAAGGCAGAATAGCCAAATGTAAAAAGGGTCCAAAAGACCACTCAAGAAAATACTACCTTAAAAATTAGACTTGTGGAAGCTAGTGACTTGATGAGAAATCAAAAAATTATCAAACAGAACCAAAGGAATGAAAAAATGGAAGACAATGTGAAATATCTCATTGGAAAAACCACTGACCTGGAAAATAGATCCAGGGGAGATAATTTAAAAATTATGGGACTACCTGAAAGCCATGATCAAAAAAAGAGCCTAGATATCATCTTTCAAGAAATTATCAAGGAGAACTGCCCTGATATTCTAGAGCCAGAGGGTAAAATAGAAATTGAAAGAATCCAACAATTGCCTCCTAAAAAAGATCCCAAAAGGAAAATTCCTAGGAATATTGTTGCCAAATTCCAGAGCTTCCAGATCAAGGAGAAAATACTGCAAGCAGCCAGAAAGAAACAATTTGAGTATTATGGAAACACAATCAGGATAACACAAGATCTAGCAGCTTCTACATTAAGGGACTGAA
>CM053624.1:252072695-252090688 GCA_028646595.1 Phalanger gymnotis | reverse complement strand
AAGCCTTCTCAGTGAAAAGACCAGAGCTGAATAGAAAATTTGACTTTCAAACACAAGAATCAAGAGAAGCCTGAAAAGGTAAACAAGAAAGAGAAATCATAAGGGACTTACTAAAGTTGAAGTATTTTGTTTACATTCCTACATGGAAAGATGATGTATGTAATTCATGAGACCTCAGTATTAGGGTAGCTAAAGGGAACACATACACACACACACACACACACACATATACACACACACTCACATATATATTCAGAGAGCACAGGGTGAGTTGAATATGAAGGGATTATATCTAAAAAAATAAAATCAAGTTAAGGGATGAGAGAGGAATATATATATATATATATATATATATAGAGAGAGAGAGAGAGAGAGAGAGAGAGAGAGAGAGAGAGAGAAAGGGAGATATAGAATGTGGTAAATTATCTCACATAAAAGTGGCAAGAAAAAGCAGTTCAATGGGAAGAGAAGATGGGGCAGGTGAGGCGGAATGAGTGAATCGTGCTCTCATTGGATTTGACTTAAGAAGGGAACACCATACACACTCAGATGGGTATCTTACCCCACAAGAAAGAAGGAGGAAGGAGATAAAAAAGAGGAGGGGTGATAGAAGAGACGGGAGATTGGGAGGGAGGTAATCAAAAACAAACACTTTTGAAAAGGGGCAGGGTCAAGGGAGAAAACTGAATAAAGGGGGACAGGATAGGAGGGAGCAAAATATAGTCTTTCACAACATGAGTATTGTGGAAGGGTTTTACATAAGATACATGTGTAGCCTATGTTGAATTGCTTGCCTTGTTAGGGAGCGTGGGTAGAGAGGGAAGAGGGGAGAGAATTTGGAACTCAAAGTTTTAAAAGCAGATGTTCAAAAAAATTGTTTTTGCATGCAACTGGGAAATAAGATATATAGGCAATGGGGCATAGAAATCTATCTTGCCCTACAAGACACTAAGGGAAAAGGGGATGGGGGGAGTGGGGTGACAGAAGAGAGGGCTGACTGGGGAATGGGGCAATCAAAATATATGCCATCTTGGAGTGGAGGGGAGGGTAGAAATGGGGAGAAAATTTGTAATTCAAAATCTTGTGGAAATCAGTGCTGAAAACTAAAAATATTAAATAAATTAAAAAATTCAACTCAAAAAAAAAAAAAGAAAAGGAGATCAAAGAATTTGTGCTAGCAGCCCTTCTGTGGGCTCTTGTTGTTGGTCTTTCACCTCCACAATAGCTGCTAGCAACATTGTTGTTACATGGTTAGAGTGGTAAATAGTGAAAATTGTCATTTTGGGACAGGACCCATATCATGAACCCAGTTAAACTAATGGAATCTGCTTTAGTGTTCAAAGACCTGGTCCTCAGCCACCAAGCTTGGAAAATATTTATAAGGAGTTGTCATCAGAAATAGATGACTTGGCCCATCCTAGTTATGGAGATTTATCTGGTTGAGCCAAGTAAAGTGTTCTCTTCAGTACAATCCTTGAACAGCAAGTCAATGCTCATTAGGAAAGAGGTTGGGAGCAATTTAAAGATGTGGTGGTATTTAGGTTAAATCAAAATTTGAGTGGATTTGTCTTCCTGCTCTGGGTAATTATTCTTAGAAGAAAAGCATTTCTATTGATAGGAAATGCCACCACATCCTGCATACTGTTCATCCCACTGCATTGTCTGTTCGTAGAAGGTTCTTTGGATGCCAGCATTTCCCCAAGATCAACGAATTGCAAAAGAAGTCTGGCAAGACATTGGTTGGTTCAAAAGTACTTTGAAACAGTTGGAACAGAGGCAGGATGGCTCTTTCCATTTTTGAAAAGTTCCTTTTGGGGGGCATTTCTAAAAATACTTACATGAACTGATGCTGAGGGAAGTGAGCAGAACCAGGAGAACATTGTACACAGCAACAGGAACATTGTGTGATGATCAACTATGATAGACGTCTCTTCTCAGCAATACAATGATCCAAGACAATTCCAAAGACTCATGATGGAAAATGCTATCCACATCCAGAGAAAGAATTACACACTATAAATGAAAATTAAAACATACTATTTTCACTTTTTTTTGTTTTTCGTGGCTTTTCTCTTTTGTTCTGTTCCTGTTTTTATAACATGATTAATGTGGAAATATGTTTAACATGATTACACATGTATAACCTATATCAGATTGCTTGTGGTCTTGGGGAGGAGGGACGAGAGGGAGGGAGGAGAAAAAGTTAGAACTCAAAATCTTATGAAAAATGAATGTGGAAAACTCTCTTTATATGTAATTGGAAAAAAATAAAATACTATTAAAAATAAAGATTCTGCTAACCATATTGAAAGTGAAAGTTCCAAAAGTATAACATAACCTTTGCTGAGATCATTCATGAAGAGTTTCAGGATGGCAGAAATGTATACAAAATATTTGGTTTTGTTCTTTTAACTAAGATTTCTAATTTGAGATGTTTGGTCCTGAGCATTTCAAAATATCAGCTAAAGGGTGGTAAAAGAAAAAAAAAAGTAACTTTTTATTTTTGATTTTTTCCCTAGTCCCTTTTTCCATTTAGATTACAAAGTCCGTTCACGGCTAAGATCTTGGTCATAAGAATACACACTTATTTTCCTTTGGAGTAATGGACATTCAGGCCCCTTAACATTCTAGGGGCAAAGTCTTGGAAGAAAGTTTCTTATTGCATGCCTGTCTCTATCTTTGGGATTGGGGCTAGAGTTTGAGGCTCTGGGAGAGAAGCGGAGTGGCAATTTTACTTTCATGAAAAAAGTAAGCTTATCTCTCAGTTGAGACTTCTTCAAAGCAATGCTAATTATAGAAAATGAAACTCAGTTTTTATAGACTGTGAGAACTTTTACGGACCACAATGCAGTACAAATTATATTTTACAAAGAACTGCTAAAGAATTGATTAAAAATTAACTAGATATGCAAAATTATCTAAATCCTTAATTAGAGAAATACAAGTTAAAACAACTCTAAGACTGGACAACATGACAGAAAAGGAAAATGATAAATGCTGGAGTGAACAGTAATGCATTGTTAGTGGAGTTGTGAACAGGTCCAAGGTCTCCATTCTGGAGAGCGATTTGTGCCCAAAGAGCTGTAAAACTGCACATACCCTTTGACTCAGCAATACCACTACTAGGTCTCTATCCCAAAGAGATCATAAAGATGGGAAAAGTACCCAGATGTACAAAAATATTTACAGCAGCTATTTTTGTGGTGGCCAAGAATTAGAAGTTGAGGGGATGCCCATCAATTGGGGAATGGCTGAACAAGTTGTGGTATACGAATGTGATGGAATATTATTGTTCCACAAGAAATGATGAATAGGACTTCAGAAAAACCTGGAAAGACTTACATGAACTGATGCTGAGTTAAGTGAACAGAACCAGGAGAACATTGTACATAGTAACAACATTGTGCAATGACTAACTTTGATAGACTTAGTGCTTCTCAGCAATTCAAGGATCTAAGACAACTCCAAAAGACTCAGAATGGAAAATGCTGTCCACATCCAGAAAAAGAACTATGGAGTCTGAATGTAGATCGAAGTGTACTACTAGCTCTCTCATTTTTGTTGCTGTTATTATTGTTTTTTTCTTGTGGTTTCTTCCATTGCTTCTAATGCTCCTCTACAACATGACTAATATGAAAATAGGTTTAGTATAAATATATATGTATAACCTATATCAGATTGCATGCTGTCTTGGGGAGGGGGGAGATGAGGGAGAGGGAGAAAGTTCAGAACTCAAAATCTTATGGAAATGAATGGTAAAAACTATAAATTAATTAAGTAAAAGAAACAGGAGAACATTGTACATACTAATAGTAATACTATGATGCTAATCAACTATGAAAAACTTCTCTGTTCTGATCAATACAATTATCCACTACAGTTCCAAAAGACTCATGATGAAAAGTGCAATCGACTTTTGGGGAGAAAACTGATGAACTCTGAAGCACAATTTTTTTCACTTCCATTTTTGTGTGTGACATGGTTAATATAGAAATATATTTTGCATGACTTTACATCTATAATGGATATTAATTTTTTTGGCTTCTGAATGGTAGGGGAGGGATGTAGGGAAGGAGAGAATTTGGAACTCAAACTAAAAAAATGAATGTTAAAAGAGAACATTAATTGTAGACTAAATAACTTAATCCTAAAGAATGAGTAGACCAAACAATAGATGATAGAAACAATCAGTAGTTTCATTAAAGATTATGACACAGTTGAAAATATACCAAAACTTTGGGGATGCAGTCAAAGCAGTCTTTCCTTAAGGGAAAATGTATTATCTATAGACATTTTTATTAATAAGAAAAGAAAGAATATATCAATAAATTGGGCTTATAACTAAAAATATTAGAAAATTATCTAATAAAAAAATACCCCATTATACCCAACTAAACACCAGAATAGAAATCCTAAAAATCAAAGAAAAGATAAACAAAATTCAAAGCAAAAATAAAAACATTGAATTAAGAAACCAAAAGTAGTTGTTTTTTTTTTTTTTTAAGAGTTGGTCAGAGTAATTGAGCCAGCCCTAAGACTAAATAGGTGTCTGTCTACATGTCCAGGTGAGTGCTGTGAAGCAGTACAAGTGAGAATGGTCACTCCACACACCTATTACACAAAGAAAAAATGAAATTCCATGCCATTCAAGGATGTTACGTTGTACATGAAGAAAGCCTTTGAGTCAGACCTGCACAGCTTGGCAGTAGATAGCGGCTAAAATTAAAATAAGCTAAACTTCTTCAGGCTGCAGATAGGTTTTTAGCAGTTCACTTTCCAAGTAAAGGTATAATTAATAATTAAACTATTTTGCAAACAAACTATATTTTTTAAAAAAGGATATATCAATATTAATTAATTACACTTATTATTTAAGATTTTTATTTATCATGAAATCAGAATGGTGTTAAAAATTACTTTGCTGAGCAGTTCAAATTTTAACACATTTTACAGGTTTTCTTATTGTTTACGTTTAGTTAATGGGACATATTACACTTTTTGTCAGAAATCAGTTTATTGTACTCCAGAATCACGTTTGAAAACAATTTCTTTAGAAATCTGAAAACTAACCTTAGTAGCCGCCTCTTTTTCTGAGTTTTACCCATTATTCCCCACTGAGATTTTTCGACAATTTGGGTGCTTTAATTTGTTTTTCATTGGTGTCCAATTTGCTTAAGTCAGGATGTTTTGATTTGAAATGGCGACAAAGATTGTATTCCTTCAGAAGGGCCATTACTTTTCAGCAAACAAGGAACAATATTTTGTCTCTCACGTAAATAAACAAGTATCTGTTTGTCCACGCCGGATTAAACATTCTGTGTTTGATTCGATCTTCTGTTTCTTTTTATCACCCATTTTACAAAGTCACCCCCAAAACTTTAATGTTAGAACCAAAAAAATCTCCATAGCAACTGCTCACATACAAAGAAATACTGAACTGAGTGTCTGACCTTGGAGAGAGCATCAGCCACTTGTGTAACTTGGAGAGCACAGAGGAGGGGAAGCCCTTAAGTTGTTGCCGTTCATTGCATAGCCGGCATCAGCTGTGCTGGCACGTGGCTGCACTCGCTTTGTCCCTGATCAACACCAGTAATGACTGAAAACACAGCAAAAAGATATGATTCCTGCTCCTCTCAGACTAGAGACAGATGGTTGCCGTGGGTCACATGACAAACAGGAGAGAGTACACAGTGCCAACCTACCTGCCGTGTTACATGATGGGCACAATAATGATTACTGGAAGGCATGTTAAGTGGGGCACAGACAAAGCACTCATATCTTCACTTTCTTTTACATCCTCTACATTTTTCACAGACTGCCTGAAATGCTTTTGTAGGCCACTTACAGCCCATGGGCTATGTGTTGTGTAGGCCTGCATTGTGTCCTACTATGCCCAACCCCTAAAATATGCAGCCCTAGAAATCAGAATTTCTTCATACCAACTGACATCCTCTCCTGCTAGATGGTTTGTAACTTCTTGCACATCTATACTTACACATCCTGTTGTTAATAAGTGTGTATGTGTGTGTGTGTGCACACACACATATCTTAATCTCACAAGTACAGCATGAAGGAGTTATGACTGTATACTTTGTGTAAAACAAACCTGGGGTTTTTTAGTGGATTGTAAGTTCAATATAGGGTCTCAGATTTTGAACATGGAAGGATCTTAAAGGTAATCTAGTATGACTTGCTCATTTTACGTATCAGGAAACCAAGGCTCAGAGAGTTTATCTTTGCCCAAAGATACACAAGTAGTAAGTTTCAGATTGAGGATTCATAGGTCCTTTGGCTTCAAATCCAGAGCTCTACCACTCCACTGTGAATCAAAAGTGTAGCCAACAAAAGTGGCCAACAAAAAAGCTAAAGCCATGGTATCCAGAACAAAAGAGGAAGTAGTTCTGCTATACTCTGTCTTGGTTAGATTGTCTGGAGTACTGTGTTCAATTCTATCTATTACATTTTAGGAAAGACAAAAATAATCTGAAATGTGTGCAGAAGATGGTAATAAGGATATAAAAGTACTGAAGAACATTCCAGAAGACCAGAGCTGTAACTTGGATAGATCTGCTGGGGATTTGTCCCAGGGCAGGATATTTAATGGGTACTATCAGCAATGTCCTGGGAATGCTTCTTATTCTCTTTAGGAACATCTCAGGGTAGCCACCATCAGAAGCTGCCACTTGCCCCAAGTACTGAAATTGCTAGTTATAGCAATGGAAAACAGAGAGGTTGAAGGAACTGGGAATGTATAGTCTTGAGAAGATAGTTTTTTTTGTTTTTGTTACATTTTGAGTTTTGAGTTGTCTCCCTCCCTTCCTCCCAACTCTACAGAGAAGGCCAATATTTTATATCTATCTATCTACATCTCGTATCTGTATCTTTCTATCTATTTATATGAAACTATATAATACATGGGCAGCTAGATGGTGCAGTAGATAGAGCACTGGGACTGGAGTTAGGAATGCTCTTCCTGAGTTCAAACTTTGCTTCAGAACACTTACTGGCTTTGTGACCCTAGGCAAATCACATAATCCTGTTTGCCTCAGTTTCCTCATCTATAAAATGAGCTAGAGAAGGAAATAGCAGACCACTCCAGTATCTTTGCCAAAAAAAAAAAAAACAAACCCAAAATGAGGTCATGAAGAGTCAGACATGACTGAAAATACAATACTACTTCTATTTTTCCTGGAAGTAGATAGTGTTTCATAGTTGATTTGAATGATCATATCACTTGGAATAGCTTAGTCATTCGCAGTTACTCTTCAAACAATATTGCTGTTATTGTATACAATGTTGTCTTGGTTCTACTTGTTTCACTCTGCATTATTTCATGCAAGTCTTTCCACGTTTTTATAAAACTAACCAGCTTACCATTTCTTATAGCACAGTAGTATTCCATCACAATCACATACTACAATTTATTTGGCCATTCCCTAATTGATGGGCATCCCCTCAATTTCCCAATTCTTTACCGTCACAGAGAAAGCTACTATAAATATTTTAGAACATAAAGGTCCTTGTCCTTTTTCCCGATCACCTTGGGAAGCAGACCTAATAGTGGTATTGCTGGGTCAAAGGGTATACACAATTTTTTAAATAGTATTTTTTTCCTATTATTTGTAGAGATAGTTTCCAACATTCATTTTTATAAGATTTTGAATTCCAAATTTTTCTCCCTCCTTCCCTTTGCTCCTCCCTTCCCAAGATAGTAAGTAATCTTAAATAGGTTACACATGTACAGTCATGGTAAACATATTTCCACATTAGTCATTAGTTGTGAAAGAAGAATCAGAACAAAAGTGATAAACTGTGAAAAAGAAAGAACAAAGAAATAAAAAAAGTGAAAATAGTATGCTTTGATCTGTATTCAGACTCCATGGTTCTTTCTCTGGATGTGGATAGCATTTTTTCATCAGGAGTCTTTTGGAATTGTCTTGTATCATTGTATTGCTGAGAAGAGCTAAGTCTATCATAGCTGATCATTGAAAAATGTTGCTTTTACTGTGTACAATGTTTTCCTGGTTCGGCTCACTTCATTCAGCATCGGTTGAGTAAGTCTTTACAGGTTTTTCTGAAATCCACCTGCTCATCGTTTCTTATAGAACAATAGTATTTCATTACATTCCTAGGTTATACACAATTTTATAACTCTTTGAGCAAAATTCCAAATTACTTTCCAAAATGGTCGGATCAGTTCACAATTAGACTAGCAGTGTATTAATGTCCTAATTTTTCCACACCCCCTCCAGTGCTTGTCATTTTCCTCTTCTATTACTTTAGCCAATCTGATAGGTGTGAGGTGGTACCTTAGAGTTGTTTCAATTTGTATTACTTTAATCAATAATAACTTAGAACTTTTTTTACATGACTATATGCAGCTTTGATTTCTTCTTCCAAAAACTGCCTGTTCATATCCTTTGGCCACTTTTCAACTGGGAAATGATTCATATTCTTATAAATTTGAATCAGTTCTCTATATATTTGATATGTGAGGCCTTTATCTGGGAAACTTGATATACATTTTTTCTCCAATGTTTTGCTTTCCTTGTAATCATAGCTAAATGGATTTTATTTGTACAAAACCTTTTAATTTAATGTAATCAAAATAATCTGTTTTATATTTCACAATGCTCTCTATCTCTTGCTTATTCATAAATTCTTCTATCCATAAATCTGATCAGTATATGTTCCATGCTCCTTGAATTTACTTATGATATCTCCCTTTAAGTCTAAGTCATGTATCTATTTTGATGTTATCTTGGTAAATGGTGGAAGATATTGATCTACACCTAGTTTATGCCAGACTGCTTTCTAGTTTTCCCAGAAAATTTTACCAAATAATAAATTCTTAACCTAAAAGCTTAGATCTTTGCATTTATCAAACACAAGGTTACCATAATCATTTACTACTATGTATTGCATACCTACTCTATCCCACTTATCCACCATTCCATTTTTTAGCCAAGACCAGATAGTTTTGATAATTATTGCCTTATCATACAGTTTAAGATCTGATACTGCTAGACTTCCTTCCTGTAAATTTTTTTCATTAATTTCTTTGATATTCTTGACCTTTTGTTCTTCTAAGTGAATATTTTTTAGCTCAATAAAATAATTTTGGGGGTAGTTTAATTGGGATGACATTGAATAATTAGATTAAGTTAAGTAGAATTATCATTTTTATTGTATTGGCTCAGCCCACCCATGAACAGCTGTTATTTCTCTAATTATTTATATCTGAAATTATTTGTATAATTATTTTCATATAGTTCCTGGGTTTGTCTTGGCAGGTATGCTCCCAAGTATTTTATGTTATTTACAGTTATTTTAAATGAAATATCTCTTACTATCTCTTATTGCAGGGATTCATTGGTAATGCATAGAAATGCTGATGACCTATATGGCTTTATTTTATGTCCTGCCACTTTGCTAAAATTATTGTTTCAACTAACTTTTTAGTTGAATTTCTAGGATTCCAAGTATACTATCATATTGTCTGCAAAAAGCAATAGTTTTATTTCCTCACTGCCTATTCTAATTCCTTCTATTTCATTTTCTTATTGCTACTGCTAGCATTTCTAGTAAAATATTGAATAATAGTGCTTTATTCCTGATCTTATTGGGAAGACTTCTAGCTTATCACTATTACAGATAATGCCTGCTGATGATTTCAGGTAGATGCTTCTTATTATTTTAAGGAAAAATCTATTTTTATCTATACTTTTAGGTGTTTTTAATAGAAATGAGTGTTGTTTTTTGTCAAAAGCTTTTTCTGCATCTATTGATATAATCATAAGAATTTTTTGTTGATTATGTTAATAGTTTTTCTTATATTGAACCAGCCCTTCATTCCCAATATATATATCCCACTTGGTCATAATGTATAACCTTTGTGATATATTGTTGTAGTCTCTTAGCTCATATTTTATTTAGGATTTTTGTATCAATATTCATTAGTTAAGTTGGTCTATAATTTTCTTTCTCTGTTTTGCTCTTTTTGGTTTAGGTATCAGCACCATATTTGATTCACAAAAGGAGTTTAGCATTTGACTTGTAACTCACTTATTCTTACATAAAATCAAAATCATGTTTCATATCTTCATGGTCATTCTGACCTTTGTTCAAAAGGAGGGAATGTGAAGGGAATTATGATTTTCATATTAACCAATATGATATATATAACATATATTATGAATATACTAATAATTTAGATTTCTTAAAGCTTCCTCTTCTGGCTTGGGAATCAGAGTTTACAATGCAGCTTGAATTGATTAATCAAACTCTTGACACCACTCTCACAATCATCACACTCCTGTGCCTGTGCAGGTTAAATGAAATAAATCAAAGATTGTAGAATCTCTTCCTGTCACAGAAGGTCCTATGCCTCACCAAGTAATGATCTCCAAAGGCTTGAAACAACACTGTTCCCATAGGACTCCAGAACACCTGTATTGTCCTGTACTCATGGACCTACTGTGGGAAACCACTCAGGCCCTGGAAGTGACTTTTTATAATCCACCTCTTCTCCCCCTTCTCCCACTTGTGATTTATGTATATAGGTTGTGCCTTTACTCTATCATGGGGAGCATTCCTCACTTTGAAAGCAATTAAGTAATTAGAAAAAAGGTAAATAGCAACCACTTGTTAACCTTTCCTTGACTTCCTATTTTATCTCTGAGTTTTCTTCTGCACCATTAGGAAAGGAAAATACAGTTCCCTTTAAATAAAGGCTAGGGTAGATCCTGAAAAAGGGAAAACACCACAGAAAGTATTGAGGGACCCTCCCCACAACCCTGATCACTCAGCATGCCCCACTGCCCTCTCCTGGAATCATGAGTGTATCTCAGTTGTGGGAATTGCTAACAACTAATTAATTAATAGTAAGTTTAGCTCATGTCTCTCTGTTAACCCTTCTCATCTCAGATCAGATTAAGAAAAGAGAATGCTGGAGAATTGTAGGGAAACTTGAATGATAGCCTGCCCCACCTAGTGGAAGTTGGAAGGCAGTAGCTACATCAGGATCCTAGTAGTTTCCCAAACCCAGCATCTGCAGCTGTCAAGGTAGGGGTGGCAGCATTCCCTGAGCCTTACTACCAGGAACTACCACTAATAGGAAGGTTCCAACACCTGCCACCCCAGCCCCTTGGCCAGGACTGTACAACATACAGCCTGTGGGCCACTTGCAGCTTGCCAAAGGATTTTGGGCAGCTGTCATGTGACCTGAGGCAACCACCCATCATCATTCTGACTTTAGCTTAACCTATCTGTGGCCCGAAGAAGTTTACAAGTTTTCCACTGCCCTGGGCAGTGCCGTCTGTCACACCCCACAAAGCTCAGACAGTGTCTCCAAGGAAGCCCTGGCCCTTGGCAGGTCCCATCTAGTGGCTGCCCAAAAGAGTCTGAGTGCCCATGGTGGCACTTAGCATTTAGCAGTACAAGGTGGGGGAATCAGCCAGCTTCTGCCCTTGGTAAGTCCACCCTTCTCTGTTCTAGTTGCAGAAATGTATTAGCTAATAAGAGAAGAAAGAAAAATTGAAGGAATTAGAATAGGCAAAGAAGAAACTAAGTTATCACTCTTTACAGATGATAAGATGATTTATTTAGAGAATCCTAGAGAAACAAGTAAAAAACTACTTGAAATAATAAAAAACTTTAGCAAAGTTGCAGGATATAAAATAAACCCATATAAATCCTTGGCATTCCTATATATTACTAACAAAGCCCAATAGCAATATCCCAAAAAGGGATAGAGAAATTCCATTTAAAGTTACCGTAGACACTATAAAATATTTAGGAGTGTACCTGCCAAGACAAACCCAGGACCCATATGAACACAATTACAAAACATTTTTCACACAAATAAAGTCAGATCTAAATAAATGGAAAAAACGTCAGTTGCTCATGGTTAGGCTGGGCTAATATAATAAAAATGACAACTTTACCTAAATTAATTTATTTACTCAGTGCCATACCAATCAAACTACCAAAAATTCTTTTATAGAGCTGGATAAAATAATAACAAAATTCATCTGGAACAAAAGGTCCAGAATATCAAGGGAACTAGAAATGCTAGGGAAGAAGAAATGCTAGGGAAGGTGGCCTAGCCATACCAGACATTAAACTACATTATAAAGCAGAAGTCATCAAAACTACTTGGTGCTGGCTAAGAAACACAGTGGTGGATCAGTGGAATAGGTTAGGTACACAAGATGCAGTAGTCAATCACTATAACAATGTACTCTGATAAACCCAAAGAGTCTAGCTTCTGAGCTAAGAACTTAACTATTTCACAAAAACTGCTGGGAAAACTGGAAAATAGTATGGCAGAAACTGGGCATAGACCAATATCTTGTAGTATATACCATATAGTCATATGAAAAAATGCTCTAAATCATTATTGATTAGAGAAATGCAAATCAAAACAACTCTTAGCTACAACATTTCTCCTATCAGATTGGCTAACATGACAAAACAGGAAAATGATAAATGCTGGAGAGGACGTGGTAAAATAGGAACACTGTTGTTGGTGGAGTTGTGAACTGATCCAGCCATTCTGGAGAGTGATCTGGAACTATGCCCAAAGGGCTATAAAAATGTGCATACCTTTTGACCCAGCAATACTACTTCTAGGGTTGTATCCCAAAGAGATCACAGAAGTGGGAAATGGACCAGTATATACAAAAATATTTATAGCAGATCTTTTTGTGGTGTCAAAGAATTAGAAATCAAGGGGATGCCCATCAATTGGGGAATGGCTAAACAAGTTGTGGTATATAAATGTAATGGAATACTATTGTGCTATAAGAAATGAGGAGCAGATGGACTTCATAATAACCTGGAAAGACTTATATGAAATGATGCTGAGGGGAGCAGAACCAGGAGAACATTATACACGATTATAGACACACGGTATCTATGATGACTAACCTTGATAGACTTGGCTCTTCTCAGCAAAACAAAGTTCAAAGACAGCTCCAAAGACTCATGATGGAAAAAGCTATGCACATCCAGTGAAAGAATTATGGAGTCTGAATGCAAATTGAGGCAAACTATTTGCTCTCTTTTTTTGCTTCTTTTTTGGTTTTGTTTCTTCTTTCTCATGATTCATTCCATTGGTTATAATTCTTCTTTGCAACTTGACTATTGTGTAAATAAGTTTAACAGCAAGATATACGTGGAACTTATATCAGATTACATGCCGTTTTGTGGGGGACAGGAAAGGAACGGGGGGAGAAAATTTGGAACTCAAAAACTTGTGGAACTGAGTGTTGTAAACTAACAATAAAAAAAAATTAAAAAAGAAATGTATTAGCTGTGTGATTTATGGCAAGTTATTTTATTTCTGTTTGCCCTAGTTTCCTGATTTGTAAAGAGAAAGGTGATGATAATTGTTGCTGTGACATCAAAATGATATAATGATTGTAAACTGCTTAACAAAGTGACTGGCATATACTAAGCACTACATTATTATTATTATTTTTTTCATATTTAATGTTCCATACCTGATAAAGTAGTTTTAGAATACAAAGGTAATAAGATCAATGATTTTTATATGTGATAATTTGGAAATGCAATTGATATCATCTGAAGTTTATTATTTGTGTTATTATTGTATTTCTAAATTGTATTATATTTCTATCTCTTATATTATAAAATTTGAGAGACCGTTGTAAAACAGAAATGCTTGTAGACAAAGCAATTTTTAATCTAGATTGTTACATACAAGTTGAGCTTTGAAAAGGATATAATAAAAATCAGATATTTGAAAACTTCAATATTTAAAAAGGTATATTTAATTATAAACAGGTAATCATCGTCATATTTACTATAATAGCAGATTTCTATTTGAAAATCTTGTCTATTATGAAAGTATATAAGATGGTTTAAAGATGTAGCTTCAACACATTAAGAGTGAACAACTTAAAAAAAAAGAGTGAACAACTTTTTGGTATTTGCTGTATGTTTGAAGCTGCAGAATATGAATTTTATTTTATAAGTAAAGGATTAATGAAATGTTAACTGTTACAGAGACCTCAGGAAGATATTCAAGCTCTGAGTCGTGGTTAATGAAATTTTGCTATTTAAGATAAAAAGTCCTTGGACTATAACTTATGATTACTTTGAACTTTGATTACTGGGACAGTTACTTGAATTGTCATAAAACCAATGGAAGAAAATGTCATGTGCAGTAGTCTGAGAACTGCTAAGGTAGATGTTTGTGCCTGGAAAAGTTTGTGGGGACGACCTAGAACACAGCCTAGATAGTATACTCCTGACTCTATTTCCCTATTGTTCTGTTTCTTTCTGAAAAGGAAAATTCCTCACCTGGTCAATCCTGAGCCTTGCCTTTAACCCTCTGTGACTGAAAAGGAAAATTCCTCACCTGGTCAATCCTGAGCCTTGCCTTTAACCCTCTGTGACTACATGATTGGCTGTCAGATATGATTCATGCCTGGAATCAAACAGAGCTAAGGGAGTTTTTCCCTCTGTTATGACCATGTCCCTCTTTTTCCTTCTATAGTCAATTTCTATAATCAAGAAATTTTGTAAATACAACACTAAATCTATTCAGTAATAGATTGATACTGGACCATCTGTAAGCTATTAAGTATGAACATTTTACAATTTTAACGTGTATTTATGGTCAAATTATAGTATAGGGATATCATCCAAAGGGGGAAATGATTAGACAAAGCAATAAGACAAAGATGTAATGATAAAGCTTTCTAATTAAGTGGAATAGCAAATTTTGAAAAAAATCAATAGGATTAGACTTTTCTCTGAAGAACTATATACAGATGTATACGATTGGTTTCCAAAGTTTATCTATCATAGAAAATCAGGCTTTGAGTTTTACTTTTAAGTTTAGTAATATGTTTTGGTGATAAATTATCAAAATTGGGTTAAGGATTTATTAAGGATTAATTGGATTTTACACAAAAATTGTATTGCTAATGGTGCAGAAAGTTAAATTAATTTCCCATTTTTAAGCATCTGATAATCTTAAAGGACAGAAGAGTTTATTTTCAGTTAGACCCTCATAAATTTTCAAAAGATTCTCATATCAGGTACAAGATTTAGATAAGGATAGAAACAGCAAATGATACATAAACTGAAATTCTCAGAAGTTTCAAAATTGGAGAACCAGATTTAAGTGATTATATTAGATTAGGTCAGAACCTCTAGATTTGGAACCAGGGAAGCCCCTTTTAGAATTGTCCTGAGAATAAAGATGTTAACGTTTAAGTTTTCTTGGTTACATGTAAATCTCCCTTCTCAGAACTAGTCCATTGTGAGTCTTCTAATTTGAACTGTACCTGGTTTGGGGAATTGTGAGAAAAGCTTTATTGCATTGTTTAATTCTGGATCACCTGAAACAAGCCCCTTCTCTCAGAAGCTGCCAATATCCAGATGAGATAGAGGTCTTGAGATTCTGAATGAGAGGCTAAATCTACTTTCCTAGTTTTTTCTCTCCCGTTTTGTTATGTATCCAACCACCAAGGCCCTGATCATTTTCTCACTCTGATATTCTTGGCCCCCTCTCTTCTCAATAAATTACCTGGGACACACTTCCCCAATAGGTCCCCTCGAGGAACTAACTCCCTGGGCATATCCTGAGACATATACTTGCCTCTCCTTTATTGGTCATAAGGGTAGGGTTCTTTCAGACACTCTGCCTTTGGCCAAAGGGGGGGAAATGTCAAAATATTTTGGAGACACCGTGTTTCCCAGACCTAAGGCCCAGAAAGCAGACTGTGTCCTGAGCTTGGCATAAAAATAATCCCTTTCACCGCTTAGGATATCACCCTCTGGCAACGTGTATCGCTTAGGCTAGCACCAGGTGTTCACAGAGGGATTTAGCTCCCCCTATTTCCAAGGGCCATCCATCACATATTCACAACCCCTGTTCCTTGTTACTGACGGGTACTGAACTGTTCCCATCACAGAACTCTGGTTCTGTGCCTGGCAAGGTGGGCACGACCGCCAAGACTTGGGACAATACTATTCTTACAGGACCCATGGGAACAGTCACTCAAGACCTAAAAATGATTATGTCATGGCCCAGCCCAGAATATATATAAGACCTGCCTTTAGTCCAGCATGTTAAGCCCTCAGGAGAGAGGGCTTCCATAGCAAACTTCATTTTCCTCACTCTGAAATTAAACTTCTGTTTGTGTTCTGACTCTCTTGTCTCTAACCTGCTCTGTTTCCTGGGCTCCAGCCACCCACAGGTTAGAGGCCAGTTCTGGTCCAGCTGACACAAGAAAGATTAAATTTGTGCTGCTTAATCTCAGGGGGCAATTAGGATCATTTGGCAGACGTTGCAGAGAAGTAGCTTTAAATCATCTAAGCGTAATAACTTCCACTGTGCAAAAGGTGATGACTTGATTCAGGAAGTTGAATGTTATGTATATTGTAGAACAGATTCTTCAGGTGGGTGATGGGCTACATGACTTTTGAAGTCCTTTCCATAGGATCATGGTTTGAGAGCTGGAAGTCATCTTAGACTTCATCTGGTCTAATCCTCTCCTATTAAAGAAGAGGAACCTGAGGCCCATATAGTTTAAGTGACTTTCCCAGGCTCACAGATAGTGACAGATAGGATTCAAGCCCAGGTCCTTTGACCCCAAATCCAGCACTTTTTCTTCTGGACCACACTGCCTATGAACCTGAGGTTCTGTTCATGCCATTGTCCTATGACATTCTGTTGGGGGAATGACAACCTCATAGGATGATGATGTTGCTTTCAACAGTTATAGAGAAGTTTGGAAGGGAGGAAGGTTTTCGGGAAAAGATTAAGTATTCAGTTTCAGACACGTTGATCCTAAGATGTTTACAAGACATTCGATTTGAGACGTCCAATGGGCAATTGGAGATGCGAGACTGGAGGTCGACAGAGCGGTTAGGGCTGTACAAGTAACACTCAGAATCATCCGCATGGACAGGATCGTTGAATTCATGGGAGCTTTTGAAATCATCAAGTGAAATAATAGAAGGGGAAAAGGGTTCAGGACAAAGCCTTGGGGATCCAAAATTAGCGGGTGAAGTTTGGATGAAAATCCATCAAAGGAGACTGAGAAGAAGCGGCCAGACAGGCAGATTCAGAACCAGGAGGGAGCAACGTGAGGAAAATCTAAAGAAGTGACGGATGGTGCCAAAGGCTGCAGAAGAGGTCCAGATGAGAACCGAGAAGAGGACATCCATTAGATCTGGCAACTAAAAAGTAGCTTCGGAGTGAGCGATTTCATTTGAATGATGAGGTTCAAAGCCAGATTGAGGAGAAAACAGAGAGAGGAAAGAAAGCGGGGACCGCAGAACACCTTCGCAAGGACTTGAGACGCGAAAGGGAGGACAAGCATAGGACCGCGCAAGCCCAGTGGGGCGGCTTTTGGTTTGGTTTTAGGCTGGGGAAGACAGGAGCGTGTTTCTAGTAGGGATGCGACCAATACAAGGGAGAGATGGAAGATAAGAGAGATGAAGGTAGAGGCTGCCATCTGCAAGATCGCTCCGCTCACAGGGGGAGCAGCTACGTAGCCCAAGGGGGAATTGGGTCATTCCAGGGCGGGGACTCCCCTACAGGAGGGCGGACCCACAACGGGACGCCGGGCTGCCGAATTACGAGGCCGGCTCCGGTCGTGAGAGCGCGATTATGTCGCGACAGCACAATATCTGAACCTGCCGACGATATCCCAACTTTCCGGCGGGAGAGCTTTCTCACCCACAGAAAGGAAAGGACCGAGGGCCCAGGACGCGAGACTCGGCAAAAGGAAGCGGGGAGGGCTCTCGTGCCCCTTCGGGAGACGTGGCCGCCCACGTGACTCGCGTCGGCGCGCGCTGTTTCCGGAAGTCTCCGTCGCGCGCGCCCCCGCCCCCGCCGCCGCTGCCGCCGCGCCGCCGCTGCCACCCGGTGCAGTTCAGGGGGAGGAGGGCTCGGGTGCCGCCGCCGCCGCCGCCGCCTCTGCGAAGCCGCCGGGGTTGGGGGGGGAGGG
>CM053624.1:252048459-252072195 GCA_028646595.1 Phalanger gymnotis | reverse complement strand
CAACGTGGTGTGACTAAAGAGTTCTATGTTCCACGCTTGGGTGGATGCGCTGCCTCACCAGCACTCCTTCTTCCCCAAGAACCCCCAATGAGGACTGGGCTTAAATCTTCAGCAGGCTCTGCACTCCTGCTCTGATCAGCCACTTAATTCCTCCCACCAGGTGGGCCTGGGGCCAGAAGCAACTGCAGCTGAATTTCTAAAGCTGCCCCGCCTCCGTTGCCCCAGGGGTGGTAGTCGAACCACAAACTCCGTCTGGTCCCGCAGCTTTTCCCACTAACCACCTGTGTTGTCTTTGCTGTTTGTTGGTTGTGAGGTCTGGTACATGCCACAGCTCAGTAATTCAGCATGCTAGGGCACTCTCCGCTCCACTCCTGGTCTCGTCGGTCCGCGGTCTGCCGCGCCGCGCGCGCTGGGCTCTGCTTGGCTCAGCTCCACTCCCCTCAGCTGGGGGCTGGGAGCTCTGTGCGGGACAGACCTTACCCCAAGACCATCCAGGCTGTCCTGGGCTGGAGCCCTGCTTCCCTCTGCCACTTTGTGTGTTCTGCAGTTCTAGAATTGGTTCAGAGCCATTTTTTTATAGGTTTTTGAAGGGAGTTGGTGGGGAGCTCACGCCAGTTACTGCTTTCCAGTCGCCATCTTGGCTCCCATAACTGTAATTTCTTAAACTTTTCCCAAAACAGAAAATTGTTTAATAAATGTTGAAGGGCTTGTTGTAAACTTCAAATTAAATAGGATCTGTTAGATTTTGTAATAAGAGCAGTTAGGCAAAGTAGGTGCTTGCTTCTATTCTTGAAAGTAAGTTTTGACTGTATTGGGAAATTGAAAATTGTCAGTGTTAAGAAAATGTAAGATAAAAATGTAAGATCTTTCTCACAGAGTACATAACGTTTTCACACGGTAAATAGAGCAAGATGAAAAAGAATTCTCTTTTAATTTTGGTAAATTCTTAAGCATTTTACATCTTTTTCAGAAATACTAGTGAGAAAATATAGCAAAAAAATTATTAAACATTTTTCAGACCAAGTGAAATTTTATTCTTTCTCTAGTGTGGTTCATATTTAATGACAGTCATTTCATTTGGTTGAAATATAGATGGGCATTTACTGCTCTAGCATTAAGCATGGAGTTTTAATTGTTGGCTATCAGTTACTCATTTACTGATAATGCATTTTTCTTTTTTAGGTATCCCAAAGGCATACATGTTGAGACTTTAGAAACAGAGAAGGTAATCTAAAAAATGAACCAAGGTTACTGTTTAATATATATTGAGATCATATAATAATATATTGACACTCAACACTCACCAAACTACTCATCTGTATTCTTAGGCTAGGTTTTGTCATTTATGCAGATTGGTACAATTGTAAGCCATTTGACAAAGTCTTCTACAATATCACTGTTGATTAGATAGATCATCTTATAGTTGGGCAGGTTCAGAACTGGTTGAATGACCAGAAGCAAAGCATCGTTAGTGCTAAGCTGAAGGAAAGACTTTAGCAGATTGCACTAAGAGCTTTGTTCCCTTGACTGTGTTTTTTCTTCATTGACTTGAATGAAGGCATAGACAATACTGTTCATCGGATTTGTAGGTGATATCAATAGGGTGGGATGGCTTTTCTGTTGCGTGACAGAATGTGATCTAAGGTCTTGAGAGAGTGAATGATCAGCTGAAATAATAAAACTGAATTTAGTAGGGATAAATGTAAAGTATTATACTAGGTTTCAAGGGGTCAACTTGACAAGTATAAGGTGGCAGAAGGTAAGGGAAGTGAGAATGCAAGAAAGTATTATGAGGTAATATTAGTATGTTACACACTTGGTAGACCTTGAAGCTCAGGTTGTTGTTATCATATAACCATTATATTTTAACCAGTACCTACTATGATATGCTGTAGATAATAGATAAAAAATGTGTTGGATAAATGACTCTTTAAAAAGAAATTAGAGATTTTAGTGGACTGCAAATTCAGTATCAGTCAACAGTGTATTGTGGACAAAAAAGCTAATGCCCTCTCAGGCTACATTAATAGCCTAGAACAAGGCTAAATGAGTGGCTTTAACAGGAGTGGTGATAAGGCTGAATTTAACACATCTGGCAAATTGTTCTCGGCGTCACGTTTTAGGAAGGCTATTATTGACAAGCTTGAGCATATCCAGAAAGCAGCAATCAACTGGTGGAAGAGCTTAAAATTGTGCCATGGAAGATAGGTTGAAATGATTGGGGATATTTAGTCTGGAAAATGAGAGAATTAGGGAGGTGAGTCTTGATTTTTGTCTTTACATTTTTGTAGGATTGTCATGTGCAGACAGGGACAGTGTAGTACAGCACTCACTTCAGGCACAGGTTACATAGAGGGGATGACTTTTGGTGTCCTTTCCAACTCTTAAGATTCTGTGATCCTAGACACCAGAAATGGATAGATTGTAAGCAGAGCTGCCTCCAAAAGGTGCCCAAAGCATCAGGGACATTACTGAGAAGTAGTGACTGATTCTAATGTATTATTTTTCTGAAAGCCTCAGAATGTAAAGTTAAAACGCTGCTTAAAAGTCAGGTATTTTTTAAAAAGCGGTGAATGGAAAATGGTTGAGAAGCAGTGTGGTACGATAGAAAAAGCCCTGGATTTGGCATCAAAGGAGCTGGGTTTGAATTCTGGTTCAGGTAATTATTATTTGTGTGGTTTTGGGCACAATGTTTCATTTCTCTAGGCTTCAGTTTCCTCAGCTTTAAAAATGAGATTAGATTACCAAAACCTGCTCTGCCTGTGGATAAAATGTGTATTTATAAGCAGGTGTGTTCATACTCCTTTCTAAAGACTTAAAATGCATAAATTGTCAGAAGGTTGAATATTGGTGAAATGTTTAGTTGATATGATATGTAACATATCATAGAATATCAGGTTTTTTCCCCATGACTAGCTAGAAATAGAATGGGAATGTTTTCAAAGTATTACTTTTAAAAAATTCAGACATCAGATAAAACTGATAATGCAATTTAAATGCAATTAATTCATTAGGATAGTTTCTTACACTAATGATAGCTTATAACCTTTTTTGAACTGTAATCAATTTAGTTGAATTAATAAGATTTGAGAGAATACTTGTAATGGAAATGCTGACACAAGATTTTAGATGGTAAATGTATCACTACACAATACTTGCAACTGAGTTTGACTCATGGCAAATGATAATAAAATTGGTGACTGCTTCCAGTGTGGTCAGATTTTTAAATTTTCTGGGTTTAACTTGCTTCCAGGATATTTTATTTGTAACTTAGTGATTTTTTTTTTCCAGAAAGAGCGATACATTGTTATTAGCAAAGTAGATGAGGAAGAACGTAAAAGGAGAGAACAGCAGAAGCATGCTAAAGAACAGGTAAATTGATTCTGTTTTTTTACTTTAAGCTGGCAGAATTTTTTTTTTACCACTTTTTCTTTTTATTAATTTCATATATGTATGATGTTAATAATTTGAGGGAAGGTTTTGCATTTCAGAAGAATCTAACGGTATGGTTTGGAGGAAAAAATAGGTAGCAGAAAAAATTGAAGCCCACAGGTAACAGTGTAGGCATAGCCAAGAAAATGAATCATGTTCTTCCACAGTTATTAATTCTAACACGTATTTGACTTCATCTTTGTCCAGTCTGCACGTGTTATACAAGAAAGTCCTTTAGAAATTGTTGTTCTTAATCATCATTTAGTTTCTGTAAAGGATATTGTCAAACTTTAACATCTCCAATTTTATTTTTCCATGTCTTCCTGTAAGAAAGTACAGTTGAATCCTTGTTGTGGGATATGACTAACTGAATTATCAAATAGTTCTGTTTTTCCTTCATGTAGTTATATTTTGAAAGATAATCTAATCAGTAGCATATGTAACAGGAATTACGTATTTATTATGAGCTAGGAGATTTTTGATAAGGATCTGCTGCATGTAGTATGTATTCTAGAAACTATTTGGAAAACAGTTTTGATATTTTAAAAAACACTACTGTAACATTCATTGAAATTTAAATATTAAGAGGAAAGCAATAGGGGAAAAACTATGTTAGTAGATTTTTGGAAGAGATAAAGATTTTCTACCTAGTGAAACACGGAGGTCCTAGTGGCATCTGGTTATTTATTCTGAGCTATTTCTATTTTGCTGTTGTGGTATAGTTGTTTTCACTTGTGTCTGACTCTTCATGACCCCTTTTAGGGTCTTCTTGGCAAAGATACTGGATTGGTTTGCTCCTTCCTTCTCCAGCTCATTTCCCAGATGAGGAAACTGACATAAACAGGGTTAAGTGACTTGCCCTGAGTCACACAGCTAGTAAGTTTCCGAGGCCAGATTTGAACTCAGGAAGATGAGTCTTCCTGACTCCAGGCCTGATACTCTATCAACTGTGTACTTAGCTGCCCTTATTTCTGCTTAACAGAGTTAAATTTTATTAGTGTTCAGATTAAACTCTTCTTGTGTTGTATGTAATAGATTTTTATTTGTGCAAGGTTGTCTTCATTCACTTATTTTTGATATTTTTATTTTAAGGCAGCTTGTACTATGGCATTCTGAACTAACAAGGTAAATTACTTCAGTGGACCTCTGATCACATTGCTGGGGGAACTTTATACAGCGGTGCAGACTGTAGTGCGTCTATCCCTTCTCATTCATATCTTCCTCTGTGTACATCTTCTAAAGGATGTCAACCCGCTGTTGCAGGAGAGCCTTGTGGTAGAGCTCTTGAAATCATATAGACACCAATAGAGCCTCTGGGCTGTTAAGCAAATAAATTAGTGGCCAAAATTTCCTTTTGAGGATTCTTCATTAAGGTATTCATCAGTGTTTTTACATTATGATTTCTGTTAGTCTACTTAAATACAGTTTGTGACCACAGCTTTTCAAGAGTATGGTCATGACCTCAAAGGTTGCACTTCTGAGCAAAAGTCTGTGAGCAGGGGTTGTGGCCCCACTTTCCACAGTTCTATATCGTGTTACCCGTTCTTTAGAGGGAGCATTTGAATAGGAGATGACTTGAGGGCTGTTTATTGAAATCTGAATTTGTTCCTTAAGAGTTGAATCAGCAAGGAATTTTCCTTTTGATAACTTTTTGTTTTGTGTTGAATATAATTTGGAGAGTTTAATTAATTCATTAATTTTTTCTGACAGTTTAGCTCAGGTCTGTAAATATTTAGCACCCGCTCTCTGCAAAGAAGGATTGTTAGGTGGAGCAGTGGATATCGTAATGAGCCTTGAATCAGGAAGACTTGTTTTCCTGAGTTCATATCTGACCCCCAGACACTACGTGACCCTGGCCAAGTCACTTAACCCTATTTGCCTCAGTTCTCTCATCTGTATTTTTTTTGTTTTGTTTTTTGTTTTTTGGCAGGGCAATTGGGGTTAAGTGACTTGCCCAAGGTTACACAGCTAGTAAGTGTGTCATGTCTGAGGCCGAATTTGAACTCAGGTCTTCCTGACTCCATGGCCAGTGCTCTACTCACTGCGCCACCTAGCTGCCCCAGTTCCCTCATCTATACAATGAGCTGGAGAAGGAAATTGCAAACTCCTCCAGTATCTTTGCCAAGAAAACCCAAATGGGGTCATAAAGGGTCAGACACAACTGAAAAATGACCAAACAACGATCAGCCAAGGTATTGCCTTGGACACTGAGTACGCAAAGCTGAATAAAACTGTCCTTGACCTCTAGGAGTTTACGTGTTAGTAGTGATGAGAATAGACATTTAAGGCAGAATATAATATATAGCCATATAATAACACCTGATAGTGATCTAAGTTTAAGATGAGTGAATTAAGTGTTAATTGTCTAGATTTAACTCTGCTACTAAGGGATTGTCTAGGAAGAATTAACTGCTTTTCTTACCCTAATACTTGCCAGTTAATACAAGGACTTTTTCAAGACTAGGTGCATGAAAGCAGAATTTTCTGAATAAAAGAGCGGGAATTACAAGACTATTTGAGATCAACAGACCACCACTTGAATTTGACCTTATTTGTTCAATTTAATTTAAATTCTTTACTTCCCTGTAGTACTTAATTTAATCACCAGATGGCACATTTCTTTAATCAATCAGAAAGGATTGAAGGGTGGGGCAGGTAGGGCGGAGGCTGAAGCAATACCACCATTTGACTTGTCTGAAGTGTTCAAGAACTATTTACCCTAGTGGATAATTTCTGGTATCTTTGTAGAAGTTACAAATGACTAATTTGCCATTTGTTGTTGCTTCTTAGTTCTAGTTAGTGAAGCTAAAAGTTACTTACCTTTGTAGTTCAGTTATAGTATTTATTTTTGAACATTGCAAAGCACACTGTAGCCCAAAATGAAAGTGTCTCAGAGCTTTTCTGTGTTGAGTATTGTATAAAACCTTGGTGTGTCTAATTTTTTATGTCCAACATTTATTTAAGCCTTTTTTTTTTAATAGGAGGAGCTAAATGATGCTGTAGGATTTTCTAGAGTCATTCATGCTATTGCCAATTCTGTAAGTGAATCAGAACATTTCCTTCAGATACTTTCTATTAAATCCTCGAGATTAACATCTTGAAATGACAGAGTATAGTGTTAATAGAGAGATTTAAATTTTTGATAATTTGGGGATGATAAATGTGGAGGAAAATTATTAGATGTCTATAGATAGATATCATTATTTTTAATCAATTTTAGACATATAAACTGTAAAGTTCTTTTTTAAAATGGAAACCTGTTCCTATAGTGTGTAGAAGGAATATACTATATTGTTTTTATTGATTTACATAAAATAATCATTGTGGTTTGTGTTTGAAAACAATAACAAATAAAAGACTTGAGGAGGAAAGCAAAGGGTTTGGCAAAAAAGGATCTTCTAAAATTAACTTTTTAAAAAATAATTCCTTTTGTAGAAAATGCTACAGATAGGAAATATGGAAGTGCATATATCATTAACCTTATATTTTTCCTTTTTCTGTAATTGTATTTGGATATTATATTGGTTAATCTTACTGACATGTTTTCCAAAATGTGCTGATAACACACATTTTCTCTCTCCTCCCTCTCTCTCTCTCTCTTTTCTTTCTCTTCTCTCTCTTCTCTTTCTCTTCCTCTTCTCCCTCTCTCTTCCTCTTCTCTTTCTTCTCTCTCTCTTTTTTTTTCTCTCTCTCTTTTTTCCCCTTCTTCCTCTTCCATTGATGATATGCGCCAGACTGGAACAATATTGTTCCAATATCCACAGTTAGCTATAGACAGATGGTGAAGTGCAGCATATTGCTCTGTGCATTAATGCATCTAGGTTTTGCAGGTAATTCATGGTGCTCTGTGCCTGCAGGTTGGAATCTGAGACCTTTTTTCTGGAGCAGAATGTGCCTTGAGAAAAATCTTTTATATAGCCCCTTGGACTCTAAACTTTGTAGCAAGAAGCATATAAGTAAGGCCAAGGAAAGTTCCTAGGACATAATTCCTCGGACCTCTTTACCTTGCATAGTATAGTGTCTCTGTGGTTTTGTTTCTTGAGACCAGTCTCTGAGCATAAGCATACTCTGAATGGCATTGCCTTGATTGTCTCCTTAAGCAATAACATTTCTCATTAATGTTCAATTCAACATATTCTTGTAAATGCTCTCTATTTTTACTGTTTTGGGGATTGGAGAAGACAGAAAGTTTAGATGAGATATGATTCCTGCCCTTGTAGAGCTTATAGTCTTACTCTTTTTAATATAGCCTCAGAGCCAGATGTAAAGTAGTGAAATTCCACGGTAACATAGTTTCTCTGAGTGCCCATTTATATAATTCTTTTTATGCAGTTAACATTCCCCAGTAAAGTAGTTTCATCTAATGTGCTTTTTATAGAATTCAATAATGTAATGAAGGGTATGCCTATTAGCGTGCACAGTATTGTTAGATTTGAGAAAAGCGTACTAGGTGAATCCAGTTTACAGGGGAAAATTAATTTCATAGGAAACACAGTATAAATGGACATTCAACTTCCATTTGGTGATGGCATTTTGATCTTCAAACTAGGATGTCTAACAGCTTACCACATTGAAAATCTACACATTTTTTTTTGCCCCACCTCTTCTATGTAATTCATGACATTTTACGTCTCTCTTAACAGTAGGGCAAGGAGCCATCCTATGGGGAAAAGAAGCGCAATTTATAAAGTTCCTCTGAGTTACCAAGACATTTTGAAAAACATGTCATAGTTTTAGTATGTTTTTATCATTGTAAAGGTACTCAGAGATACTATGCATAAGCAGTGTATCAGACACCTTATTTGTTAAATAGCTTACTAAACAGACAAGGATTTGGGAATGAATGTGATCCACAGTTTTCATTCAGTAGAACTTATATTCATATTATCCAAATTGTTTTAGGGTAGTTCGTCAGCTAAGGCAGGGGAAAAAATCCCTCCACTCTATCGTATCAAACTGATGTCAGTGGTTTTTGTTGAAGTGTTATTCCACCTGCATAGACAAAAAACTCCATTGCCCTGTTCTGTTAGTTAATATTTTAGGCAAATGGAGCAATTGAAAAATTGGAAAAACATTTATTTATTTTAAGAAAATGCCACATATGAACTTTGACATAGATGATAGTGATGATAGCATCTGTTTTTGCATCTCAAATACAATTGAATACTGGTTTTTACTGTTTAGTATTACTATGGTGCAGTGCAGCTATTTTTATTTTTCTGAATTTGTGGAGCAAAGTTGTATAATTAAAAGTCCTGCAAAGTATGTTCAAGATTTTCTTACAAGTTGTTTGATATCCCAGAATACTCAACTTTTGCAAGTTTGACACTTTTAAACTTCCTAAATAGAATTTTAAGTTACTTTGAATTATAGCAAATGGCAAGACAGTGTCTGGGTTAAAAAAAAAAAAAACCTCAGGATCATTTGATCCTTTCTTACCATGGCTCTTTCTCCCTAAATTAAAAAAAAAAATTAGGGGAGGAGAGAGCATAGGCTTCTTTAAAAGATAAATTTTATCGATATCTTTTTTTTTTTACATTACCTATATTTCCCAATGAATATGTCCCCCATCCTCTCCCAGAGAACCATCCTTTATAAGAAAGAAATAAAAAGGAGGATGAAAGGGAACAAATTCTGTGAAGATAAACAACATATACATACAACCCTTTAAGCAACACATTAAATATAACAAGTGTCTACAATGGAACCATAATTGTACTTCTTTGTTCTTTGAAATTGATGTCATATACAGTGTAATGTAATACAAAGAAGTTATTTTATAAACCTAACTCTCTTTAGGGCAAACTTGTTATTGGGCATAATATGCTCTTGGATGTCATGCATACAATTCACCAGTTCTACTGCCCATTGCCTGAGGTAAGTGATTTTCCAATTCTTGTTAACAGTTCCAGGTAACACTCTTCTGTACTGTACGCACACAGTTTCTTTCTTGCATGTTATGTGTTCCATAGAAAGGTGCTTATTAGGGAATCGAGTAGGTCCTTTACATCACTGAAGAGACGTGTACACTATTTTAAGTAACATCAGGGGGTGGTCTGCATTCGGTGTTTTCTACCTCTTTTCTGTTGAGAGGTGGTTCCTAAACTGAATTTTTTAGTTTGCTGATTATAAAACTAGGCACAGAGACAGTAGAGGTAGGTTATGTTTTAGGAAAAAATAGCAATTGGATCATGAAAATGTCATCCTGGATAGTTTTATTCAGACTTTCTTCTCATCTTCTTGGAATTTCTTTCCCTAAAGGAGTTGATATATTTTATTTTGATAGCAGATTCTTTCTAGCAAACACCCAGATTTGCTTCTGTATGCGTTAAGTTCTCAAAGATGAGTCCTTTACTTTTGACAGTCTGTTCCTTTGATCTACTTCTCAGTTCTTTAACCAAGACCAGATAGTTTTGATTGAATGCTCCTTTATAGTATAGTTCAAGATGCAGAAATTCTATTCCCCCTTTGTCCTCATGTCTTGTCATCATTTCCCTTGAAGGTCTAGCTCTTTTATTTTTTCCAAATTAATTTTTGATATTTTATCAGCTTCTTTAAGGTATCCCTTTGATGATTTTATTGGTATAGCATTAAAAGCATGAATTAACCGACAGTATTACTGTATTTTTGATGTTGGCACAGCCCAGCTAGGATTACCTCAATTTCTTCAAGGAATACTTTGTACTTGAATCTTTTGGATAACATTATATTAGAAGAGACCTTAGAAATCAGTCAGTGCAGCCATCCTTGTGGTATGAGCCTTATCGATGAACTGTTTAGTAACTTGTCTTGCATAATTCCAAGTTGTTTTCCAGAAAGTTTTAGCCAGTCTAAACTATGTCTTTTTATAATCATTACTGCCAGTGTGATGGGTGAAAGGTGAAACCTCAGAGTGATTTTAATTTGCATTTTTCTTACTAGTAATTGGGAGCATTTTTTCACGTCGTTATTTATAGTATACATTTCCACTTTTAAAACTGTCATTATCCTTAAGCTGCTGTCTGTTGAGGAATGGCACTTAGTCATATTTCTGTGTCCAGTTCCTACTATATCTCGGATATCAGATTTTTATCCCAAGTTTGATACAAAGATTTTTTTTTGTACTTTTTTTTGTCATTTTGGAGGGGGAAAAGCAGGGCAGTTGGGATTAAGTGACTTGCCCAAGGTCACACAGCTAGTGAATGTGTCACGTGTCTGAGGCCATATTTGAACTCAGGTCCTCCTGATTTCTGGTCCGGTGCTCTATTCACTGCACCACCTAGCTGCCCCAATACAAAGATCTATTTTTCCTACTGGATATCTCCTTTTCTTTGAATTTCATTTCTTTTGTCATGCTTTTTAATGTAATTAAAATCGACTTTTATGATTTCCTTTATCATTTGGTTAATCAGTGTTCCCTCTAGTCATAGCTGTGAAAAATACTTTTATTCCTTTTGGAGAATATTGTGGTATAAGATGTTAAGCTAAATTTGCTTTTTGCTAAACTGCTTTTTAGTTTTCCTGTTGGTTTATTGGATTTATCCATATCGGGGCTATGTTCATTTATTTCTAGATTTTGTTTGTCTAGTCTGTTTCATTTTTGTATTTTTAACCAATACCTAATAATTCTCATAATTACTGATATAATGTGGTTTGAGTTCTGGTAATGCTAGTTTTTCTTTCTTCCTAATTTTTTCCCTTGAAATGCTTGACTGTTTTTCTCATTTTTCCTCACTAGTTTTTCCTCTTATTTTACAAATGAGGAAACTTAAGGCCAAGGTATGGTTTAAATTGCTTGTCAGAGGTCACACAGAAAGTAAGCATTAGAGGCAGGATTTGAACCTGGGTTCTCTGACTCGAGAGTCAGAGCTCTTTCCTTCATCTCATGCTGCCTTCCTCTCAAGAGCCACTTTTTCTCTGCCCCAGAATATTTAGAGCCATAATATATAGAAGCAGAAGAGCTTGGTCCAGCTTGCTCACTTTACAGGTGAGGAAACTGGTGCTTCCAGAGGTGGCATAGCTTGTCCATCATCTAGGGATTGTAGAGGGGAGAGCCTGGATTTATGTCCAGCTTCTCTGGCTCCAGATTCAGTTTGCTAAAAGCAGTGACCTGTTTCCTATCTGTTTTTTATGTTCACCACCTGACATTGCATCCTGAGCCTACTGAACTCTTAAAGGCTTAATGAATTGAATCTCAGCACAATACTTGAGGTGTTTGATCAGTAGCAAGTATAGTGAGACTCCCTTTTCCCAAAAGAGAGATAATCTCTTTTTAATAACAGTCAATTTTGTGACTACCTGCAGATTAAGCCTGGAGGATCTCAGAGTTGGAAGGTCCTTTAAAGCTCCGCAGCCCAACCTATTCACTCTGTCACATCACTTAAAAGTAGTCATCCCACTTCTCCTTGTAAACATCTAGTGATGGAAGAATTCACTGCCTCACAAGGTAGCCAATTCCATTTTTTAACATCTTCAGTTTTAGGAAGTTTTGCCTGACATTGAGGGGAAAGCTTCTGTTCATTTTTTCCTGCTGGCAGCCACCCAGAATAAGTATTTCACACGAGCAGCCTTTTGGCAATCAAAGAGATTCAGTTGTAAAAGCAGCACAGCCCACTTCTAATTTAAACATCCCTTATACCTTTGACCAGTTTTAAAGTGGATCGTTTTCCAGATTCTTCACTATCTTGGTTACTCTTCTGATGACCTGCTGCTATTTGTCATTGTTTCTCTAAAAATATGTGTGAATCTAGTGATACTTTAGAAAGTGGTATGTGCAGAGTCAGAAGATACTGCTTTTAATCCTGACCGCCACTTAATACCTGTGTGGCCTTGGGGAAGTCACATAATCTTTCTGGCCCTCAGTTTCTTAGACATGAAATGAGAGTGTTGGACTAGATAACCTGTAAAGTGCCTTCAAACTCTAAATCTTTGATTCTGTAGTTCCCTTCTTGCCATTCTCCCCCCTTGGTGATCTCTTCTCCTACCTTGGCCTCAGTTTTTACTTCTAGAGTTGATTTCCAAATCTCTGTCTTTACTTTCAACTACTTCCAGAACCAAAGTCTCATATTTCCAACTGCATTGAATATCTGCTTGGATGTTCTGCCAGTAGTGTAGCAGACAGAAAGTAGTACTTAAAGTCAGTATAACCTGGGTTCAGATCCCACCTCAGACACTAGGTATGTGACCCTAGTCAAGGCTTTTAACTTCTGTAGACCTCAGATTTCTTCATCAGTAAAATTACTGGGTTGGACTTGATTACCTCTAAGTCCTTTCCAGCTCTGAAACTATGGTCCTTTGTCCAGAAACTTGCTGCTCCTCCTAATATATGTTACTATTAATGTCATCATCATCTTTCACATCCTCCATCGTATTTCTGTAACTTCGGAATTTTTTATTACTTTTCCCTCTCTCTCACTTAACATATTCAATTATTTGCTAAGTCTTGTCTCTTCTCTTCCTTTTCAGTTCTATCTTGACAACTGATTCTTTTAAAGAAAGAACTTGACACTTTAAAAAAAAAAACTTTTCCACATATATTGTCCTTTCCCCCCTCCAAAAAAAAAAAACCAAACCCCATAATCTGACAAGCGTTGAATCCTGTAGTCTCTTTTCGTCTCTCTCCTTGAAATTGTGTACATTCTCCTGGTTTTGTTTACTTTGCTCCTTGCTTAGATTTCTTCATACTTTATAGTTTGTTAGCTCTGAGGACACGAGACTCATTGTGCTGTTCCCAGTAACATCCGACACGTTGCCTGGCATATGTGATCTCTTTGATGTGGACACTTCTTTTGGTTAGTGCACGTTACACATCAACCAACCACACTCTTTCATCCTTTATGTACAGTTTTTGCTTGTGTCTTTCTTAAATCACAATAGGGATTTTCTTCTGGTTCTTTTACATATATCCTGGAAACTATTGTAGTACTTGTCTGTTCATCTTTCATCCCTCATCTGACAACATAACCAACCTCCCTCATTTTCCTGTCATGTATCTTTGGCAGTATCGTTACACACACACACACACACACACACACACACACACGTGTATGTGTATATGTATATACATATGTATATTTATACTGTATATGTGTGTATATTGTGCATAGAAGTAATTGTTGGGAATAATGCTGAAATCTGCTTAAATCCTTCATGTATTTTTTCATGGCTTTGTGGGTCACCTGCAGTTTTAGTTCTTCTGAAATGGAATATTCCATTATTTTTGGTCATATAGCATTACAAGGAGAATATTGATGTTAAAAAGATGGGCTTTTATGAAAATAAGTAGGTTGGTATCATTGAAAGTATGAATCATCTTTTTTTTCCCCCCTTAGAAAAGAGGAAAAAAATTCCCAAAGGAGACAAATTTAAGATGAACTTTTGGGGAAAATACAGCTTGTTATAGTTTCAATATCATTAGGAAATTTTACACTATCTTGTTGTGATTCCCAAAACTGTAGTCATTCACACAACCTAATTGCATCAGTTGTTTTTAGTGTAGATAATAGGGGGAAGGGGGGAACACATCTTCATGTCTTTAGATTCCCAGGGGGAAAGAGAGTAATCTATATCTCATTAAAGCAGTATCCTTTTGAATAAAAAACGTACAAACATTTTTCAGGTATTAGACACATACTTTAGGTAAAGTTGGCATGCAGTTTGAAAAAGAGTAATTAGAAAAAAAATATGGAAGGAGGAAATACTGAACTTTAGGATGAGGTAAAAATTCATCTAGAGTGTAAATGTTTATGACAGCTGTTTTCCAAACAAATGTTTTATCAGTCTTCAGATTAATAGGTAGTTTAACAGATTTTCTTCCCTACCTAGATAACAGAGAATTGCATAGATTGTCTTTTTCCTCAAGACCAGTAAGTGATAATTTAAGATAGCAGATGGTTTCAGTTGTGATCCAAAGAGAGAGTCAAGCTGGTCCAGAATAGCAATCAGTCAAAAGAAATGGTTGGACATTGTATAAGTCACTATCATGGTGTTGATAATATCCTAATTCATATCTTTGGGGATGAAGGATGGAACAAAGATGCCAGTGACTCTCTGGAAGACACTCATCATAATAGTAGGCACCAGAGGCCTAGGGATGCCATAGCCACAACCTTCTCTTTCCCTGATTGGCTTTATGACCAAGGCTGGGGCCCAACTATGGTGCATTTTCTTAAGGATGATTGAGCTCACGTCCTTTCCTCTCAGTTTCTCAGAACTGCTCATTGTTCCTCTGCTGTTCCTGTCCCCAGTATAATGTGACTGACTCAGTGGGCTGTCTGTTAACCTACCTTGGTCATAGATACTCAGATATTTTTCTGGATGAAGGAATTTAATTAATCTGGTATCATATTATACTTAAAAGATCACTAGGCTTTGTAGATTAGGAAGTATTTAGAATAATTGAGTTTGGTTCTGACTCTGTTGTTTTGTGTCTGTACTTATTTCTTTCTGTCAGATGTTGCTAATAGTATCTCTGCTCCTGCCTAAGAAGGAAGTCATGAGAATAAATGAAATGATGTCTGAAATAAAATGAGCTTCCTAGAAGAAAGACAGTTTTTAGTAATTTCTTGGGGCCTCAGAGTTCTCATATCTAAAATGCAGAGAGTAATACTTTGTAGCAACTTATGGCACAAGGTTTTTATGTGGAAAGTATATTGGAAACTTTATTTTTTGGGGGAGGGGGCAGGGCAGTTGTGGTTAAGTGACTTGCCCAAGGTCACACAGCTAGTAAATGTGTCAAGTGTCTGAGGATGGATTTGAATTCAGGTCCTCCTGACTCCAGGGCTGGTGCTCTACTCACTGCGCCATCTAGCTGCCCCATATTATAAACTTTAAAGTACTATGCAAGCTACTAGTATTAATTTCCTAGTTATTTTAGAGCCATATGTACCATACTTTCTTTGGGATCCTTGTCGTGGAAACTTTTTTCTAGGAAACTGCCTCAGAATGAAATTTTTTTTGGTATCTGCTTAGAGAGTAGATGAGACCTTATATAGAATTCTGCTCTGTATTGTGGTCACAATACTAATTACAGAATCATAGCTGCCTTCTAGTCCAACTCATGCCAGAAGGAGTATTTCTTCTAAAATATTCCCAACATGTTATCGAGAACCTGATTATAGTAGTTTTAAAGCATAAATGAATATTCCTGTTAGTAGCGTTCCTTCTGAAGAATATTTTGTCTCTTTACTAATTACGTACAAGTTCATTTCCATTCGTCCAGTTGCTTTGTACTTAACTAATCTCAATGTCCTTTGCTGGGATACAGCTTGGAGTAGTAGAACACTGAGCATTCCACCCTGGTTCCTAGTGCTAGCTCTTCCATGAGCAAGTAGTATGACCTTGGACAAGTCAAGTTAGCCTTTCTGGGCTTTGGTTTTGTAGAATGGGGAAGGGAGTGTCTATCAGAATGTATATAATTAGGGACTATTTTGGCTGTCATTTGTAGAGCTCTAAGCTACTTTCTCATTGTACTTCCTGTGAGTTTGACTATAGTCATGGAAAATTGATTATAGTCAATGAAAAATATAGTCAGAATTTTAGGCTTATTCCTTTTGTTAATTGTAAAAATAGAATAATTTTGATATTTCTAGAATCTTGAAAAGGTAATTGGATATGATATGTTCCTATGAATCGTTAATAATGTTGAATAATAGTGTAGTAAGGTTGGGAATATGACTTTTAAGTCTAATGTCATCACTTATACTAATTAGTTCAGAGTTAGAGCAGTCTCATTTCAGTTCTAGAATTTCTGATCAAAATTAGTTTACATTAAATATCTACTATCGTCCAGGCATTGTGCTATGTACTAGAGATACAAAAAGAGGTCAAAGATATTCTCTGCCCTCAAGGAGTTCACCATCAAATGGAAGAGAAAACATGCAAACAGATATATACATATATGCGTGCGTGCATGCATGTGTGTGTGTGTGTATCTCAACACATTCAGGGTAAATAGGAAGTAATAGAGGAAAGGTGCTAGAATTAAGAGGGATTGAGAAAGATTTCTTGTAAAAGATGGGATTTTAGTTGGCACTTGAAGCCAGGGAAGTCAGGAGACCGAGTTGAGGAGGGAGAGCATTCCAGGCCTGGGAGACAGCCAGAGAAAATACCCCTAGCCAAGAGATGAGTGTCTTATTGCTGAAACAGCTTAGAGGCTGCTATCACTGTATCAAAGAGTATATGGTGGGGAAGTAAGGTGTTAGAAGCCTGGAAAGACAGAAAGAAGCTAGGTTAGGAAGGGCTTTGAATGCCAAGTAGAGCATTTTGCATTTGCTCCTGGAGGCAATAGGGAACCACTGGAGTGTATTGAGTAGAGGGTGACATGATCAGATTTGTACTTTGGGAAAATCACTTTGGTGGCTGAGTGGAGGATGGATTGGAGTGGGGAGAAATATGAGGCAGACCTTTTAGCAGGCTATTGTAATTAAAGCACATGTGATGTGATGAGAGCCTGCATCAGATAGTGGCTCTGTTAGAGGAGAGAATGGGGAGTATTGGAGAGATGTTGCAAAGGTGAAATCGAAAGGCCTTGTGTAACAGATTGGATGTGGGGTAAGGGTAATTTGGGAGTTCAAGATGGCTTCTAGGTTACTAGCCTGAGGGACCAAGAGGATAGTGTTCTTTGCAGTAATAGGGAAGGTAGGAAGAAGAAAGAGGGTTTAGAGTGAAAGATAATGAGTTCTCTTTGGGACATGTTAAGTTTAAATTGTCTGCTTGCAATATCTGAAGGGCAGTTGGAGAGGAGAGGTAGGAGGTTGACAGAGAGGTTGCTGGAGAAATGTCCAATTTTAGCCCTAGACTAATAGTGTTGCTTTAGTAATTGTCAGGGTAGCTCGAATAGTTGGAGATAATGTTTTTACATAGCTGACTTTAACAAGTATCTTAAAGAGGTATTTGAATGTTTACTAAATGCTTATCCTGCTTTTTAGTGTGTCTTTGCTGAATGATATAAACTTATTATCTTAATGTACTTGTCCTTACATAAAGGCACAAGGTGTTACCTTCTACTAGAATCAGGTTTCTTGGTCACATGGAAGTGTCTAGAATGAATGATTTACAGAGCACTTACTATATGCAAAGCGTTATGCCAAGTGCTTGGGATATAAATAGAAAAGTAAGACAGTCCATCTTCTCAGGGAGCTCACATTCTAATGGGAAGACAACACTTGTAGAAGGTTTCAATTGCAGGTCAGATGAAGAGGTGCCATGGTCCTCAGCGTGCAGCAGCAAAGCGAATGTTAATGTCTTTTCTTTAATGTCATCTCCACTGATAAAATCATATCAATTTCTGATGCTAAACCATTTGACAAAGATTTTGACAGTAAGAACTTTCTTTTCTGGGTCTTCAGTAGCTGTAGCAATAGCCCTTGCAGGAGCAGGTGCCAGGCTGATTCTCCACAGGGGATGTTTCCCAGGATGACTAAAGGCATTCGACCAGAGCATTGTTATTCCTTAGGTTCTTGGGTCAAGCGTCCTGGGCTGTCTTCATCAGTGTCTGAGGGTAGAATTGTGGTCAAGGGTGGTGGTTGGACTGGCCTGTCACATGTGGCTTCCTGTCCTTTCCTCAGGATGCTTTGCTACTTTAGCTATGGGCTTATAGAAGTATAGAACCTTGAGAATTTTTTCAAAAACAGCATATTTTTGTATAATTAGTTCAACAGTTTTTCATTGATACTGTTATTTTGTAAGCACACATTGTTCAAATTTTGAGTTTTTAAAGGCTCTTATGAAATAAAATCTCCAAGAGAAATAGATTTTAAAGTTGTTTAAAGCGGCTTTCTGAGGTGCCACAGTTCATTTGGAAAGTTTCTGGAAATATTCCCACAGAAAAGACAGAGCCCTGTGTTGTTTCTGGATATTGGGTTTTTCATATTGAATATAACTGTTTTTGAATATAGAATGTGTCAATCTAGCTATAATGAGTTGATATTTTGCATTTTAGGACTTAAATGAATTTAAGGAGGTAACAACATGTGTCTTCCCCAGGTAAGCTTTCTTTTCACTGTCTCTCATATGAAAAAGCATTTGCAACAAATATATTATATTTGGGGATGTACTATATGTGTACTGGACTGTGAGCTGGAAGAATAGATTGATAGACTCTTATCCCTTCTGGGTTATTTATTGATAGTTTCAAAATTTTAGCTTTGTGATTTTTTATTTTTGGAATTCCTATTTTAAGAATTCTCAAAATAAACTACTTGTGTGTTGGCACTGAATCCAGGGTGCAAGAGAGTATTTTGTCTTTTTCTCTTTCTTTGATCTCTTTGAATATACTGGATATACTGAGTCAAAGGGTATTCACAATTAGGGGACTTTTTGAGCATGGCATTAGATGTTTCCAAAATAGTTGAACCAGTTCACAACTCTTATCAACAATGCATTTGGGTGCCTGCTTTCTTATAGCCCCTCACAACAATATAATTGCCTTTTTTTGTCACATTTGCCAATTTCCACTTTTCTATTTATTAATGATTTGGAGCAATTTTTATATTGCTATTCATAGCTTTAGTGTCTTCCTTTGAAAACTGCCTGTTCATAGCTTTTGAGCATTTATCAAATGAGGAATGCCCCTCATTCTTATTCATTTCAATGATGTCTTTATATATCTTAGAAAATGAGAACTTTGTCAGAGACTTTCGCCACAAAGATTTTTTCACAATAAGTATTTCCCTTCTACTTTTGACTATATTGATTTAGTTTGTGCAAAAGTTTTTATGTAATCGTTATTGTCTCTTAGTTTCTGTGATCCTCTTTATCCATTGTTTTGTCATGAGTTCTTTGAATTGTCCATTTTATTTCTTCCATGCCTTTGCCCCATGCTTGGAAAATGTTCTATTCTCCTTCTTGGAGTCCTTATCCTTAATTCAAAGTTCAAAACCTACATCACAGAGTTGTTATGAAGATCAGACGAGATGATATATTTAAAGTACTTAGCACAGTGCCTGGCACATTAAACCCTTTTCCAACCCATACCCCTGATTCCCCATCTGCCACCTTTGCTGATTCTCCTATGTATAGGTCTTCTCTCCCTCATCAAATCATCTTGTATTTACATATATGTATAAATATTGCATCTCTTAGTATAGTATAAGTTCTTTAAGGGCAGGAACTTTTTTTATTTTGTCTTTCTTTGTATCATTAGCTCTTAGAATGGTGCTTTGCACATAACAGACACCTAATGAATGTTTGTTGAATTAACTTAGATTGAATCATTGTGCTCTATGCATTTTTGGTAGAAGAGGAGCATGTCAGTTCACTGCTAGAAGTAACACTACAGAGACAGAGCTCTTTCAACAAATACCCGTTTGTATTGCTACCATGAACTGTTTAGTAAAATACAGTAAAATTTCTAACATTTACATTCACATAACTGGAATACACCTTTTAATCTGAAGATTAGAGAAAGTGTTCTCTTAAATGCATTTGGCAACACTAGCCTTTTTTTAAAGATTTTGAAAGGATCGTATACAAATAAGTAATAAATTAATTTTTTTGGTATTCAATTACATTTTGTTTTCATTTTGACCATTTTTAAATTTTAGGTTACTGGATACTAAACTGATGGCAAGCACACAACCTTTTAAGGTAATTTCCCAATCTGAATTATGATTGCCAATTTCTCACAATTTTCTTGTTTAAAAAAAACTGATAGATACCTTTTGTAACCGAGGTATTTTTGTAACCATTTGACATTTTTCAAATGCCTATCATATACTTCAAATGATTGTGTATTGTGGCAAAGACATAGTTTTGCCATACCATTACCCACTACAGTATTGAAGAAATAGGCTCATCCAGAAAAGACCTGTTTTGATTATATCTATATCTGACATACTAAATATAAAACCTGCCTGCTTAGCATATTTAGTAAACTTTGACAACTGTGAGTGTCACTAAAGGACATAAGGTGGCAGTACTCATCATATTTAGTAGTTAACTGTCATCAAATATACTTATCCAATATAATACATAATAATTGCTGGTTCTTTGCTTCTCTTTTCAGGATATTATTAACAACACATCCCTTGCAGAACTGGAAAAGCGATTAAAAGAGGCACCATTCAACCCCCCTAAAGTTGGTAAGAGTTTAAGGAAAAAAAATGAAGTCATTTGATTATGAATTAATAAACAAGTGATGTATAATAAACATAACTGATTCCATAATGAATGGAAGTTGTCACTGAGTTTGCTACCTAATAACCAACATTGTATTGCTGGTTTCTGATTAACCATGTCAGTATCCTCTTTAGATGTGTTTTTAGTTGGATAGCTTGATCATTGAGGAGCAAAGTAATTCAAACTTACATGTCATCACTTGACACTGGTGGCATTTTTCCAAAAATTAAAGGATTTTTTTCCCCCTCTACAGTGAATCCTTTCAATGTAAAGAGATAACTGTTTATGGTTGAGCACCAACACTACAATTTTTTATGCCCTTGGCAAGTTTGAGAACTGTGTCTCTAGACTGAGAGGAATGGAAATCCCCATACCCTCTGTTAACTTGGTATGGGAGTGGAAGCAGGGCAAGTAATCAAGGTAGCAATTGAGAAAACTGAACATAACAAGGAATACATCCAGATTGGGAAATATTTGGTCTTACTACATTTGATCTATGTACCCTGTGCTCAGTTTCTTTATCTCTTTCCAAACTGTATACATAATTTGTTTACATTGACCTAATTGTGTCATTGTTATGTATTCCAGAGATATTTTATTAGATTCCTCTGGATTTACCTGAAAATTTCTAGTCATCAGTTATAGACTGATGATTTATAACTTTCAAAGCATAGTCTCCTCAATCATTCCAGATTATAGTTAATTGTTTTTCTTTCTGGTTAGTTAGCCCAAGTGAAAGGGGATAAAAGAAAGAAGGAAATTTAGAGCATGCCTAATGTGTGTGTGAATGTGAGTGAAAGAGAGCTGGTGGGAGATTTAAGGAATTAAGTTATGTAGATAGGGAACATTTTTAAAAAGACGAAAGTTTCAGGCTTAAAGTATTCTTATTTAATATCTTTTCGTGGTTAGGAAATTCTCTGATGAACATTATATTGATGTAAAAATCCTTTTTTTAAACTGTTACTTACATTCATTACTTGATTTTAATATTGTAGCTTTTATCTTAAATGATCAAGGGAATACTGTACTGATTTGTCAAACTCTGTTATATCTCTTTTTGTGAATGATTTTATGCTTACATATTGGAACTTCACTATGCCTCTTTTCACAGCATAAGGCAGGATTGTCTCAGATAGACTTCATCCACATAGGTTTAACTACTCCCTTCTTCCTCACCTCTCTCAATTCCAGGATAACTAACTGTAATAAAATAGTAAAAGCTCTTTGAGTTGGCCTTCTCATTAAGGTAGTTCTATAGAGTGGACCCTGAGGACATAACATTATTCTGAGAATTTGGTATATTTTTGGATTCACTTGTGCTTTCCCATTTTATTGCTTATACTTGGAGATATAGTACAGAAAGTGTTCTGAGCCTGAGTCATTAGTCCTTAACTTTTCAGCAAGTTCAGTCCTGTTAGATTGGGTTCTACCTGTTAATGTAATCCCTTTAAGAAATACTTTAAAAATTTGGAATGGTTTCAGAAATAGAATTATTGTCCTTAGAGTGCTTATTGGTTGGTGGTATCAGAAATTTGGTTTCTAGTTTGGGGAGGGCAAGTTTTGCAGTTTCTAAGGTATTTATTAATCATTAAAATCAGGTGAAGGTTTACTTTCTGAGTTATAAGGCTTATAAAACTTAAATACTTGAAAACTAGACACTCTAAAATCTTTGATGTTTGATAAAGTTAATATTATTGTGTAGAAAAGGCATTTGACATTGTTAGGGATAGCACCTCTCATCAGGAATCATATTAGCCTTATCAAAGTAAGTCTTGGACTATGGGAGAAATAGAAAATATTTAAATTACTGAAGTAATTTCTTAAGACATTATTTTATGGCCACATAGGTTATTTCCGTGGAGATTATTAACAGAATGAAGTTCAGTGTACAAAGGAGGCATCATTACATTTCATGATACCCTTGGGAAAACCTTTTTTTCTTCTTTCCTTTTAGAAAGTGCAGAAGGATTTCCAAGTTATGATACTGCATCTGAACAGCTCCACGAAGCAGGCTATGATGCATACATTACAGGACTGTGTTTCATCTCCATGGCTAATTTTCTAGGTACTTTGTACATGTCAATATCAAGAATTCACATAATTGGGGTGGGGGTAAAACTTACCTGTCCACTTTTTCCTATGACCCACTCATTTGGAGGTGGGAAGGTATATGAGGTGGAAGTCAGGTAGAAAGGGAAGGTCTGTAGGAGAACTTCTGAGCAGGGAATGGAGTAATTTTCCCTCCCTAAGCACGTCAGACAATGTGGAACTTGGTTATTGAGTACTTTCATACCTTACCAAACTTGTTTGTTGATTTATATATTTTTACCTGAATTTTCAGACCTCGTATACACAACGATTTATCATATCCTGCCTCTTTTTTTTCATTAGGTTCTTTTCTCAGTCCTCCAAAAATTCACGTGTCTGCCAGATCAAAACTGATTGAACCTTTTTTTAACAAGTAAGTGACCCATAGGTCCCAGTGCAGAAATTATCTGACATAAATAAGAATGAGTTTAAGAGTGGAAAGTAAATGGTCTGTTGATCAGGGATGATTTTTGAGGGGAATTTATTTTTTGGATGAAGTAATTGCTTATCTGGGGCAATCAAGTTATTTTTTTAAAATGATAAGATAAGCTTTTGGGGTCATTTTAAACTCAGCTAGTATGTTTATTAAATAAATTGGTTAAAAAAAAGATAATTCCAAAAATGCAATGCTATTCTTTTTTTTTAGTATTTTTTTAAAATTTATTTTTAATATGTTTAGTTTTCAGCATTGATTTTCACATGAAGTAGGAAGTTAATTAGGAAGGAAGAACACTATTCTCTTAAGATTCTTTCCCACTTAAAGTTCAGTGGTCCTGAGTTACCATAGCAACTTTCTAACCAATTTCCCTGACTTTAGTCATTATCCTCTCAAATCTATCCTACATACTTCTGCTAAATTACAAACTCAGTGACCTGGTCCTTCAAACCTCAGTAATCTGGACCCCTTTCGCCTACCCAAATTTTTTTTTCCTTACTCCCAGACCTTCTGTTTTTTTTTTAAATTATTTTTAATATGTTTAGTTTTCAGCATTGATTTTCACATGCATTTGAATTACAGATTTTCTCCCCATTTCCACCCCCCCCCCCCACTCTAAGATGGCGTACACTCTGGTTGCCCTGTTCCCCAGTCTGCCCTCCCCTCCGTCCTCCCATTCCCCT
>CM053624.1:252028038-252047959 GCA_028646595.1 Phalanger gymnotis | reverse complement strand
CTGCTTCCCTCTGCCACTTTGTGGGTTCTGCAGTTCTAGAATTGGTTCAGAGCCATTTTTTAATAGGTTTTTGGAGGGACTTGGTGGGGAGCTCACGCCAGTTACTGCTTTCCAGTCGCCATCTTGGCTCCGCCCCCCTTGGTTAGAATTTTGCTAAATGTAGAAGGGTACAAAAAGTGATTGTTTGAGTAGGTTCATGGGGAAACCCCTCTCTGAAATCTCTCTGTGAAGCCTTGCTTAACCTGTGTAATTTCTCATTGTTTTTTTTTCCCCTTTATGGTAAGACATTCTTTTTTTCTGAGACATTTGAAAGTCAACCAGTGCTTGAAATTCGAAGTAATAAACCAAATTTGTCCTACTGCACTAGCAAAAGATGATCATGTACAGTTAATTGTTCTTAACCTGTTTAGATAGGGAGAAATACAAATGATTTTGGGTACACTTTGTTTTATGTTGTTATTGACCTTATCCTAATTGATATGACATTTCCTTGTAAATACAGGTATAATTTCTGTCTTTAAAATATTGATGGTACCATTTATTAAACTGTCTCTTCGAGGAAAAATGCTCAGCAATCATTGCAAGTTCTTCATGCACATCTGTGTTTTTTGTTATTTTATGGATATATAAATTTTTATTGATATGAATAAATTCTTTGGGTATATATATTTGTATAAGTAAATATGAAATTTACTAAGCACATATTCTTTATACCATTTGAGTGGCTAGCAGACAGCACAAGTGTATAAATATTATTTTGTTCTACTTGGGCCAGACTTTTGTATTTTAAAAGTAAATAAATATGGCTTCCCTCGCTGTTACCCATCCTTACCTCCACCCAAAACAAAACACAAAACTTCAAACCTACCTTATTTTCCATTATCTCAAATTAGCATTCTTATTTGTCTTTATTAGTGATCCCTTCTGAGAATTTTAAATAACTGGAGTTTAGGCAGTGCGCGGAGACCGAATATGGATTAGAAGGGCTTTTTGACTCTCACATTTCTAGAAAGATGGCGTTTTATCCCAAGAGTTATTGCCTTGTACCATTTTACTTTTGGTACCAAGAATCTTCCACATGAAGTCCTTGTTTTGTTTGACTTTTTGAGGGCAGGGTAAAAGTATTGGGAGAGTGTTATATTTGTTATTGAAGTGAAGTTCAAGTTACTCCTAATGGTAGGGTTATTTTTAATAACATTTCCTCTTGTTTATCTTGGAGGCTTTTGTAGTATGGAAAAGATTTACTCTCTTTTATAGCCTTGGTCAGTTTTCATCAGTATGTAGGAAAAATAGATTTAAAGCAGATCCTTTGGAAAGATCCTTTTAGTCTGGAACAGGCTAAAAATATTCTTTGCTTTCATATTTCATTGTACCATAGAAAGTACAAAATCACATTCCTGTCTCATTTTTATGAGGAATAATTTTTTTTCTCAGTAGGAATTTCTTTGGGACACTTTGTATCTTGCTCATGGAATTGTAGATAGCCTTTTATCAGCTTATTTTTGAGAAAATTGTGCTGTGTTGTTCTAGTTCTTTAAAAATTAGTGGAGCAGAATGTCAAGAGCACTGGGTGTGGAGTCAGGAGATTGGGGCTTGGGTCCCAGCTTTTCTGCTGACTGAACATAATTAGCAGGACTTTGGAAGACATCACATCGCCGTTTTGATCTTCAGTTGCCTAAACTTTGAAATAAGGGAGTAAGATGCTCTCCAAGATCCTGTCTAGTTCTGATATGCCAAGAGTCTATGAATGAGACAGCTGACTTTTGTATGTATAGTTTTAAAAAAAGATTTCTGTATTTGCCTCATGTAGTTTTTGTATTATATTATTGTTGCTACAGCTGTGCCTCCTGAGATGAGGTCACTTTATTTCCTTTTCATGGTTTGAGGGCTTTGGACCAGTAGAGATGGAGAGGACTAAGAAGCCACAAGTAAGATAGTAAAGCTTAGAGTGGATGCAAGGAAACAAGGAGGAATGGTTGTACCTTAAATATGATATGATATTGTAGGATAGAAATTATTTTTGTTGAAACTGAAGAAAAGTCATGCTGGGAGAATTTGATTTACATGACACGTGATGGGATGATTTGTGGTGAATTATAACTTTGTAATGATAATAATATATGGAATCAACTTGGTTGTGAACAATGAAGTGGAGTTAAACTTACAGTGCCATTTATAGCACGTGAGTAACATTTCTTCCTTCTCATTCAGACAATAACTCACTATTTAAATTGATATGTATGTAATGGAGGAATCTAAGATCACTGTCATCTGGAACATTTTTCAAAATGTTATTTTAAAAATTAATGCAATTCAGGAAGTTTTGGAGAATTATTTAATTTCATGCATTAATGTTGAATTTAGGGGAAACATTTTTGGTGCCCAAATCCTATTCTCTGAAAAGAAGTTGAGGGATTTCTTTCTTTCTCTTCTTTGCCTTCATATCATTAACACCAACAAAAACTTGTAGCTACTTTGTCCTACACAAGTATGTGCTAGTGAGAATTAGAAGACCCCTACTAGTAGCAGGCTTGTAACACAGTGGAAAGAGCACTGGAATTGGAGTGAGAGCTTGATTTCAAGCCTGGCTTTGGTATTTAATAGCTCTAAGACCCTGGGGAATTTCATAACCTCTATCAACATCAGTCTGGAGATAAATCAGAGATAATAATACACGGGGTTATTGTTAGGAAAACATTTTGTACACCTCAAAGCTCTATATAAATGGGAGGTATTAAGAGAATGAGTGTTGAGGAACCATAATGAATATACATTCTTCAAGTGGGGAGCTGTGCTTGATAACATTTAACTGTAAATCTCTCTCTTACTGGAAAATTTCCTTAAAGCTATTTAGTATTTCCATGCTTATTTTGATGAGGAACAGACCCTGACTAGAAATAAATTAATATTAGAAAAATGAACAATATAAAACTTTTTTTTTGAAAAATTACATAATAATGCTTTCTACTTGTAAATAAAGATTAGATCAGAGGGCCTTTTAGGTATTTAGTATTGAGACTATTTCATGGTCAAAACATTGCCCCTTGTAAAAGCACATTTTCTTATTACTGAGCAATTATTAACTCTTTGGATGTTGTTACTGTAGGGTATAGCTTCTATCCAGTGAAGAAATTGAGAGCTCCCTGTTTGACATCTTTTTTGTAGGTTTTATTGATGTGAAAATATAACAGTATATATAGTGAGGAAAAAGAGATGACAGCTACCATCCATGCTGCGCAGAAGTGATGATGTGACTTGCCCAAAGTCACATTGTTTTTGTGGGATAGCCCTGGTTTTTAGGGAAGCCAGGTATCTACTTTCCTCCATTCCCTTTATAATTTGGAGAAATGCAGAACTAAGAGCCAGAAGAATTCTCCTTCACTTGACCTTTTTATTCCCTTACTCTTTAAATGTGCTTTGGTATTTAGTTTTAGCCATTGACAAAAAAAGTCAACTTGTGGTTGACTTTATGACTATATTTTAGTTCTGTATATGCCTCACTCCATCCTGTATTTGAGATGCACAGCTATTGCTTTGACTAACATTACCGAATCTGATTTAGTTATGGAGCAATGGGGCAAGTATTGACAGATTTATAAAGTGGTTCAAGGGACTGTGTTGGTATGTAAAATCTTTGAACTAAAGGGGAGGTCATAGGAATTTTAGCGCAAAACAGGAATTAAGTTTCTTTTCATACCTAAAACTGTCAGATACAGCCACTATTATTGATACGTAATTTCCATGTTTAATACTTTAGTGAGAAGAATATCACTAATGTTTTCTCATGAAATACTTTTCCTGTTTATATCATATAAAATGCAGTTAAGGAAATGCTTATTTAGACCAGTCCACTATAGTATTTTTTTTTTAAAACATTCTTACTAAGCTTAATTCAGACACCACTTCCTACATGAGGTCTTTCCTCATCCTAGCTGCTAATGCCTCCTTCTGTACAGTTTACTGTGTATTTATCTTGTATATATGTGTATGTGGATATGTTGTATTTCCTCAGAGAAGGGAAAGCTCCTTAGGGGCAGAAGCTGTTTGATTTTTGTCTTTGTATCCCCAGTGTCTGTTACAGAGCCTGACACATAATAGTAATAATAAATACTAGTATTTGTAAATACGTAATTAATAAATACTTTTTGATTGAAGGAGAAAAGATTTTTAACCACTGTTTGTCAGCTGTTCAGATTAGCCACCTTGTTTTGTTTCAGGCATCTCAGTGTGTCAAAAGCACACGTCTTGTCCTTGTACTCTAAAAACCCTTAATTATCTTAAGTTTAAGTGAAGTGAATAGTATCGGGACTGCCTTGGAGTCAGAAAGACTGGAGACAAGGCACTTATGTGCCAGAACTAGGTAACTCTCTAACAACTTAAGTCATGGGTAATTTGTGGCTCTGCGTAAGGAGGGAATTTCCATGTCATGAGTTCCTTATATGCATGAAATTATGGATCTAGTTTCTTTCCTTTTTCTCATCTGCCCCCTCCCTTTGAACGATGTCTAAATCTTTAGGCACATAAACTCATATTTTAAGTTATTGGATAAAGAATTCTTAAGTTTACCTGTATAACAGTTTTGTACTTGTGTGTAACTTTTCTATTGTTATAGATTTAAGGCAAGTCATAAGTATTTAGTGCTGTCACTGGGGAAGTCAGAGAGAATGTCTCGTTTTTCTTGTCAGTTGATGCCACACATAAGCTTTTTGGTGTAACTGTGTATCTTTGGGTAGTGCTTTGTGTGTTGACAGGAGGAGGAAGAGCTGAAGGGAAATAGCTGAAGTGCTTGACTCGTATAAAGTCTCCTTTCATAAGAGCAACTCAGCAAGGTTCTTGAGAGAACACTTCGTGGTAATCTGTATTTTACTTTAAAAGATCTCAACACAAAATTGAATTATGAGGGAGAAACGATCTGCCTCTATGTTGTTTGCAGTTTTTTTAGGATTGGGGGTAGTTGTGTAAGTTGTGAGGAAGTAAGAGAATGGCAGCTTGATCTTCTCCTTCAGCTTATTATCTGAAGTTAGCATATAAAGCTGAAGCAGTACTTTTCAAGTACCATCTTCCAGGACCCTTTGGTGGTCACTGCAGGGAGAGTTCTGGAGAAGATGAAGACAGAGGAAAGATAGGAGAAAGCAGCAAGCTGATAGGTAGCATTCACCCACAACATGACTGTAGAAACAAATGGCCCCAGAATTTAAGGGTGGTAGTTTAATTCTCTTTTAATGGTAGCAGCACCAGGGAACTAGATGAATCACCATCCTTTTAAAAATAGTATTTTATACCCTCTAGACATCTTCAGAAATGTAACTTAAGCCATGAGGAGTTATAACTTAGCCTTCTTTTAAGCTCCATCAAATCAGCTGCCATACACATTCCTTTCCAGATAAAATGAGCCTAGATAAGCAGACACTTTAAAAATAAAGTCCATTTTGGGAGTCTATGCAAAAATGCGCAAAGGTATATTCAAAGGCAAGTACTTTGATGAGTGTAGTGAGTACCGTCTTCTATATAAGTTCAAGGAAACAGTAAGCCTACTGAATTTGTTTTCCCTCAATACTATATGCATTGTTCCTACATATATTTATTGAAGCTGTTTCCTCTTCCTTGTGCCTATTTGCCTTTTTCTCTCATTGCTCCAAACCACTAGCCTAACACTCCTCAAGCATCACCTTAGTACAGGTACTTCAAGAGTAATTTACAAGTAGAGACTGCCATGAGGCAGAGAGAAGGGGGAGGAGAGTATTGCTTGTTAATTTATTTTCTGGCTTATCTGACTTCTTATTCTTTCTGTTCTGATTTTCTAAACTATGTCTGAATCAGTACTTGTTTTCAAGAAACCATCAGCGAAGGGTTTGTCTTAGGTTGTTATCTGTTGCCTGCATTACTGTCCTTACTTACCAAAAAATCTTGATTTTAAATAAGCTAGGCTAGTCTATGTGAGAAACCTTAAATGGCACTCACCTGAACTCATCCTAGAGCCCTGGCACCATCAACAATACTGACACTTAGAAAGCAGTATGAGACTGTCCAAACACCAAGCTGTCATGATGTGGTGAAGATGCTTTTATTACTTTACAAAAATTTCTCTACAGTATAAGTATTGACTTAATATGTTTACTTTAATTCTGCCTTGTTTGGAAAAATAATATCAACCCACACATCCATATTTTAGCGGCTTGTCCTCTCCATTAGGGGGAGATTAGCAGTGAAATGCATGAAAGCAGACTTGCCTTGTACTCACTGTGCATATAAGCTGCTCAATGCTATAAGCAAGAAGATGAGTAGCTATTTTTAAGGGTCCGTTGTTATCCTGTATTAAGGAGCAACAGTCTCAAAAACAGAGAAATTCATTCCAGGAACTTGTTTGTATTTAAAGAAAGATAATTTTTGTTTTCACAAACTACTTAACCAGTGGGTTTTCAGAGTTCTTCCTGACTTAACTATCTTGAGCAATCATTGTGTTTAGTTTACTTTTATATTTTAAAACCTAAATGTGCTCCAAGACCTACAGATATTACCTCCTCTGAATGGCCACTTCAACATTTTTGTTCCTGGATATTCTAGATATAATTTGATGTGGTTCATTTGGTGAATGCTCTTCAAATGAGTTTTCATCCCATTGGTGTTGGTAATGCTCCATCTCTGTTCAGAGGGAAGCACATGAATTGACCCTGGGAGACAAATGTCAGGCAACATTCTCTTTGTCTAAAGAGCAAGTGACTTGATTGAAAATTGTGTCCCCAACTGACTAGAATTAAAATGATTCTAAAACAACTTTCTTCTGTGCATTCACTTGTATTTTGTACAGAAGCATTACTGAGCATTCAAAATAAATAGTCTGATTTGGGACACATTTCTGCTTGCCTTTTTCCCCCTGACGATAAAATTAGTTTTTCATAGCCCATAAATATGTATAATGATGAGCCTTAGCATACAAGCTTCTTATGCAGTGCTTTTACTGCTGTGGCCTGGAGGAAATACCAAGACTATTTGCAAGTACAGTAGACCTGGTGAATCGCTAAATGTTTCAATTTTCAGTTGAAAGGCACATAGTGAAGCTAAGCTCTAAATTAATTTTTCACTAAAATTGCATTGAGATTAGATTTTACTCAATAGTGCTATCTTCTAGTTTTCATTGGGGTGAGAGAAGCACTATTTCATTTGAAAATATATCTGTAATGCTGTGTATGTGATCTCTCTTGAGAAGTTTATTAGAAAGAAGAGTGTATAGTTTTGATGACAGCAGGTAAAATGAAATCTCCATTTTGGCCTGGTATATGAAGTAACTAGCATTTTGACAGAAAGATTGAGAATTTTAATGACTTGAGATTTTTTGTCAAAGAAATCAGAATAAGTTTTCTTTTTTATGAAAACACACGGCTGACTAAAGGTCCCATATTAGACTGAGTATTCAAGGATCTCCTGACCAACTCTTAAGTTTATGATTCTATAACACTCTCCTTCTCTGGTTTAATGATTCTGTGACTTCTTGATGGTGATCATTACATTCGAGTTCAGGTCACTGGAAAGACTTGATTCATGTGCCTCTTTATTTTTGTAGCATACCCTTCACAACACACTTGGAAAGACTACTCTTTTGAATTGTGGCTATAGCTAATTGGATTTCCTGACTATTGCTCCATCCTAACTTTCCTCTTAGCTGCCTGAAGCCTTTCCTTAGAGAAAACTTACTCATAGATGGGTTTTAGGATGGTTCTGCCACAGTTTCCTAGCAGACAATTGTGCTACATTATCTGAAACTAAACTAGTCTGTTTTGGAAATATCTCTCTGCTCACCTTTTCAGTTGTTACTGTGCAGGTGGCTGGTTTGTCAGTTAGCCACTGCTTGGGGATTCCGTTGTCATGTAGTCTTTTTATATATACAGAATTGTGCTTTGATAACCATTGCTTCAGCATTCTGTAGTGGAAAAAGCACTGGGCTTGGAGTCAGGAGAGATCTGGGTTTGAATGTTGGCCTCCAGCCGGTCAATCTCATCAAACTCAAGTTTGCTCTTTTGTAAAACAGAGATAGTACATTCCCCACCCACCTCAGAGGAGTGCTTTTTAAAGGAGTGCTGTGTACACCTTAAAGCAAAATAGACATGTGAGCCTTCCTTCAGATGGAGGGTGGGTTTTGTTCTTGATTGCATTCTTCATGTTATTCTCCTATTGGATTGCTCTTGTATTGAGTCTCTCAAGGAAATAGATCAAGACCCCACATAGAAGTGATTGAACGTTTGGAATATGAGGTCACACAGGTTAGACATGGCCATTTCTTTGTCGTTTTTGGTTGGTTACTTTCTGTTCAGCATTACCATACTCTCTCCTCCAGTCACCCAAAATAGTGTCCCAAAAGTCTTAATGCAGGTTAGTGGAGTTTTGTTTGTTTTTAAATAATTTCAGAAGTACAAATGCTACAAACTTTTAAAAATTGGAAAGGTTAATTGAGTAAAAATATTGAAATTTTTAAAATTAAAATTCAGCATAACCTCTTGTCTTGTACTGTACATGCCCATTCCAGATTTTTGCTTTATAAAAACTTTCATTGACTTCTGCGCAGTGACGAAAGGATTGCATTTGTAATCCTAGCCTTAATATTGTCCAAAGAACAAGGGTTTGATGTATACATTTTACTTTTGACATGACTCCACAAGAAGAATTCTAATGGAGATAGATCTAGTAACTGAAGTGGCCGAATAAGAGGACCTTTTTTACTGAGCCACTGGTTCGAGAAAAAATCATGCATAAATTTTCTCACATAAAATGTATAATAACAGCTGCTTTGCCTTGCTAAAATTAAAATTAAAAATTCATAAAACATATATAACAGAAGTTAAAATAATTAAACTTTTAATGAAAGTTTGTAACATTGATACTTACGAAGTTATTAAAACTACACAAGATTTTTGGGATACCCTGTATCTATAAACCTTGTATTTGCATTGATTTCTTTCTTTTTTTTCATGAAAATTAGAGAACCATTGTAGAGCATGCTTCCTTAATAGCTGATTATAGTAGTAATTTGTATTTTAGTAATTTTGTAGTAATTTTAGCAATTTGATGATTAAAATCTTTGATCGTCTATTAGGGCTTCCTTGTTGTATGTGCACCCAAAATCATCTTTAACTTTTTTTTTTGTTAGTTTGTAGAGTTAAGTAGACTTTGCACAGCATTCCAGAATAACCAATATGATTTCTTCTAGGTATACTTGAATAGCAGAGTCTCCTTAGGAACATAGACTAAGAGTTATAAGGAATTTCAGAGGTCATCTGTTGTAAGCACATCATTTTTAAAGATAAACACCTGAGGCCCAGAGAGGTTTAAGTATCTTGCTGATGATCACAAATGTGGCAAAACACAGAGCTGGAATTTAGACCCAGGTGCTTTGACTCCATATGCATAATTTTTCTGTCCTTAAATATAGCTACATAAAATAGATGACAAAATCTATTGGTAATTCTTCGGGTCATAGCAAATGGGTCAATCAGTAAACTTTTATTAAGCACATACTGTGTTCCAGGCACTGTGCTAAGCAGTGGAGATGATAAAAAAAGATGAAAGACAGTTTCTGCCCTCAAGGAACTTATAATCAAATGGGGGAGAAAAAAATACAAACAGATATATACAAAGATATATATACATAGAGGAAATAATAAATAGAAAATAATAGAGGGAATGGACTTGGATTAAGAGGGAATAGGAAAAAGCTTCTTGTAAAAGATGGGATTTTAGTCAGGACTTAAGGAAGGCATCTAGGTGGCACAGTGGGTAGAGGTCTGGACCTGGAGTTAGGAAGACTCATCTTCTTGAGTTAAAATATGACCTTAGATTTGTGTGTGACCCTGGGCAAGTCACTTAACCCTGATTGCCTTAGTTTCTTCATCTGTAAAATGAGTCAGAGAAGGAAATGGTGATCTACTCCAGTGTCTTTCTAAGAAAACCCTCAATGAGGTCACAAAGAGTGGGACATGACTGAAAACAAATAACAAAAGGAAGCAAGGGAGTTGAGTAATTGGTGCAGAGGAGGAGAGAGCATTTCAGCCATGAGGGACAGTCAGAGAGAATATCTGGAACTGAGAGATGGAGTGTCTTATTCGTGGAATTGCCAGGAGGTTCCTTGATGGCTACTCAGAGTTTCCACACCAACACTCTTCTGAAGAGTGAACCCCCAAAGCAAAATGCTAACCTCCAAGTATATATATGCTTCTTCAGGGTCAGAGGGCGTCACAACCATGAGACTCAAACCCATGTGACCTAGGCCTTCCTGTGACTTAAGCAGGTCATCAAAGACTCCTGATTCAATCAAAGGCTATTGATTGAAACAAAGGCAAGACTCAAAGGCACTTGATTGCCTTAGTGCTGAGAAGCACTCCAAACAAAAGACAACAAAAAGTCCCACTTTACTTGCCATTACACTCCCTCCCCTCTTCCTAAAATGGTAACCAATTTGATGTATTATATATGTGCAATCATGTAAAACATTTCTGTATTAATTATGTTGTAAAAGAAGAAACAGAACAAAAGGGAAAAATACATGAGAAAAGTAAAGAAAGTAAAAATAATATGCATCCATCTGCATTCAGAGTCCTATCAGCTCTTTCTGTGGATGCGGATAGCGTTTTCCATAACGAGTGCTTTGTAATTGTCTTTGATCATTGTTCTGTTAAGAAGAGCTAAGTTATTCATAGTTGATCATCACACAATGTTGCTGTTACTGTGTACTGCTCACTTCACTCAGCCTCAGTTCATATAAGTCTTTCCAAGTTTTCTGAAATCCACCTGCTCTTCATTTCTTGTAGCACAGTAGTATTCCATTACACTCATTTACCACAGCTTGTTCATCTATTCCTCAGTTAATGGGCATCCCCTCAATTTCCAATTCTTGGCCACCACAAAAAGATCTACTATAAACATTTTTGTGCATGTTGGTCATTTTCTCTTTTTTATGTTCTCTTTGGGATACAGACCTAGTAGTGCTATTGCTGGATCAAAGGATATACACAGTTTGATTGCCCTTAGGGCATAGTTCCAAATTGTTCTCCAGAATGATTGGATCAATTTACAACTCTACCAACAGTGCATTAGTATCCCAATTTTCCTACATTGGCTAATATATTTATCATTTTCCCTTTCTGTCATATTAGCCAATCTGATAGGTGTGAAGTGGTACCTCAGAGTTGTTTTAATTTGCATTTGGAGAGAGCAGTTTTGGTAGAGTGATAAAGTTAGAAGCCAGATTGTAAGGGATTAAGAAGAGAGTGATAGGAGAGAAAGTGGAGGCACCTATTGCAGAAGACCTTTTCAAGGAGTTTAGCTACCAACTGCAAAAGAGAGGACAATAGTTGTCCAGGATGGAAGGATCAAGTGAGAGTTTTTTCCAGAATGGGGGAGACAGTGGCATATTTGTAAGACAGAAAGGAATGAACCATTAGACAGGGAGAGATTAAAAATAAGTGAAAGAGTGAGGATGACAAATAGGATATTATAGTGGAGGAGGATGGAATGAGATCCCTTGAACAAGTGGATGGGATAGCTTTGGTAAGGAGTAAGACCACCTCATTATGTGAGACAGTAGTGAAGGAAGAGATAATGGCAGAAGGTATCTTCTTTGTTGTTAATGTCAAACAAATGCTAAATAAATGTTAAAATATTCACAAAAAGAGGCAGGAGTTACATTAAGGATTTAAGAAGAGGATTTTTCTTGACTTTTTTGTCTACACTTCTATGGCCACATAGCACCATAACAGAAATAAGAATGAAGTTTTGTAGAATTGTTGGTTTGATTGAATATCTTTTGATATCTAAAGATGAAAGACATTCTAATTATTCTTAGTTCACAGTGAAGGAATAGCTTTCGCATATACTACCAAAATTTTTGCTTATTTATGGGTTTTCCCCTGTTTTTGCTTAAAATTTAATGTCATGTAAGGTGATTTCTTTGTAAAGTGTTTTAGCCTCTCATTTCAGAGAATCATTGTAGACCCTATGACAGCTATCCTCTGTGTAGTATACATTCACTTAAAGGGTTTTATTAAAATTTCAAAGACCACACATTTTTTCCAGCATAATGGTCTGCAAGTAGCATTTTACAAGGAAGATGACAGTTTACTGAGAGGAATTTGCCTTAGTTTGTATTCCCAGAAGCAAAGCTGCAAATACAAGAGTTCATTTTACAGTCTTATGACTCACTCAACATATTGTTGGCTGCCAAATTACATGTACTGTGGGCTTTCATTGTTTTGACATGGTTTGAGTCCATTGTCCAATGTCCAAAACCAAATAGCTAAATCAGAGGCTTAGGAAAAAGTTAAGAAAAGTTATTAATAAATTGTACATAAGGACTTTCTATTTGGTTGAAATAATAAGTAGACAATGCTGTTTGGATAGTTTTTTTGTCATTTGGGTAGTTTGACTAGAAATTAATTTTAATTCAAAAAAGATTTTATATACAGTAGAAATAATTTGCCTGTAGGCTGTAGTGATTTGATTGTCAAGGAGTAGAAAGTGATTAACCATGTCAAAGGCTATCAAGAAATCAAGGAGAATAAGTATTGAAAAAAGTCCTTTGGATTTGGTAACTAAGAGTTTACTGGTAACTTTAGAGAGAGCCGTTTCATTGGAATGATAAAGTTGGAAGCCATGTTGTAAGAGCTTAAGAAAAGAGTGAAAGTGGAGGCAGCTATTGTAGATGGTCTTCCATCAAAGACACTTGGCACAGAAAATAAATTTACATTGTTTCTATAAATAACCCCTATTAATGAGCTTAATCCAGGTAGAGCTTTTAAAATATTAAATCATAGACCATATACATGTGTAGGCCCACTAGAAAGATTGCACAAGTTTTCCAAATACAGTATTAGGTAAGCCTGTAATTAAAAATAACAAACAAGAAGGAATCCTTTGTTAATGCATTTTCAATAAAATTATTTCCCTTTAAACTAATTTTCTTCCTTTACTGAATGAGACAATATAGACAATTTTGATAGAGCAGGGGAAAATCTTAGTAATTAAAAGAAAATTAAGGACAGTAAGAATTAATGAAAATTTTCAGCTATACTATTTCACTGTTTTCCAGTATGTGCAAGCCAAAACAATTAACATACTTTCTAAGTAGAGATACTACTGAACTTTCATTAGGATTAAATGAGTCGTTTATTATTAGTTATTAGCGACATAATACGTTTGCTATAGTGCTAAATAAAGTAAAAAAAAATCCTCTTAGGTGGATTAAATATGGCTCCATATAAATTTGTTCACACTTGAGTTACTTAACAAAACCCTTTTTTGATAAATTGTACAAAAGTGAGGAAAAACAATTAATTTTAATTATTACAAATTCTAAATTATTGTTTTAGTAATTTCCTTATAATAATTACAAAATGTTATACTGTTTGAAAAATTAGTTTAAATTTGACTTTTGTCTCATCTCCAATTAATTACTAAACCAGACTAGATAAACACTAGCCTGGGATGTCATTTATTAATAATGTCATACTTTCAAATGTGTTATGGAAACTTACCTATTAACTGAAATTTTGGATATTAAATATTTTTTTAAAAACTTACACTGATCATGTCAAAGGTGATCCAAGAGATCATAGATTAAGAGCTGGAAGCAACCCTGGATTCTGTTACCCTTATTTTATATATGGGGAAACTGAGGCTCAGAGAGGTTAAATGATTTACCCAGGGTTAATAACTTGAGCACTGTTGAGTAATCGTGTAATAATGTGAGGTAGTATTTGAATTCAAGGCATCTTGACTTCAAGTCCTCTTATGTAGTACACCCATCTAGCTGCCATTTTGAGTCTCAGTCTTCAATTGGAAAATGTTTCTAGCACTTTAGGTTTTCATAACCTTTATGTCTCTTGAATCTAAGTTAATTAATAATAATTATTGCTTGATGACTGCAATAAGAAAACTACTATTTAAATGTTAAAATTGCTATTTAGTATAATTTTTTTGGTTAAATCAATTATCGTTCTTTCATTTATCTCTTCCTTGTTCTTGTAATCTTATATTTTAATGCTTTTTCCTTTTTCAGGAATGTATTTCTCAAAGAATGTAATTTTACTTAGACATTTAGGCTCCTAAACCTATAAAAAGAGGATTCACTACAATTGATGGATTAATCTCTGAGTTCTCCAGATGGAGAATTGACACTATGAATTTTTATGGTACAATAGAACATTAAGACCTCTCAGTTATTTATAAGAATGATTTCCCAAGTTCTTGGTTTGAATTAATTCCTTCAGTCTAATTCTTAGGTGTTAAGATTAATTTATTAAATGAAAAGCATCTTGAAACATCAGCACATTAAAAAAAAAATAAGAAGATAGACTCTTAACCAGTAGATCAGGACCATGAAGTTGTATTATAGGTGAGAAATTGTTTCAAAAAATAAAACCATTTTAATAGTTAAAGATTTTATTGTCATGGGTAGTGTTTTCAGCTTCTTTGAGCAACGTGTTTATTTCTTGTATTAGTGCTATGACTTGTTAAATAGATCACTAACTCTTGAGTAATGAGTAGAAATGAGCCTTTAATTGCAAGATAGTGACAATAGTCTAATACAAGACTTATTCCTAGGATAAAGTCATTTTTAATTGATTATTAAAAGAGTAGCAGTTCTTCAAAATGTTAATTGAGTAAACCAGATTTTGAAAGTCAGTAAAAACAAAATCACTTTTAGTGAAGAGAAGAGAGAATTTGGAGGGTTAGGAGAGAAGTGAATAATTTACAACAGTGATTTGCATTTACAACAGTGATTTGCATTGAGAGAAGTAGCCCAAGAATCATAATCAAGGAAGGATATGCATAAAAAGTAAAGTAATCAAACAAGTCATTTTGAGAATGAGGGATAAAATGCATATAGCATGAGTGTTACTTAGTATCCAAGAAATATTAAAAAGCAGAGAGGAAATCCTTCAGTGCATTGGATATGTCTACTGTGGAGGATTTATGGAAATACATGGATAGGAATGTCAAGACGAGAGGCATTGGATAAATTATAATTTGTGCTGGTAGAAGTGACTATACAGCAGACATCATGAATCTTACTTAAATATAAAATTTATCATTGATATTTTAAGGATCTCTTCATTTAAGAAACAAAAATCAAAACCTTTATTATAATTAGCTCCTCTCTTACTTTATTATTCAAAGTCAGAAAAAGTCATTGTTTAGGATGGATGAATGAATAAAGCATTTGCTTTGCTTAACTGTGCTAAATACTGGGAATACAAAGATGGAAAGGAAGACAAACTCTGCTCTCCCTGAACTCATGTTCTAGTGAGGAGACAACACAAAGTTTCAGCTGTAAGTCCCATAGTTCTTAGGATACAGTGTCAAAGCAGATATTAATTCCACCTTTAATATCATTTGTACTGATAAAATAATATCAGTTTCTGATGTTGAACTGTTAGATAGTGTTTAAGGACTTAAGTGGCAAGAACTTTCTTAGGTTATACTTGTTAATACTTGTATTGTTTCATCAAAGGCTTTGTACCATTTTAATGGTGCTTATTGATCTTCGTCAAAGCTCTTTTTCTATATGTAGTGACTTATTAGTCGAAGTTAGTATTTTGTCTTATATAGATTGTATTTAACTATCGCTAAGATTTGTGAAATAAGTTGTTTCTGTTCAGAACATTTATAGAATCCTGTATTTCCTTTAAAATATAAGTTTGGCCATGACCATTTCTCCTTTCTTGTCATCTTAGGTTATTTCTTATGAGGGTCATGGATATCCCATATCTCAATTTGGAAGGACCAGACTGTAAGTGATTTTGATTTCTTTGAATTTGGAAAATTCAAAATGTGGTATTTAGGACTAGCTGATGGACTAGCTTTTTAAGCTCCTGATTCATTTCAAAGTGGACAATGATTCTATTGTTAGTGTAACTAAATTAATAGGGCCCTTCAGTTTTGATTAATTCCTACGTATATTTATTTTCCATTGCTTATATGATTTGAAGTTTCTTTTTCATATGCTTTCAGAAATGTTTATTTCAACTAGAACTCTGATTTCATGATTTCCTTCAGATTTTTATGAGTAGTTCATAAAGAAAAATTAAACATTTGTTTCACTTATAGTTATTCAGTAAACTCAGTATTTCTTCTAGCATTATATTTAAAAAAAATGCTAGTATTTTGAGATCTTTTCTCCCATTAAAAAACCTATGAAAAACCATTATATTTAGAAGAAAAATGCTTATCAATTTTCTCTTTCCTCTGCCTGCCTGATTCATCATCCCCTTTTTTATTTCACTTAGATAATGTGCCTTAGAGGTGGAGAATTGAGGGACTTACATTTAAGCAAAACTGCTGCATATAGGTTGGGCAGTGAGTTATTCATTCTCCTCTAAACCAACATATGGAATGAACAGATTAAAATGAGAAGAAATGGTTCAGTTAAAGATCCTGAACAAAGAGATTTTCATATCTTTGAAAATAAAATTAGAGCTACAAGGAAGTTTTGTAAAAAAAAAAAAAAAAAAGAATATGTTAGCATAAGGACTCTGGGAGGTTCTCAGCAGTATAGATAGCCCCATGGCACAGTGGATAGAGTGCTGGGCCTGTAGTCAGGAAGACCTGAGTTCAAATGTGGCCTCAGATACTTTCTAGCTGTGTGACCCTGGGCAATTCATTTAACTTCTGTTTGCTTAAGTTTCCTCATCCATAAAATGATGATAATACTAGCATTCGTTTAATCCTTACTACTCCCAAGTAATCGTAAAGATCAAATGAGATAATTATAAAATGCTTCACACAGTGCCTGTCACATAGTAGACACTATAGTAATGTTTGCTATTGTTTGTTGTTGTTGTTACTATAATTGTAATTACTATGGTAAAAACTGAGGTCCTATGTAAGATTACTCTTAATTAATCTTACTAAAGAGTCACAGTTCTTGAGCACTATTTGTTAATCATGTAACATTAATAGAGAATCCTCAAGTTAATCTGGCCTTGTTATCTACCAAGAAATGTCTGTTGTAGCAAAATAAGCTAAAGAAAGTAGTAAAGCCTCTGGTTGCCTTTGGAATAGGAAATATAGTAAACGTACTTGAGTCATCTTTCAAATGTAAACCTTCCATTAAAAATGTGTCTCATAGTGCAACCTAAAAGAGATCATGTTCTACATGTGACATTCCCCAAAGAATGGAAAACCAGCGACCTATACCAGCTTTTTAGTGCCTTTGGTAAGTGACTTAAAGTTAGGTTTACTTTTGAGGTTTCTTTCTTTCTTTCTTCCTTTCCTTCTCTCTCTCTCTTTCTTTCCTTTCTTTTTACTTAGATGGTAAGTACTACGTAGAAGGCATCAGTTTATAAAGAAATGCTATATGCAAGGGTTAACCTTGGTCTTCCTTATTATAGCATAAGGTAACCTTTAATAAAAACTATTAGAGTTGTAATATTTAGAAAAAATCACAACAAAGCAAGATAAACTTATTTTTGATGTAGCTAAATTTCTTTTGTATTGCCATGGAAAACAAAGAAGTCTAGTCTCTATTTTACACTCCTTGCTTTTTTTTCTTTTAAGTATATGGTAAATTCCACACATTTCTTTCAAAATGGTCTGGCTTTTCTCTGCTTCTTTCTGAACTTCCTCAGTTTTTTGCATTGAAAACAATGTTTAAAGAGGGAATCTAAGGTATCCCTTTTATTTTAGTTTTTTTCCTTTCTCCTTCTGGATCAGGAATTTATTAGCACTACATTATCATATGGCTCCTTCAAATTGTTGAAATAAATATTCCTTTTTAGCTGTCTCTCAACTCTTGTGTTTGTATTTCAGAATTCCTACTCAGCTCTTGTCTTTTCATCTGAAATGGTTGAAAGTCTTCTGTTAAAGATTAATTTTTATTTTTACCCATGTGTTCAACTTTTCTGGCTAAGTTATTCTTGGTTATGTCTATATTTTTTAACTTCTAGAATGTTGTATTCCAAGATCTCCTCTGTGTACAATAAAAGCTGCTACATCTTATGTGAACCTAGTTCTATGGTATTTGAACTTCTTTTAGGATGCTTGTGGTATTTTTTTCTTTGACCTAGAAACTCTGGATTTGGGCAGGAACATTCCTGGGACTTTTTCTTTGGGGGTTATTTTCAGGAGGTGATCAGGAGATTCTTTCAAACTTTACTTTGTCCTCTAGTTCTAATCGATCTAGATAGTTTTCATTCATGATTTCTTGAGATATAGCATGTAGGCTTTTTTTTTAAACTGTTTCTTCAATCTTTAGTTTTCTTCAAATATTCTTTGTTGTCTCATAGAGTCATTGGTTTCTATTTCATGTATTTTAGCTTTTAAAGTATATTCTTGGATAAGGTTTACTACTCACTTTCTCTTTTAAGCTATTTATTGTCCCTCTAGTTTTTTACTCAGAAGATTTTGTTTGATGTTTTTTGTTCTCCTGTTTAATTTTTTCCTAAATAATAATGTAGCCCTGTGGAGAATTCATTTTTTTCCTTCGAGTTTCTATGTATGTGCATCTTCTTTTTAGAGATCTTTAGCTTAGAATAATTTTTTGATATCAATTAGTGTTTTCTTTGATTTAGTCATTTCTCAACCTTTTAGTTTCTGAATTATGGTTTTCTACCATTCCTAGGTTTTGTCCCTTCTGCGCTTTTGTGTGGAAGAGCCCTTGGGCCTGTGCTATCCTAGTCTGAATATTATTGCTCTGTTACTGCCCTTTATGCTGGAGCTTCCACTATGAGGTTTTCTGATCACATTGGAGCTTTATAACCCCTTTGGGTGTTTCTTAGGGGACCTCAGTTTTCTGACTCTGGAAATAGAGGGTAAAAAGTGTTCTGTCTCTCTTACTGGGAAGGGCTAGTCTTGACTTTGCTGAGAGGAAGGGTAGCCCTTTCTTGTTGCCTGTGGGTGTCTGGCTTACTTTTTGTGCAATTCCTGGTTAAAAGAAGTCACTCATTCTAATTTCTTGTTGGATTTCTTATTTGGTCTGGTGCATACTTAAGGGTTTTTTAGAGGTAGGTATATGGGAGCCAGGGGCATCTAGGTGACATAGTGGACAGAGTGCTGGCCCTGGAGTCAGGTGGACCTGAGTTCAAATTTGGCTTCAGATACCTGTTAGCTATGTGACCCTGAGCAAGTGACTTCAGTTTGCTTTAGTTTCTTTATCTATAAAATGAACTGGAGAAAGAAATGGCAAAAAACTTCCGTATCTTTGTTAAGAAAACCATAAATGGGATCTTGAAGAGTTAGACACAACTAAGCAACTAAACAACAGCATAAGGGAGCTGGACGTTCTGTTTCAGCTAAATCCTCAAAGTTTTGGTATGTTGTCTCATTTTCATTGATGAAATTTTCTGGTATTTCTTCTATTCACCAGTTCTTTAGGAATAGGTTAGTATCCAATTAATTTTTTTTTATTTTTTTATTTTTTATTTAATATATTTAGTTTTCTGCATTGATTTTCACAAGATTTTAAATAACAAATTTTCTCCCAATTTCTACCCTCCTCCCCACTCCAAGATGGCATATATTCTGGTTGCCCTGTTCCCCAGTCTGCCCTCCATTCTGTCACCCCACTCCCCTCGCATCCTCTTTTCCCTTCCTTTCTTGTAGGGCAAGATAAATTTCTACGCCCCATTGCCTGTGCATCTTATTTTCTAGTTGCATGAAAAAAAAATTTTTTTTTTTGATTTGAACATCTGTTTTTAAAACTTTGAGTTCCAAATTCTATCCCCTCTTCCCTTCCCACCCACCCACCCTCCCTCCCTAAGAAGTCAAGCAATCCAAAATGGGCCACATGCGTATCATTATGTATAACCCTTCCACAATACTCATGTTGTGAAAGACTAACTATATTTTGCTTCTTCCTAACCAATCGCCCTTTATTGAATTTTCTCCCTTGACCCTGTCCCTTTTCGAAAGTGTTTGTTTTTGATTACCTCCACCC
>CM053624.1:252006188-252027538 GCA_028646595.1 Phalanger gymnotis | reverse complement strand
TCTCCTTTAGCAAGTCATTGACTTGTTTTTCATGGTTTTCTCTCATCCTTCTCATTTCTCTTCCCAATTTTTCCTCTACTTCTCTAACTTGCTTTTCCAAATCCTTTTTGAGCTCTTCCATGGCCTGAGACCAGTTCATGTTTTTCTTGGAGGCTTTTGTTGTAGGCTCTATGACTTTGTTGACTTCTTCTGGCTGTATGTTTTGGTCTTCTTTGTCACCAAAGAAGGATTCCAGAGTCTGAGACTGAATCTGGGTGCGTTTTTGCTGCCTGGCCATGTTCCCAGCCAACTCACTTGACCCTTAAGTTTTTTGTTGGGGTATGACTACTTGTAGACTAAAGAGTTCTGTGTTCCAAGCCTGGGGGGATGCATCAGCTCTGCCACACCAGCACTCCTCCTTCCTCAAGAACCCCCAACCCAGACTGGACTTAGATCTTCAGCAGGCTATTCACTCCTGCTCTGATCCACCACTTAATTCCTCCCACCAGGTGGGCCTGGGATCAGAAGTAACTGTAGCTGTAGTTCTAAAGCTGCCCCACCTCTGCTGCCCCTGGGGCGGTGGCCAAGCAGCAACCTCTATCCCAGTCCCCAGAAGCTTCTCCCACTGACCTACTCTGTTGTCCTTGGTGTTTGTGAGTTGAGAGGTCTGGTAACTGCTGCAGCTCACTGATTCAGGGCGCTAGGGCACTGTCTGCCCAGCTCCCAGTCTGATTGGTCCTCACAGCCCATGCTGGGCTCTGCTCTGCTCCCCTGTGCTCCCAGCTCCGTTTGGGATAGTCCTTACCCAGAGACCATCCAGGCTGTCCTGGGCTAGAGCCCTGCTTCGCTATGCTATTTTGTGTGTTCTGCAGTTCTAGAATTGGTTCAGAGCCATTTTTTATAGGTTTTTGGAGGGACTTGGCGGGGAGCTCATGCTACTCCCTGCTTTCCAGCCGCCATCTTTGAAATATTATTTTTTAAATAAGAAATTTAACTCATAAAAATGAAATTGTTTTAGAAAAAAAGTGATAAATGCAAATAGGAGAAGACACGGATAGATACAGAAATAGCATTGACTTTTGTAATATACAGGGAAAAGTCTCTAGCAATTATTAATATGCTTTGTTTCCAAACTGTTTTAGAGAAGTATAACTGAAAAGTGGCCTTGAATCATTTCATCAACTAATTTATAGAAGGTTGGAATTGACTGACCAGTCTGCAGTACACTTTTTTAAACAGTCAGGCTAGAAACAGGGGAGGACACCAGTTGACAGCCAGTTTATTTTGCTGATTCATCCATTAGAGTGATGGCTGTGGGCCAAAGCTTGGCTTGCAGATTAAAGGCTGTGAACTGCAAAGCTGCTGGGACTTGAAGGAATGTTGGTAAATTGTTGCTGTGCAAAGGCCAGAAGTGAAAGTGTGCTGTTCTTCCCTTCCCCTCCATCTTGGCTTTTCTTTTTAAATGATCTTGATACTCCATATATTGAGATAAATCCCTTCTCTGTACAGAAGCAGTTGTTTGTTATGTGTAGTCCAAATAGTGAAGCGGTAAATTATTGGGGAATAATACTACATATTAAGATATCAGCTTGGCTCATTAATGAGCCCGATCATCTTTGTCATTATGTAAAATATTGACTTAAGCCTGCTTTATTTCCTCTGTAACCAAAATTAATCTTGATAAAAAGATTATTGCCAGCACAGTCCTTTTCAGACACACTTGCAAAATAAACCTGCTGAGTGAAGTAATGAGACTTAAATAAAAAATTCAGGAAGCTTTCTTTTGCCAAGAAGCAATCTGGAAGACGTAATGATCGTAGAATTGATGGTTTCTCATCACTTTGAGAAAATTAACCCTTTTGTAACACCTAGAATCATGCTTAGAAGGAATCTACTTTAAATATATTTTGGTGTAGATTATAGTTTTGAAACCATAGTCAGTTGGAAAAAGGAAAACTAATAACATTCACTAGAGAATAAAATTTTTAAGAGAGGAGCAAGATCTGTGTGGTATCAATAATTTCCCCTTCAGTTTTCATCCACTGAGATATAGAGCATATCGAATGACTGTCTTTAAATGTTTTATCTCCTTTACAATGAATCACAGCTGGTTCTGGCACACACTTTTTAGTAATTCACTGCCCTGTTGGAAACTTCAATGTGCAGAAACTTAAGATTCTGAGATTTTACTTTAGAGTGTGTTCTGAATACATTTGATAAGTACAGTATAACTTTGCTAATTCAAACAAGTTGGTGAAATTATGAGTGTAAGACTTTTAAAGTGAAACATAACTATCATTTTTATCATGATTCATAGCTCACATTTGGTGTAGAGCACATAGACTGAACTTCTGAACCAATGCTATGTTTTAGAGCTTTAGTGTTCCCCCACCTCACACAAACACATTCAAAGCTTCAGGTAGACCTGAGCCACCTAGATGGAAATTTTAAAAACCCATCACTTTATTCTTTTTTACTATCATCTACATGTATAAATTTATATTATTTGTATAAATAAATGGAACATCTCCTTCATACACCTACTCTTCTAAAGATCTGTAGTATGGCAGTAGGCAGCCGCTTTGAAAGCTCTGAGTGAAGATAAATACTTACCATCCCCTTGATAATTCCTGCTGCTTCTCTTCCTGTAGTGCTTTTTGAACTGCCTGGACACCAAGACTGCCTTGGAAGAAGGAGAAGCTTTTACTCTAACCTCTGAGAAAGATTAATGATTTGGGCATTGGTAGTGGGCTGGGAGAGAAGCAGAAACATGCAGGAGGGTAGTAATTAAGCAGTGCCCATCTGCCAGTAGATCTTTTATCCCTTTTCTCTCATAGTTTTGTAGCTCTCATAATGTCCTGTCCAGCAGAGGCTACATGGAGGAAGAAATGCCAGCACAGTATTTGGCTTATGTTTTGGGGTTGAAACTGGCATAAAGTCAAGATAGGGAAGTCATAGCATAACTATAGCCCTTTAAGTCCAAGTGCTGATGGGTGGGGTGGGATAGGGATGAGAAGTAGCAGCTTTGAAGAATGAAGAGAAAAATGTATGATAAGAAAGGGAGGACATAGCTGATTATTATACATCTTTAATTTGCCAAGTCCACAATAATTGGTTTTTATTGTATTTTATCTGGGGAAGGGAGGAGGGAAAACATTTAAGAGCCTGTTGTGTGCCAGGCATTGTGCTAAGTGTTTGAAAAATATGATATCATTTGATGAGGTAGGAACTGTTATTATCCCCATTTTATAGTTGGGGAAACTGAGGCAGACAGATTAAAGTGACTTGCTCAGGGCCACACAGCCAGGCTAGATATGAGTATGCTGCCTACAAGAGACTATGTTAGCTACTGAGGTTTTATACTTTTCAAACTAATAACGTTTTCTGTTTTTTATGTGTATTAGAAGAATTGAAAGAGATAATGTTTCTGGGATAAATTAAACAATTTTTACTTAAACTTTTTTTTTTGTAGCCGTCAATACCAGCAAGTATGCAGAAAGTTATCGGATCCAGACTTACGCTGAGTATGTTGAAAAGAAACATATGGATAAACAGAACAAGAGGAAATGGACAGAAAATAGTTGGAAGGAGGTTGAAAGAAAGCGGTTAAAAACTCAGTGTACCTCGTATGTCCCACAGAGTCGATATTACTCTGTTAACAGGTAAGAAATGTTTCGTAGTAAACTCTTAGTAAATGTTTATGTAAATTGAATTTATTAAATTGATATTGGATGGAAGAGGTAAAATGACCTTTGTATCAATTTTTCTTCTTGTTCCTCATAGAATTCTAGATGGAGGCACTGACTTTTGAGGAAGAATTTGTTTTCTCACTCAGCTAGAATATGTAATCAGTACTCCCAGCCTTCAGACCTCCAGCATAGTTCCAAAGCTACTTGAGAGCAAATGACATTACCACTGCCCTAATGAGTATTTGAAGCATTCATGTTATATAGATAGTTTTAGTGAAATCCCAAACTATTTTAATAGTTCTCACCAGCCATACAGACAAATTTTGTACACTTCAGCATGAAAATCCAATTCTTTTTTACTGTGTTCTCAGCATGTAGAACAATAAAGGCTCATCAGAACCTTCTTCTCCACCTCTTGCCATATGGCCATGCCTAACAGGACCATGTCAGGCTGGCCTGAAGGAAAAAATAGTTGTTCATCTATGCTTTAGAAAGTAGGGACTTGAATTTGACACATGTTACTGTTATTCCTTCTCCTTTCCATATCTTGAATTGCTTCTTAGAGTTAGAAACAAGATACTAGATTGGGGATTTTCTTCCACAGCTTTGGTAGGAAATGTATCAATCTGAATTTGTTCCCAGACTCCTCATACTAGACATAGTAAGTGTGTTTAAAATTAGACTTGAATTAATATCATAAAGAGTATAATCTACCTCTTACAGTTAAGAGACTTTTTTGTGTGTCTTCTGCATTCTTTGTGTTTATTTGTTAACCATTTTATTTGAGAGTTTAATAAAAAAAAAGGATCATGTACTAAAGTACATTAGTGTGAGACTATATTACTGTAATATGAATAGATGTTGCACTAACTGCGGAATGGAGGAGTAGAGAAAACTTAAAAGTTTAAGCGATTTAGAAAGTCATTCAGTTTCCATAGGCTGTGTGATTGGCAAGCTGATAGCTGCAGAATTGATTCACTTTAAATTACCTTTAGAAAATTGGCTTTGAGATCTAGCTAGAGCCTCTCATGTCATCTTAGCCATTGCTGTTGGCAGCTAGTGTTGCTAATACAGACAGATTTCCATCTCTTCTCTTGTTTGGGTCTATGTTGTTGGTAGCTTGTATCTTCTTTCAGCAATAGAACCAATGTCCAAAATTATACAGGGATTTGTACTTGGCAACTGGAAAAATATAGGGCTTATGTTTTGGGAAACTGTCCTGGAAGCAAATTTGTCTGGATAGAAAAAAAATGAGATTTGGTCCAGAAGTGCCCTGAAATCCAAACACAGATAAATAATGTATGTAGAAAATATTTTCTGTAGAATAAGATGTGGGTAAAGTAATGAAATTCCTCTATAATTAGAGGAAATAATTTTCCAAAGTCAGTTTGACATTTATAAAAATTCAGCTTATTCAAAGCTATGGATTATTTGGTATCTGATTTAGTTTGGCTACCCATAAACACTTCCTTGGTATATTTCCTTGTTTTTGGCCTTTCTTGACTTCCTTCTTATAAACCTGAAGCTGTAAAACTTCCTAGAAAATTGAAAAGCTCCTGGGCATTACTAATCATGAGGCATTTGCTAACTCATATATCAAACTTATTTGCATCAGATTAGTGGTTTTCTAAAGTAACTGTGTGATTTGCAGTTGGAGATGGGTTAAGTCTAATTACAAAGTTCTGCAAAACAAAGTTATTTCCAAGCCTCGTGGAAAAAAAAATAATGCTTTATTGAGCTGAGTTACAGTAAATAGGCCTATGAAATATGTGCTTTCATTGATCCCCATATATTTAAAGTCACTGTTTACAAAAAAATTACCTTTTTATTTTCTGTTTGCATATTTGTTCAGTCTTCTGGCCTCAGTTTCCTTAACTTTAAAGGGGTTGGACCAAGCTACCTTGTAGCTCTAAACCTATGAATCAAATTGAAATTATTCTTCAACTCTTTTATCGTCTTGTCATTTATCATCTTGGCATTCCAGTCATAAAAAAAAGCCCACCTGAATTCCTAAATCACTGAGAAAAGCAATATAACTCAGGAACCTAGAAAGTGGACCTAGACACACACACACACACACACACACACACACACACACACCCTTTTGTTTTGTCTGCTGATTTGAAACAAACTTTTATTTGTTCATTTGCTGCGGAGACAGTATAATGTGGTAGAAAGAGCACTGGATTTGGAATTAGTGGACCTAGGGTTAAGTTCTGGTTTTGCTAGTGATCCTGTATGATCCCGAGCCATTTACTTCACTTCAGAGCTTCAGTTTGTTCTGTAAATGAGGATAAATATGCTTATACTGTCTCTGTCCATTGGATTTTTGTGAGAACACAAACCGGGAGTTGATTTTTAACACATTCTATTCAGTTTTTATCAGATTCTTTTAAAATACTTGTCCCATGGAAGTTTATAAAAGAACTTAACATATAATAATTGTGCACCCTCATGGAGCAAATAGGTACACAGGCCTGTGTGAAATTTTCCAATAAGAAGGCCAGGTGGTTGTATCAGAATAGATTTGGAGAAGCTAGCTTTCAAAATTGGTATTGGATTACAGACACACAGATGCACACACATGCTTCATGTACACATTGCAGACATAGATTTAATTGAAAATGTGATATATTCAAGTTTATTTAAAATCTTAAATTTATTAATGATATTCTTTCTGTTTAGTGATTAATATACTTACTGAGAAGCATCTGTGGTGCTTTTTAATTTGGTAGCCTTCCTATTCATGCCAGTTTTCTGATTTACAAATTCCTCTTATCCAAAGTAGCATGATCTGTAGTCTCTTTTGATAGACACAACTTTTATAAGATACTTACCTTCAGTTTTCCCTGTGCTATATTTAATAATTCATTTTATTTTCCTTGAGACTGGGAGTGATTTTGTCTTATGTGTCACGGGATGTAACTTTACTTGTTTGAAATCCTTTAACATAATATATTTCATTTACTGGTGTCTAGTGAGATAAGCAGTAATGAATTTCTTCCTTCCGGTTTATGGGCTTAGTAACCTTTGTCACATATTTAGTCTTATTTTGCCTCTCTTCTAACTTCTAAATTTTGGAGGGGAGAAATCTTTACTCTTTCTTTCCTTTCCCAATCTCCTTCCCTCCTTTCTCAGGCACCTTCCCTCCTCATTTCTCCCTCCTAGCTTTCCTGGCATCCTTCAAGTCTCAGCTAAAGTCCTACCTTCTTTTCTTGATCCTCCTTGCTACTTTCCCTCTCTCAATTAGCTCCGGGTTGTTCTGTATATATCCTGTTCGTACATAATTGTTTGCATATTGTCTCCCCTATTAGACTGTAAGCTCCTCGAGAGCAGGGACCGTCTTTTGCCTTTTTTTTTTTTTGTATCGCCAGTACTTAGAACAGCACCTGGCACATTGTAGGAGCTTAGAGAAGCACTCATGTGTTGGCATGCATGCAGGTGTGTGCACCTCCACCTGCCACCACCTTCCAGCGCCCTTTAGGGATGTCTTGGGAGTGGCTGTAGTGAGAATCAGTGAATTAAATACTTAAATGAACACACATTTGCCCCAAAGAGGGATTGATAGGTGCTGATCTTGCTGTCTTAGATGTTTATACAATGGGAAGTTGAGAAAGTGAATCAGAAGATCTGGTTTGTTTCAAGCTTATCCATTCTTTCAACAAGCATTTATTAAGCACTTATTTTCTGCCCGGTGTTCTGGTAGTCGTTTGGGATACATAGACAAAAATAAAAATAGACGCTTCCCTTAAGAAACTTACATTCTATTAGGAGAAGCAGTATGTACACGTGTAAGTAGATATACAATACATACAAAGTAATTTCAGAGGGAGGCAACTCGGGAATAAAGAAAGACTTCATATGGGAGGTGGCACTAGAGCTTCACTCTGAAGAATATGAGGGATTCTGAGAGGTGCAGGTGAGATTGAAGGACATTCCAGGCATGGGAACAGCCGATGGTAAAGGTGTGGATTGCTAAGATCTGGGGATGTAAAGAAAGGCAAAAACAGCCTTTATCCTCAAGGAGCTTATATTCTAATAGGGATGAAATGTGTAAATAAATAAGTACACAGAGGAAGACCAATTAGGAGGCTTTCACAGTAGTCCAAATGAGAAGAGACTAATCCCCAAACTAGTGTGATAGCTCTTTGAGTGGAAAGAAGGAGGCAGATATGAAAGCTGTGAAAGAATTGATGATGTCTTGCCTCTTCTTATCTCTGGGCAGCCACTGCAATTCCTTCATATGTAATGATTTCAAGATTCTTGAGCATCCTGGTTGCCTTCCTCTGGATGGAAGAATTGGAGCTAGTGAAGGAAGAGTTCAAGGCAAGAAATGTAGTTTTGGGAGTCATCTACACTATAGTTCATAGCAGAAATTGTGATTTTGAATAAGCCATCTGGGAAGGGAGTATAGTGGTTGGGCTAAAAGCTACCTGTGATGTTGGTAAGTCATTTAATCTCTCCAAAATTCCCAGGGTCGTTCCCATCTCTAAAATTCTGAGTCACATACTCTCTTTCTGCCTCTCTTTCTCCCCGCCTTGAACAACTCCTCCAATCCTCTAAGTCTTCTCTGGGTTATCTAATATGAGCTTCCATTCCGACTTTTGAGTTAACGAACATCAATCAATCAATCAACATGAAGCCCCTCTTATGTGTCAGACCCTGTTCTAAATCTCAGGGATACAGAAAGGCAAAAGACAGTCCATGCCCTCAAGGAGCTCACAGTCTAATGCAGGAGACAGCATGCAAACAAATATATGCAAAGGAAGCAACGTAAGAGGATAAATAGGAAATGACAAAGAGAAGATACTGGGGAAAGGCTTCCTGTAGAAGATGGGATTTTAATTGAGACTTAAAGGAAGCCAAGGAGGTACGTAGTTGGAGTGGAGGACAAAGAGCATTTTGGGCATGGGAGACAGCTAGACAAATGTCCAGAGCCAAAGAGATGGAGTGTGATGTTGGCAGAAAAGCCCGGTACGTGGTGGGGAGTGAGGCATTAGACTGGAAGGAGGAAGCTAGGTTATAAAATGCTTTGGATGCCAAATAAAACATTTTTGTGTTTCATCCTAGAGGCTACGGGGAGCCACCGAAATTTATTGAATAAGGAGAGAGGGTGAAATGATCAGATCTGTGCTTTAGGAAAATAACTTTAGTGGCTAAATTGAGGATGGATTGGAGTGCAGAGATACTTGAGGCAGGCAGACCCATCAGCAGGTTTTTATAGTAGGCCAGGTGTGAGGTGATGAGGGCCTCCACTAGAGTGGTGGCAGTGTCAGAAGAGAAAAGAAGGCATATTAAGAGATTTTACTTCCCTGGAGGGAACCACCAGAATTTATCTGGAGGGAAGGGATGTCATGATTAGAAAATCACTCTAGAAGCTGAATGGAAGATGGATTGGAGTGGGGAGAGACTTCAGGCAGAGAATCCAACCAGCAGGCTATTGCAATATTCCAGGCATGAACTGATGAGGGCCTGTACCAGGGTGGCAGCTGTAAGTGGAGAGGAAGGGACATAGACAAGAGATATTGTGAAGGTAGAAATGACAATACTTAGCAACAAATTGGATATGTGTAGAGTGAATATGAGAGGGGAATCAAGAGTGGCACCAAGATTGTGAGCCAGGGTGGTGGTGCCCTTTACCTTATTAGGGATGTTGGGAAGAAAGAAGGCTTCAATGAGAAATAAATTGTGTTGTAGACATACTAAATTTGAGGTGGCTACAGGATATCCAGTTTGAGATATTTAAGAGGCAGTTACTGATATGAAGCTGGGTCTGAGGAAAAAGGAACCCAGAGAGGAGGGTGTCCAGGAGAAGAGGGTGATCAAATTTCAAAAGCTGCAGAAAAGTGAAGGATAAGATTGAAAAGGGCATTAAATTTGGGATTTAAGACATCATTGGTAATTTTGGAGAAAGCAATTTCAGTTGAATGATGAGGACTTAGAGTGGAGAATTTAGGGAGAGTTAAGGAAGTGGAGACAATGAATATAGATGACTTTCTCAAGGAGTTTAGCTGAGAATGGGGCAGAAGAGATATAGGACAGTAGCTAACAGCACACTCAGATCAAGTGAGGGTTTTCTAAGGATGGGAGAGGCATGAGCATGTTTGTAGTTAGAAAGCAGCTGTTAGGGAGAGATTGAAAATTAGTAGAGAGAGCAGATGAAAAAGGGGACTTGCCTCCTGGGGAAGATCAGATGGGATCGGAAGAATGTAATGATTTAACTTTGGCAAGAGGAAAGGCTACCTCTTTATGTAATATTGGGGGAGGATGTATTTGAAGTGTGAGATAAGGAAGGAAGAAGAGGGAACTTATGACAAATAGGCCTGAGTTTTTCAGTGAATTTTAAGGTGAGGCCATAAACTTAAAGAGAATGGAAGGAGGGATGGCCAGGAAGGCTCGAGGAGGAATGAAAATTACATTGCTGGGTGAGGCAATATGTCACATGTAAGTACTACAAAATACATAAAGTGATTTCTGGAGGAGGTCCTGACAATAAGAATAACCACTTTGGTGAGGGGCCTCTCTGCAGGGACCAAGCACAGCTGAGACTGTGAAAGATAAATTTGTGTGGATCCAGTCAGTGTGGTTCCAGTCAGCAATAGGTAGTGGGAGTGATCCAAGATTGGGTTTTGACAAGGTATGTTCAAGGGTCCAAGGGACTCACGTGTAGAGGGTAATATCAAGCTGAATTTATTCAGCAAAGGGTTAAGGGAAGTATGGAAGAGAGGAGAGTGTAGCCAGTGCATTGATGATTGCCTTGGGAAGAACTGAGGAGTACAGGGATAGAGGTCACAGGAAAGATGAAGAACAGGGATCATAAGGCAGAGAATAAGAAAGAATGATAAAAGATTATAGTCAGGAACGATTAGTTATGACTGCTCAAGACCTAACTAAAGATTTAACTGTAGCCACTTTTTAGATGACAGCAGCTCAGGTGCTTTTCCTTATACCCAGTATTTTTTTTGCTTCAGTTAATTTGTACAACTAATCCACAGAGCAGGCACCTTTTGTCCTTAATGCTGTTCTGAAAATGGAAAAATATGCACAGGAATTGAAGAAGACAACTCATATGACCTCTCTAAATATCTGATCCAATATTTAGAACCTCAGTTCTTTCCCTAAAAGAAAGTGACAAATGGACATATTAAAAATTAATTGTTAAAAATTATATACATTCGGATAAAGATTTGCATGTCATTTTAGTGAAAATCAGTTTTAATTTCCTGATGTGTCAGAACATGTTTATCCCAAGCAGAGAAAGTGCTAAAAATAAACAGATTCCACTTGGGTATCTGTCACCTTGAATATTGACATTATGGATGCTAATAAAACATAAAGGCACTTAACGTTTTTAATTAAAAATTGGTGTAATAACAATCAAGAAGGGATATAGACACTCCTATAGACCTTTCATATAATCCAAGTTCTCCAGAAACTTTAAAGGTAGAGGCATGAGGTCCATTCAAATTTCTTTGAATGTTTAAATATGACCTTTAATTTGTTGGTGACCATCTTAATAAAATGTACCTGAACAGATAAACTAGAATATTTAAATTCTGACCCAAAAGACCAGCCTGAAGTTTAAAATCTGATGAATTTTAGTAGAAACCAGGTGTTCTACAGCTACCACAAATTAGTTCATATTTAATATACAGTGTCCCAAAAGTCTAAATGCATTTTAAAGCTTTTGATAGTTTAAAACTGCACTAAAGATTGAAAGGTACTTTTTTTCATTTCATTTTTTGCGGGGGGGTGCAACATGGCTAATATGGGAATATGTTTTGCATAGCTTCACATGTATAATAGGTATCATATTTCTTTCTCAATGGGTAGAGCTCTAGGGAAGAAGAGAATTTGGAACTCAAAAGTTTAGTTCTTTTGGAAATTCAAAATGTACATGATAATTTTCAAGTCTAGAGCCCCCTTTAAGTTGTGTGAGTACATATACATTTATTTTTATACATACATGTGAATATGATACATATGTGAATACATTTACATATATCTGTATATACAGTGTCAAACACTAGGTAGACACCTGGCTTAGATATAGAGTATCTTCGATTTAAGTCTTACTTCTGAAATATAGTACCTCTGTGATTCTTGAAAAAAACCACTTAAACCTCTCAGTGTCCTAGGCAACACTTTAAGATTATAAATTACACAAGAGTTATCGTCTGCATTGGTAGAGGGAGTTTCCTCACTGGGAGCTCCTTACATGAAAGAAGTCACAGATCTGGAGTAAAAATGTTATCTCATTCAAGTTATACTGTCTTACTGCAATAAATGGTAATGTGAAGAAAATGTATTAGAGTTAGCCATGCTTCTGATGCATCAGGGTCTTTGCCTTACTCCCCGATGGAAGGAAGGCCAGCCTCAGGTTTCCAGGGACCAACATGTTGATTATGAATCAGCAGTTAATTAAAAAGCAAATGTGGTACTGGTAGATACTAATAGGATTTTGACACATAAAAGCTAGAAAGTAACCTGTTTTGTTCATCCTTGGTCAGAATCTTAATAGTCTGCAGTACTCGTACCTACATTTTAAAGTGAATGTGGAGAAACCGGAGTAGGTCCAAAGAAAGCCAGCTTGATTAAAAGAAAGGGAAATAGGCCTGTGAAAAAAGGATTTGGTCTCTTTGGCTTGTGGCAAAAGAGACAAGGGGAAGAGGCAAGAAAGGGACTTAATCACCTTCAAGCTTTCTGAGCAGTCCCTTCCATCTTCACAGAAGACTGGGCAAGAGGAAACAGGTTTCAAAGGCATAAACATAGTTTTTGCTTAGACATGAGAAAGGACTTTTAAAAAAACTATTAAGAATGATCAAACACTGGAACCAAGTTATTTTAAGAGTGTATTGAGTCTCTATCCTTGGCCTTAAAGAGAGGAAATATATCCATCTATCTTTCATCGTTCAAGCAATCACCTGGAGGCCCAAGACTGAAATAAATAACTCTTAAGAGCCATGTGTTTTAATCAATTTCCAAAAGGGTACAGAAAGATTTTCAAAAATCTTTAGCCTTGTAAAAGCTTACTAAGCTGTAAAATTTCACAAGTCCTTCCCTCTGTTACTAGAGATATAAATGCATATGGGAAACATGAATAAATGCAGAGCTAGTCTGTAGCCTGTGCTTTCAATTTTTATGATTAATTTTGCTTCCCTATAGCCTGATTTCTTTCAGATCCAGTCTAATTATTTTAAGGCCTTGGTCTCTTGAGCCTTGCTAATTTGTGTGTCTCTATTAGCTAATACCTTAGGGTTCCTGTTTTCTAGAAAATATATGTCTCATTAACAAATTGGTTTCTCCACTGTTACTTATGTAATTTTTAAGGTGTCTCAATATATAAAGTAATTTGCAACATAATTCATTTTTTTCTGGGAATTTTGCTAATTTGTTCAGAATTGCCTTTTCAGATATGCCAGTTTTAAGCAGTGGAATAGTTTTTGGAAATGTTCACGAGTACGGTGGTCCTATTTTACAGTGTAAAGATTTTTATAGTGAAGAAGAAGGAGTAATAGTTTGCCTCTGGATCTAGATATTCCCTAAGAAGCTGTAGGATTTTGAAACTGAAAGAAATTAATTTGTATGTACCTTGTATTTGTATAATTTTTTAACATTTATATAGTACTTTCATATTCATTATATTGCTTCTTCCTTACAACAGTGATTGATGAGTGCTTTTATCCCAGTTCAACAGCAGCTAAAAATGAAAGAAATTGTGAGCTGCCCAAAGTCACACAACTAATTACTAGAAAAGTTGTGGAACTCATTACCTTTTCCCTCCAAATTACCCCCTCTTCCAGACCTCCCTATTCTGTCAAAGGCCATCTTTCAGCCTCCCAAGTTTATAACCTTGACCATTATCTCCAACTCCTCCATCTCCTTCATTGCTCATGTCCAGGCAGTTGCCAGACCTTACTGTTTTCACTTCAGCAGCCTCCCTTCTCCACTTACACAACAACTGCCTTAGTTAGACACCCATCACCTCTCACCTACATTATTTTAACAACCTCCTAATTGGTCTCCCTACCTCAGGTTCCTCATCACTCTAGTCTACCCTCCACATTTCTTTAAGTGCAAAGCTTACTATGTGACTCCCCTACTCAATTAACTCCAGTGATTACCTGTTGCCCTTAGAATCAAATATAAACCTCTCTGTTTAGTTTTCAAAGCCTTTCGCAGCCTGGCCCAAACGGGCCTTTCTGCCCTCATTACACGTGGCCTTCTCTGTGTTCCTCTGACACATGCTCAATCTCTCGTCATTGAGCTTTTGCCCTTTTGTCCTCCGTGATTGGAACGCACAGCCTTATAGACTCTCTCCCTCCTTCAAGATACAACTTAAGCACCACCTTGTACAAAGCCTTTCCTGATCTCACAAACTACTGGTGCCCTCCTTCCTAAACTACATTATATTTAAGTACTTTGTGTTTATCTGCATTTTTTCAACCTTGAGTCCTCTCTCTCTCTCTCTCTCTCTCTCTCTCTCTCACACACACACACACACACACACACACAGAGTCTAATCTGTTGCCAAGACTTGTCCACTCTACCTTTACAACATCTCTTGAATATACTCCTTTCTCTGATGTTGCTACCCGCCTTGGTGCAGGCCCTCATCACCTCACCTCTAGGTTACTACAGTAGCCTGCTGGTGCATCTGCTTCCTCAAATCTTTGCTCACTCCATTTAATCTTCCATTCGGCTGCCAAAATGATTCTCCTAAAGTGTGGGTCTGACATTGTTACACATACCTTTTTCTCCCACCTCCCACTCAGTAAACTCCAATGATTCCTTATCACCTCCACAAAATGCACTGTTTGGTGTATAATGTCTTTTATAATGTAGCCACCCTCCCTTACCTTTCCAGTCATCTTATACCTTACTCCCAACTGTGTACTCTGATCCAGTGACCCCAGCTTCCTGCCTTTTGCTTGGACATGACACTCCATCTCTTGGCCAGGTGTTTTCTCTTGCTCTTTCCCATTCCTGGAATGCTTTCCCTCCTCATCTCCACCTTCTGGCTTCCCCAGCTTCCTTAAAGTCCTAGCTAAAATTTCATCTTTTACAAGAAGCCTTTCTTAACCCCTCCTAATTCTAGAGCCTTCCCTCAGTTATTTCCTGCTTACTTGTTGTCTCCCCTATTAGATTGTGAGCTCCTTAAGGGAAGGACTATTCCCATGCTTTTTTTTTGTACCTACAGTGCTTAACACAATGCTTGGCACACAGAGGCCCTTAATAAATGGCTCTTAAACTTCTCTTGATATTTATTCTGTATCTGCTTAATATATGTCCTTGTTCCTCCCATTAGAATGTACACTTCTTGTAAGGACGGATGGCTTCATTTATTGTATTTGTATTCTCAACTTCTTAACATAGTGGCCAGCACAAAAGAGACCCTCCCTAAATGCTTCTTGGTTGAATGATTACCAGTTTTTGCACCCCCTCCAAAAAAAATTCATTCAAAGGTCTGTGCAAATCTCACTCAGTAACAATGACAGACTTTTTTTTTTTTAACTTGTTTCCTATGTCTTCTGGGACAGAGGTAATCAGGATTTTAGTGATACATTTTACATATGCAGTACTAACCACCCATCCTCCTGTCCAATTGACTTGCAACCCTTTACGCCCATCGCAACTAAACAGTGAAAGGAAGGGGTCAAAAACTGTGCTGTAAGTAATAGATTTTCAGAAGAGCTAATAAATATGCAACATAAACTAGGGCCTGATTAGTTTAAAATGCATTTTAATTATGTATTTATCAAGAAATGGAATTATTAACAATACAAATTGGTCTTCCCAGCTGGAATGTTCCCAGGATATAATAAAAACTAAGAATTATTATTAAAGGTATAAACCTTTTAGAGATTTTGTATGACTTCTGAAAAGGTCAATTCCTTCACCTTAGCACCAGTGATCGTATGAAAGAAAAGGATTTGGTTTTCTGAATCACAATCTTAGATAGAGGAAGGATGGGCTCTTGGCTGGTAGTGGAGTATGTGATGGGATCTGGAAAGAAAGTACTCTGCTTAGCTGTGGATTTGCCGATCTAGCAGGAGGTAAAATGTTGTGTTAGATGCCTCCTATTTATTTTTTAAAAATTTATGATATGCCTGATATCCTCTGTAATATCTGGACATTCACCAAAAGAAACATCTAGAAGACACCTCTCCTCTAGATCATAATAAATAAGAGAAATACCTCCAGTTGTTCCTGTTTACAGATACCCAGATACTGTAGAGGATATTAGGTATGGCAAAAAATCAACAATGGAGGGAGGAACCTATTAACACACAAGAGAAAATAACTGGGAAGAGGATAGTAACAGTATTATGACCTCGATGTTTATAATGCACAGTTTGAATAATAACAATAGTAATAAAAATTACCTCAAAATTTCCATACAAGTAAGAAAACAAGATGTCATTAGCTGTCATTGAGACTTGGTAAGGTGAGATTGATGACTAGAAAATGGCAATTAAGGATTATATTGTGTTCAAAAAACTAAATCTTTTAGGGGCAATAGAGTTGCACTATATGCCAAAAAATTATATTTCCGTGTTCAAATCCATGAACTTGAGATGAGAGGTGTGATAGGAAGCATTTGCATGAGGACAGAAGAAGAAGGAAATCAAAGTTACATCTTTGTGGAAAAATAATCTCAATTGGGGTTGGCAAACTATGGCACAGGAACCAGAACTGGTTCACTGCCTTGTATGGTCGGCAAAATAAAAATGTTTTTTACATTTTAAAATACCATTTTTAGCTTTCCTGTACAGAAATAGGCAGCAGACTGGATTTGGCCCCTGGGCTGTAGTTTGCTCAGTTGCAAAGTTGAAATAGTTTCTGATATAGATCACAAAACTGGAAGAGAAGAGATTCATTGGGAATGGGCAAGTGAGTTAGTGGATGGGGTGGTTAAAGGGGAAGGGAATAAGTATGTACATAGCACCTACTGCGTGCTAGGCTTTGTGCTAAGTGCTATACAAACTTTATCTCATTTGGTCCTGACAGTGACCCTGTGAGGTGGGTGCCATTACTTAACCCATTTTCCAGTTTACAGAGGAAACTGAGGCAAAAAAGTGAAGTGACTTACCCAAGTCTCACACATCTAGCAAGTGTCTGAACTTGGGTCTTCCTGCCCCAGGTGCTATTTTCTGGATATCTGGTGGAAAGCTTATCGGTAAAAATCAAATCCTCTAATAAATTATTGGCTAATAGTGGTATCACCAGAAGGTAGAGAAAGTAGAAACGGGCTGTTACTGTAAACTCCATTCTGATCAACTAAGATAAAGAGAAGTTAGTGAAGTGGGTTTAACAGGACCTATGGGCGGAAATGACCATATCACCTTAAAATTCGCAATGGCCAAGGAGGAGAAGAATAGGCATAGTTGTACATGTGTCCTGGACTTTAGGAAAACAGATATCACAACATTCATAGTAAATATGGGTATGATTTCATGACCTGAGACTGTAAACAAGATGACTTAAGACTTTCTTAAAAATAAAATTCTTATACTTCATCTTTAATGATCCCAGTGAAAAAGAGAGGAGAGTAGGGAAATGTCAGTTATTTTAAATATTCAGTGTGGCATGCTATCAGGACTATAACCAAAGAATACAAAAGTGACATAGATCAAAGGCTATAGACCAAAATGAACTGAGAAACCTGAGAAAAATATGTAAGGACAACTAAGACCATGTATATATATATACACACATATACATATATACACATATATACATATATATGTGTGTATGTATATGTATATGAACCAGAAGAATATGAGGAAGAGTTAGGTGTACTGTTGCACTGTTTGTAGACTATGGTGGTCATGTATGATAGAGAAAATGCCATTTGGTGGATGATCAGAGAAAATTTTTTAAAATTTTAAATTATTTTTCTTAATTTAAACAACAAAAAATTATTAATTTAAAAATACAGAAAATATTTTGTAATCTGTAGGTTTTGAGTAATATTTTTATTAAAATGCCTTTTAGGTCTTAATAATTAAGAAAATATTCATTAAACTCTTTGAATTTTAAGATAAAGCCATCATTTTCTGATTTGTTAAATTAAAGTTTTATATTAAGCTCTACTTCTGTAACCAAATTGGTATGGGAAAAGATCAACTGTACAAAAGTTAATGAGAGTAGAATTGCAGTAAAATCTTAAAAAGTAAAATGTTGAGACCATTCTGCCCAATTTATTTCAAACCCTGAATATTTTCTTTATTTCAGATATTTTTAACGATAAGCTTTTGTTTTTATATCCCTTATATTTCCCAATATGTTGAGCACGCTCTCTCTCTCTCTCTCTGTCTCTCTTGCTCACTCTCTCCTCTCCTCTCTCTCCTCTCCTCTCTCAGAGATCCAGCCTTTATAACAAAGAGGATGCAGCCCTCTGACTCCAAACTTCACAGAACAAATCCTCTTAATAAAAATATTTGTTCTGTAAAACTTGAACTCAATTAAAAGACTGCACTCGAGGACCTAGAAGGCCACATGTGGCCTTGAGGCAGCAGTTTCCACACCCCTCAACTTTAACTACTTGAACACGTCAAATTTTAACTGCCAGGAAAAACTCTTTGCCTAGCAGATTCATTGGACCTTTCCTGTCTACCTCACTAGCCTTGTGATGGAGACATTTTCCAGTATGTCTGAACTAACTGACCACCGTCTATTCTATATAACACTTTTTCATGTTAAAGTAATGAGTTCTAAGCCTTCGGGGGTTTTTTCCCCCTTTCTCCTCCTTTTCTTTCTCCCATCATCTATTTGAAGTAGAAATGAATAATTCTTAGGAACGACTGTGAGGTAAGGTAGGCATGAATTATATCTAGATACATCTAGATATTGTGACTTTCCAATTGGCCTTACTATGGTTATCAAGTGTTTGTTGTGATATAGAAAAACATCTTCCTCTAAGTAGTAATAGTCATGAGAATAGCTGGTATTTATAAAGTTCATAAGATACTTCAAATATGTAATCACATTTGAGCCTCAGAAAACCTATGAGAAAGTACTGTAGGCACTATTTATCCCCATTTTATAGGTGAGAAAACTAAGATTCAGTGACTTGCCCTTGCTTAGCCTAACTAATGAATATGAAAGGCGTAGTCCAAATCAGGGTCTCTGTCTCCAAGTCCAGTGCTTTTTCCACTACTCTGTGCATGTTTAAAAACAAAACAAAAAGCTATTTCTTTCGGTTGTTTCACTAACTAAAATGATATTGCATGGGTCACAGAAGATAAATCAGATAGTACTTTTTTCTTTATTTGCTCTATTTTAAAGTTCCATAAATCTTCCTGTTGATTCATCAAATTAGATTTTTAATGCTAATCATACACAGTCATAATTAGACTAAGTACATGACTTCTTAAATGTACTTTTAGAACGGTTAAAGTAATAAAACTAATGAAATTGTTAGAATTAATGGCAGAATTTCCCACTTGGTATTTTTCATTATCTTCTCTGGTTTTTCATCCCACAGTTTTTCTCCTTTAGGTCTGAACATGCTGTTGCACTGTGAGTCAGATAAAGGTGAAAGTCAAAACTTAGCCTAGAACCTTCTAGGAATTTGAAGAGATCCGTGTGTCCTCTTTAACTTTGCAGGCACTAGACCAAAAGCAGCGAGTGGCCTCTGTCCCAAACCTTGTCTACCAGTTAACATTTGTGGGCCTTTTTCTTTAGGTTAGTTGTAGTAGGTTTAAAGGGCTGCTAGGTGGCACAGTACATAGAGTACTGTGCCGCGAGTCGGGAAGACAGCTTTCTAAATTCAAATCTGGCCTCAGACACTTAATAGCTGTGTGACCCTGGGCAAGTCACCCTGTTTGTCTCAGTTTCCTCATCTGTAAAATGAGATGGAGAAGGAAATGGCAAACCACTCCAGCATGTTTGCCAAGAAAACCTCAAATGGGGTAATGAAGAGTCAGACATGGCTAAAACGACTGAATGATGAAAGTCAGTTTAAAGGAAAGAAGATAGAAAGAAAACCAAAAATGATTATTTGCTAAGGAAAGTGCTTATCTAAAATTTTTTTAATAAAAAGGTGTATGGGCACACACAAATATTTTAGACCATACATTTAATCGTTATTTGGGTAATTGAAGTTTTGAACAATTTTCTGTCCATTTTTGTCGCTTGCCATTGTAGGTATGATAAAGCCACATTAATTCAAATTAATTGAGGGGAAACCCAACTTGAATTGTAAAAAAATTTTTAAATTCTATATATTTGTGTGTGTGTGTGTGTGTGTGTGTGTGTGTGTGTGTGTCCAGAACCAGGTTAATAAAGTAATACCTAGATGAAATAATAGAATTTTGGAATTAAAAAGGACCATAGGGAGTATGTAGTCCATTTTGCAGGTAGAGGAAATGGAGCCCAGACTATTTGTAATTTTTTCAAGGTTACACAATTCTTAGTGGCAATAGAACCCATCTCTGCTGAGTTGACCAGCCTCATATCTTAAAGACAACTTTTTAATTAATAGAAAAGAATAACTTCTTAAAAACTTGCATCACAATTATTTGCATGTAAATGGTTGTTTAGACTAAATTATTTCATAGGTCCCTTCTAGCTCTAAGATTCTGTAATTCTAAATACTTACATTAGGAACAGTGTTTTCTCTGAAATAGCTGTTCTAATAAAATATTTACCTTGCTCTGTTTAGTAAATACTTCTTTCAAAGATAATGTGTGTGTGAACCTTGAACCTTGGATCTTGAGCCTTGGGATCGAAATTAATGAATTAATTCTTGATTAGACACATAGTTTTCAAAATAAAATTTTGTTGGTTATCTTTTGTTTTTACCTCACATACATTTCCCACTATATCTCTCTCCTCACTCAATCCCAGAGTCATCTTTTATAATAAAGAGGAAAAATAAAGTTCAACAAAATTACCCAGCATAACCATAGTTCCCTATCTCTGTAAAGAAAAAGTTATCCTCTTATATCTCTTTTTTGGGACCCTCCTTGGTTATTATAATTTTGCAGCACTTTCTGTTGTTTTATTGTGCTTTCCATTATATTATAATTGAAGCGAGGTGGCCACATACTATAGTACTTCATACTTATGGGGCTTTACTCCAGCCTGTTTTTACATTGACAGGTCTGGGTTCTCAGAGAAAGACTATCACTTCACAGTTAAACTCAAACTTCATTAGGGTAAGGGAATATACTCTTAATATTACACTACCACTCTGGCTCACAAGCCCCCACTGATATGTTTCCATTTACATAAAACTACCCAATAACTCTAATGTAAACTTTTAGATCTTAAAACCATTAACAATAAGACAAAATAAATAATAAAGGCATTAATATAGTAAAGCAAATGTGGGAATAATGAATACACCAAAATCTAGACATAAACCTGGCTCATACTTTCCCACCAGTGCACTCATTGTCTTTGGGGGAAAGTAAGACGCTCACATTTACAGAGAAACCTGGCAAGAAAAACATTAACGGGAAGAACCATGTGCTTGGTGTAGTAGGAAGGCTGAATTTATGATCTCAAATATAATCATGTATATGTTTGAATGGTCCGAAATCGCAAGGTATGAGAGATTCTCTAAGGAGAAAACAACAAGAAATTTATTTAGGCCCCACCGCAGCAAAAACTTGAACCAGCCTCCCCATTCCAACATCTTGACAAAAAGACTCCAGGCCCAGAAAGCCCATT
>CM053624.1:251963541-252005688 GCA_028646595.1 Phalanger gymnotis | reverse complement strand
GCAGCAAAAACTTGAACCAGCCTCCCCATTCCAACATCTTGACAAAAAGACTCCAGGCCCAGAAAGCCCATTTCACAAGGGCAACTAGGAGGCCACAGAAAAGCAAGAGAGTATTTAGCCAAGTCATGTTCACTGGCCTCACGTTCCTGCTCGCACTCGGGTAAGCCCCGCTTCCGCAGCTTCCTGCCTCCGCAGCTTCCTGCCTCCGCAGCTTCCTGCCTCCGCAGCTTCCTGCCTCCGCAGCTTCTGGCTTCCACACCTTCCGCCACCGCCACTGAAGTTATCTCCGGGCTCACCCCTCCTCTTCTGGTGTTCTCAAGCCCCGCCTCAATGACCAGAGACCATTGGTTCCCAGCCGGCCCCTCCTAAGTCACCAATCCACACCCACACAGGTTTCACACCTGACAGGGCCCTGGGCCTGGGGCTTAGCACTTAACAGCTGAAAGTACTTCCACTCAAAAGAAACAAAAGCCATGCTAATGAGACAATTTTGCTTAACAACACACTTGGGAACTGTAAACTTTGGTGTCTTCTTTGTGTCACCCAAGAATTGTCCTTAAAAATTATTTACAAGCATGTCCCCTGTGATGAATAGATGCTTCCACTGCTAACTTGAGTTGTTCTGTGGTAGACTTGACTAACAAATCACTGGGTATGACATCTCAGCCAAACTATTCCATCTACTGGATGACTTCTCAAAATGTTAGCTTCTGAACTGTTGCTATTCTCTATTGCGTCTTGAGAATCTGTAACTTCCTGCTTCAGACTTAACTGATGTATTTCTGAAATCTTTGCTTTCAGCTCTCTCTCTTTTTAACTTAGGAGGGTGAGAATTAGTGTCTTCCCACCTTTGCTTCTATAAGACACAATTGAAACTACTCAGCAACAATGTCTCTCCCAGTAGATTGTGGGCTCCTTGAGGGCAGGGACTGTCTTTTGCCTCTTTTTGTATTCCCAGCACTTAGTACAGTGCTAAACACATAGTAGGTATTTAATAATAATGTTGATTGAATAAAAGAACTGCTTTTTTTTGGTAATTGAATAAAAATATTACGTTGGGAACTCATCTTTAGTATTGCTGTAACAGGCAAGATGACAGATTTCTCATCCTTTTCTCACACGGTAGTAAATTTCTTCCTCTTTTTTTATATTTTGAAAGCTTTTTGTTCTATGTAGTTTGGAGATTACAAGTATTCTGTATGTTGACACCACTTAATATTGTTCTTAAATTTTTATAGATTTTTGTTATGTCTGGCCAGTTGTTAGCAACAGTTCTGTCTATAATGTTGCTTTAGTTCCAGTACAGTTTATTGGTTGAATTTTCCAAGATATTTTGGAGATTAATTGGTAGTACAGACATCTGTCATCTTTTCGTCTATCGAGGTCAGCAAGCTTTTGGTATAAAATAATCATGTTTTTCTAGTTATCTACTCAGTGCTTAAATTTTTGCAATCTGAAGTTATATGTCATATAGATTGCACCATTTCGTTGCATAATTTGCTTCATTCAGTAAGTTTGGGCTTCCTAAGAATAACCTTTTTGTAACTTTAAGCAGTGTTGACCTAATCCTGAATCATTTCTGCAAACAAACCCCTCTGTTTTGGTAAACAAAGCTTTACAACTCAGCCATTTTTAATACAGGTGTTGGCTGAGTTTATATGATACTGACTGCAGAGTACTTTATGATTTCACTCTTTCTTTGGCCATTTCATAGGCTTCCTCACCTGTATATAAATTGCTTTTAGTAACATTCAACAGGTCCAGTGGCATATACCTTTTGCCACCTTTACTATTCATTTGTAAGGTGAAATTTATTTGTTCCAAAATGATTTCTTTCAGTTTTAACCTGTTTTTTTTGTGTGCTCTTAGAAAATTTATCCATCTTCTTTCTCCTTTTTGACACAGAGGAATCTTTCTGTAGTTGATTTGGGGTGGTAAGCCCTGGGGTATAGGTTTTTGATTGGACATTTTTAAGATGATTTGTCATCCATTTTGCAATACCTCACTTTAAGATTGGTATTATGTTTAAGTTGTTCTAAATGACTTTTTCTCCTTAAATTTTTACTTTAGGATGCTAATCAATCTCTTAACAAATTCAGCCTTAGTTCTCTCTCCTTGATAGGCTTATGCTCTGTGTGTCTTAGCTGAAGAATCAGACTAAGATATTTATAAGTAACATATCTGTCCATTGGTTCATTTCGGCTTCTTGATTTCTACCCCAAACCTTCAGTTTCTGTTCTTCTTCCCTGGTTCACAGTGAGAATTTTATACTTTCCAAATACAAACAGCATTTTGATAATTGTTAGAGAAAATTTTCACAAGATTGATTGACTGGTGTTTTTTTTAGATCAGCCCTATTGCTTGATGTCAACTATGTGCTCCAAGTGATTAATACAGTATTTTGATAACAATTCTTTCTTTTTTTCTCCTTTCTTTAATTTTTTTCCCAGTTGCATGTAAAAACAATTCTTAATATTTGTTCTTTAAAAATTTGAGTTACAAATTCCCTCCTTCCCTTTCTTCCCTACCCCTCCCAGAGACAACAGGCAGTTTGATGTAGTCACGTAAAACATATTTCCATATTAGTCATGTTGTGAAAGAAGATAAAGGCTAAAAAAATGCACAAAAAAATAAAGTGACAAATCGTGTGCTTTGATCCTCATTCAGACTTCATTGATTCTTTTTCCAGAAGTAGATGGCATTTTTCATCCTGCGTCTCTTAGAATTGTCTTGAATCATTGTATTGCTGAGAATGGCCAAGTCATACACAGTTGATCATCATTTGATATTGCTGTTGCTCTATACAATGTTCTGGTTCTGCTCACTTCACTCTGCATCAGTTCATCTAAGTCTATCCAGGTTTTTCTGACATCATCCTGCTCGTCATTTCTTATATCACAGTAGTATTCCATTACAATCATGTACCACAACTTGTTTAGTCATTCCTCGTACAGTTCCTTCTTTGACTTGAAAATCATACTTAGTTTTCTTCAGAAGTGATGATAATGGGTTTAAGGCTGAACAGAACTATAGCAGACTTAAGCTGTTTTTAATACAAAAGGCCACATTTTATATCAGTTTTTCTTGACCTCATTGTGTTGATGGAGTTTTTTGAGTAGAGAATAGCTTTCCATGTAGATATCAGATACTCAGCTATCCTCATTACGCTTGGATCTGGTTTACATATTTTTAGCATTGGACTAAATAATGAGTGCAGAACTGAATTGAAGGCTTTGTGGTAATCCACAAAAGTGGAATAATTCTTATAGTGTTTTGGGATGGCTTGTTCAACAGTCACCAAATTAATAATGAGTTATTCCTTATGCCTTTGGAACTTTGGCATCTATCTGTCTATCTGTCTGTCTGTCTATCTATCTATCTATCTGTATTTGTTCCTCAGTCAACATATTTTTCTTGTGTTTATAGAAGTTTTGGGGTAGTATAACTTGTGAATGTTTTGTGTAAAATAGATAAACATGTAATTGGACAGTGTTTTAAGGGGTTGCTGGTATTCTCATCCTTTGGAAATGCGTATGTAGTTTCTTTTCTTAAGAAAGATGGGATCAGGTTTGCTCCAGGGGGGAAAGCTGGTAAACTGCTTTGCTAGGGATTTATGCACCTCTGTGAAATGTTTGAGCCAATAATTGTAGTTCTTATCTGGACATGTTGCTTTACAGTTTTGCAGAGATATTTGCATTTGTCTCCAACCTTGACATAATCCTCTCTGTCATTCATTATATTAATGGTACATAAATCTTCTGTTGTGCGTTTGATCCAACTTGAGTTTTCTTTGTGTTGGATTTTTTTTGACCACGGAAATGACCAGAAATTTTTCAGATCTATCTTTAGGGGTTCTCTTCTTTTTTTTAAAGCCTCTATATTGTAGTTTTTAATTGAATGAATTATTTCTTTGTGCTTCTTTGACATGTCATATTGCCTTAACCTTTTGTATTTCAATTATTTATTAAGGGTATCAACGATTTTTGTTATACTTTTGTTTTCCAGATTTCATTGTGCAGGTTTCTTCTTTGTTGCCTTTAATTGGGCAATAGTGTTCAGCTTTTCTACTGCATGTACTGGCTAGATATTGATGTGATTAACCTTCCAGTGTTTTTTCCGTTAATTCTTCAATAGTTTTCTTAAGCCTTTCCCTCTATGATGGTATTCCTTACCTGTCCTGGGACATTTTCTTGAACAAATCTACCTCTTTTCCTATAGCTCTTAAAATGTCAGCATCTACAGCATGGGCTGTTGTGTACAGGGCGTGCAATTTTTTTTTATATACTTTTTCTCAAATATTGTAGGAGAATACATTTGTTTATGATAGTTATAGTGAGTCAGTCAGTAAATACTCCTGTTTTGGTCTCTTGGTTGTATGCATGCTGTCAATCTCATAAAAGACTTTTCAAAATTCCCACCTAAGTATGTTCTTCACTCCACACTCATTCAGTATATCAATGTTATTTTTGCCATCTGTTTCATTATTAGATAATACTTCTGGAGTTTGCGTTAAGTATAGATTTTCGATGCCTTCAGATTCTTCAGTTTTTCCCTCTTCTGATTTAAGTAACTCCTCAATTTCTACTCTTATTTCATCTAATTTGGGCTTAGGAATGAAGTTATTTCTTACGATTGCCCTGCATAATCTGCAGTACGTTGTTGTATAACTTGGAGCTGAGGATACCGTTGACAAAAAGCAGTGTGAAGCCCTTGTCAGTGCCTGGTAAGATCTGTTTCCAATTTCTTGTGATGGTAGCGCTGACACATACTAAATACATTCATGTCTTCAGTCCATTTCATGCGCACTCCTGGTTTGCCTGCTCAGTGGTCAGCGCCTCTTGTGCAGAAGCATTTCCAGCAGATAGAGTATTAGCGCTTTTGTTGTTCTTATGTGAGAGACCAAAATAAAAAAGTGTGCCGCCAACTGAGGATAATCAAAGTAGGGACAGCCTACAGCTCTGTGCTAGGCCATCTTTTTCCTATATCATACTGGCCAGGATGCTAGCCCATTTGGGGGTGGGGTCTGTGTATGTGGGAGGTAGTGGGAGAGAGAGACAGGGAGATCTTGATCTTGCATGCCTCAGTTTTAAGGCACAGAAATCCATTGCACGGCAGCCTGGCTGGCATTCCCCTACTTGGCTGTTCCTTCCACCCCAACCTCCTACACTCATGACATGGATGATGAGCTGAGCTTGGGGGAGGGGAGCAGAGGTGATTGTTGTTACTACCATCACCCACTGGTAGCAGGATTCTCTCTAAAGGTGATATATAATCCTCATGGTGGTTGAATGTTTGGGGCTTTGGGTGGGGAGTAGAGACAGACCTTTGATTTCATCAGAATAGTGAACTTCAGTCTGGAAATTCCCTCCACAAGTGCAAATCATCACCTACTTGTAACATTCTAAGTCACACAGTCATGTTTTAGAGGCAGTACTTGAACCCCTATCTTCCAGGCTCATAAGGATAGCCTTTCATCCAGTGCACCACATTAAGTACAACTGGAAAATAAAGAAGGTATTTTAAGAATTGTTAACAATGGTTAATCGTTCTGCCAACCCAACAATTCACCCATATAATTCTTCCATTCCTTTAGCAGCAAAAAGGAGTAAATTATACAGGTAAACATACATGCTGTACTTTAAATAAACATACAGAAGTTTCACTGTTTTTTAGAAGGTCATATATTCAGAGTGTGCCCAGTATGAAAAGTCAAGATTTATGAGGTTTTACTACAGTTGCATTGTTTTTTGAACATTACAAATTGAGCATCAAGGATTAAAATAATCATATTATCAATGTAATCATAATCAAATATATTACAGATAGAAACACTAATCTCTTACACCTTCCTCCATTCACCATCGTTACCTTAAAAAAATGCAACATTATACACATCCTATTAAACATAACAGGAGTTACTCTTTGCAAATAACACATTGTTGGATTCTGGTTTCTAATCCACTTTGCTCTCTACTTTCCATTTTTTTGGGTGAGTTTACCACATTCATATTCACATACTGTATATTTCCCTCCATCCTGTTCTCTTCTGTTTAACCTTCTCTCTCTCTTTTTTTGCCCTGTCCAGCCTCCAGTATTTGTTTTGCTTCTGAGTACTGCCTCTGTTAATCTTCCCTCCCTCTTATTACTCTCCCCACTTTGTTTTAGCCCCTTCCCCTCCTACTTCCCTGTTGGGTAAGACGGATTTCTATACTCAACTGAATGTGCGTGTGAGTGTGTGCATGTGTGTATGTGTTTTCTTTCTTCTTTGAACCAGTTCAGATAAGAGTGAAATTCAGGTGTTGCCCTCTCCCCTATTTTTCCCTCCATTGTAAAACTCTTCCTTGCATGCCTCAGGAATTAGTCCTTAAAGTGCTGTGTCTTACTCCCATTGCAAGTTTTTAAAAAATGTTCCAAGTTGCTTGTAAAGGCCTTAGTCATTACACTCAATGCTTCTTGCCAAAAATCACCTTTTAATTATCCCTTGGGAAAAAAATCATTTTTCTGTTATTACCAAGGGAGGAAAGTATTTTAGGAACTTGAAAACATGGGTTTTCTATCAGCAAACTTATTTTTCTAGGGAGGGGAGGAAATTAATGGTGCAGTTCATCCTTCCAGAATTTAACCAGTCTATCTTCAGTTGTTAGCAGTAATATAACTTATGTCATAATTCTCAGTTTCCTAAGTACTTACCAAAGTACTCAGCAACCCAGCAGTTTTATTACTCCAAATGCTTTTCGAACAGGGCTGCTTTGCTGTTTTATTTCACATGCAAATGCTTATCAAGGTTAATATCCATTTCTGGTCTTCCAAATTGTACCTGTAACACTTTATTTCTTAATCACCACTTCTTACGATCTATTTAAACGTGCCTTCCATAATCATTACAAATAAGCTTATTTTGTGCAATATTATTATAGAGCATGCTCATGAACTTTCCAACAAGAAAAGTTATTTTTTTTCTAGCCCTGACTTAAAATATAAATTTAGTGTCGAATTTTGATTCTTTGATACCAGTTAACAACTATTTATTTAGAGCCCACTGTATGCATAAATGTGCTAGTTTCACATATATCTTAGAGCTATATCTTCAGTTAGGCAACAAGATATCACCTTACCTTGAAGAAATATTTGCCTTTGGGAGTGCAAGCTAATGTGTGGGAACTAAGAATCTGTCAAGTGAACTATTACTTTCACTGATCTTTTTAGAAACACCAAGGAATACTAGTTATCAAATTATTCCAAGGTTGAATATTATTGTTACTTGTATGTTTGTAACTTCAAGGAATTTCACTTAATGGATAATAGAATGGGTCAGAATATTAAAGTAACAACCTGTACTTGGTATAAGATTTTGGTGACAGAAGTTCGGCCTGCAGAAATTCAGATTGTGCTGGGTTCTGATAGGTGAGCTTTTGCAAGTTTATCATGCTTGGAACCAGGACTGCAAGACACTTGGCCATGACCAAAAAAAATCTGTCTCATTCTGCATTTGAAGTCCTTAACTTTTCCATCAGGGGGTGAAACATGTTTATTATAAAAATGAAATGTTTAAACATCAGCATGTTTCATTATTAGTCCTCTGGAATCATAGTTAGTCATGACACTGAGAAGAATTCAGCACAGTCATATTCCATCACATTAACAGATTATAACTTGTTCATCCATTCCCCCTCATATTCCCCTCCTTTGTCACCTCAAAAAGAGCTATAAATATGCTTATGTGTGCCAAGAATTTGTGTAGGACCAATCTCTCCCTTGGTTATTTAAGCCACGTGCACTCAGGCCTTCCTCCTTGATTCTCTCTCATTGGAACCCGGACTCTGCTCTGCTTGGTGAGTTTTTGCATTATCTTGCTTGGAGCCAAGCCTCCAAACCATGTCATTTGTAAATCATGCCACCACTTGGACACCTCCCCTTAAACCACCACCACAGCCCTTGCCTTTCCATCTCTGCTTTATTTTCCTCCATTAGAATGTAAACTCCTTGTGGGTAGGGACTGGTATATTTGTATCCTCATCTCTTTATACAATGCCTGGTACATAGTAAGCACAAATAAATGTTTTATCAACATTATCAAATGGCCAAACCTTACTTCCCATACAGTGTCCGTCTAGCATATGTGAAATCATTCTAGCTACTGAGCAAAAAATTTTTTAACCAATTTCCACATTTGCTTTAGTTCTTTAAGAGACTTTAGAATTTGATGATCTAGCTTCATCTACCCATTCTAAAGATGAGAAATTGAGGTCTAAGAGATAAAGAGATTTGCCCACGTTCATGGCAAAGCTAGGAGGAGAATTAAGGATTGTTGCCTTCTGGTATGGTCTTTTCTTTTTGTTTACCGTTGTTATTATTCTTAATATTAATAATCCTTTGAAATGGGTTTGGATTTTATAAATCTACTCAGATCATTTTTAAGAAGAAGTTTAATTGGCTTTTAGTGAGAAATCCATTTTATTATATAAATGCATAAGCCTTTTCAATCCTATTAAGAAATTGGAAGATGTTCTGCCCACATTCAGGTAATCAGCTACCTGGGTCCTGTAACCTTGGTCTGGACATAACTAGGATCTTTCAACCTTAGTCACAGATCCTAATCTCCCTATTTCTTAGCCTCACACTTCTGTTGAAATTTCTAACATTAACATTACCACTGTAACATTGTTCTTGGGTTCTTTGTCATGTAATTGTGTTATTAGGGAAATAGTGTTAGAATCTGGAACTTCTGTGGGCCTGGCCTTTGGATAAGGGCATAGGGTGGGTGCCTTTTGCTAAATTCTATGCCATAACAGGACATGCTATAGTGATAGTCTGTTTTTACAGGTTATAGAATAAATATCAAAAATTCCAATTCATGGCTGAAAAAGTTTAATGAACAAATAAATTAAGCCTCCTTAAGTATAGAACAGATAAAACTACAACCTTGCCAAAAGGTCTAGGTCCCCATTTTCCAACTGTCTGACACTGGGAAAAGCTATAGCCTCTTCTAAAAAGGCTATTTCTTTGTCTGTAAGATGAAGGGGTTGGACTGGGTGACTTCTCTTGTTTCTACTAGCTCTTAAAGGTTTATAATTCTATGGTGGTCTTTTCAGCTTCCCAGCACATTTCAGCATCTTTACATTAAAGAATCCAAGACAACTTAAGCAAAAACATTGCTAAGAAGACTTATTTTGTAGCATATGGTATTCTGCCCCATGGCTAGAGTTTTGGCAGTGCTCGTTAATAAACCAAGTTTGCGCATACCATCATTGCTATTAAGTTTATTTGTGTTCAGTTGAAATTATGACAGGATACTAGAATATTTCCACTATAAAAGAAATGTTATACATTGGTTCAGCAACTACATTTGAATGAGTCCTTGGAATCACATTTTAGATAAGAATAATGCCAAATATCCATCTCCCAAATTCCTGCAACTTAATATTGGTAAGGGATATGAGTCTTAGTTCCCTTTATTCAAGTCTAGCGCTAGTGCCCATATTCTCTGAGTGAAATAGCTCTTTATCAGACGACCTGGTGTTTTTTGGACTACAGGGTCTTACAAATAAATGGCCGTTTTTAAAATAGTAGCCTTGGGAACTTTTGTAATACTTCACTATTAACTATGTACACATAGTGTGTGTGTGTGTGTGTGTGTGTGTGTGTGTGTACATATAAATGTATGTATGATCATTGCATATATGTGATTTTCATATACACATGCACCACATATACACAATGATCCTGATATACAGTGATATACAGGTGTGTGCATGCATGTATATATATACATACACATGCACGCCGTGATCATTGATCTAGAAGTAGATGGGGGTTAATCTAGACCATTCCTCTTAATTTTACAGATAAGGAAACTGAGGCTCAGAGAGGCTAAATGACTTGCAGAAGGTCATACAGATAATTATAGGTAAAGCTAACATTTGTATTGTGCTTACTGTGTACCAGTCAGTGGTAAGTGCTCTTCATTTATTATCTCATTTGATCCTCACAACAACCCTGTAAGATAGGTGCTGTTATTATCCCCATTTTACAGATGAGGAAGCTGAGGCAAACGGGTTAAGGTCTTCCTGGCTTCAGGCCTAGCACTCCATTCATTGCACCATCTAGCTGCTCCTGATTAGTGCAAAGTGTATTTCAATCCAAGTTTTTTGTCTCTAACTCCAACACTCTTCTACTGCACTATTTTCTGCTTATTACATGGAAAATTTGTCAGGATTAAAAGAAGGCGTGAGTTTACATTTCCCTGGACGGTTTTTAATTCTTTTAATTTCCTTTTTTTTAAGATCTTAAATATTTAATTTGTTTTAATTAGCCCAAATCTGCCTTCTCACCTTCTTTGCTAAACCTCCCCCAACTGTTTATGCAGTCTAAGATTGCATTAGCTCTTTTGGCTGCTTCAAAGAAACCAGTGGGTGTGAGAGTTTCGTGTCTGTATGTAAGATACAATCTACTGGGAAGAGTATAGTATCATTTGATTTGTTCTGTATACTTGTTCCAACACCCAGTAACTTAAAATTTGATTGGGGTGGGGGGACCTTAAATTTTGGAACTCTAGTTTTTATGCCACAATTTTCTTCTAGTTCTCTGGAGACAGTTCTTCCCCTAAGAACGTCTTTTTTTTTTTTCCTTAGTGGTATTTGAAACATTCTTGACTGCTAGGAAAACTCTGCAAATTACATTTAGGGCACATCCAGTCTTCAGGTTGTATTTGTGTTCTTGTAGTCCCATATCACATATGGGTTTCTTAACCATTATAGATATCTTCTGCTTTGTGAGGCAGTGTAGCACACATTCATAACAGGCTATCTGCCAGGCAAAATTCATGACCTTGCATCTTTAGTGATTCTAATTTTCTGTTCTGCTTTCTACATTTCTACAGTCCAATAGTATCTCAGGACTTTAAAATGGTGCTTTATCTTGTATTGCAAAGTCTCTAATACAGTTTTCAGTTTCTCATACTCATACTTTATCTGTTTGTTCCCAAGTGCCTCTTGACTGTTCCCAGAAAGGTTCTGTCTTTTACCCAGTAATCCGTAGTACTTGTTCTGGTGTTATTTTCTTTTTTTTTTTAATACTTTCAGTTTTTCCCTTTTATAAATTTGTTTAAAAGTCTGGGAGTTTGCTGGTTTTCTGTTGTGCATGTAGGGCTATACTCTCATGTCTGGCAAGACCTCTGTGGGAGGTCCTGGGATCTAATGATTTTCAGTAGAACTTTATCCGTTATCGCTTAGGGTCTCAATACTTGTGCCATAGTCTTTTGTACAATTAATATTATCTGCATTTTAAATCCCAGGTCAAATCAAGTCAACAAGCATTTATAAAGCACTTACCATGTGCTAGGCACTGTGTTAAGGTTTGTAGCAAAAAAAAAAAAAGTCAAAGAACAGACCTTATTCTCAAGGAGTTCACAAGGCTTCTTGCATATGAGACTTTAGTTGAAACTTGAAGGAAGCCAGAGAAACCAGAAGGCCAATATGACATTTTGATAGAGGCATAAAAGACAGCCAGTGAAAATGGCTGGAGTTGAGACATGGAGTGTCAGGTGAGAGGAATAAGAAGAAAGCAGTGTCACTAGATAGCAGAATAGGTAGAGACGAGAAGGTATGAGAAGAACAAAAATAAGGACACAGGTTATGAAGGTTTTAAAAGCTAAACAGAGGATTTTGTATTTGACCATGAAGGCAAGTAGTAAGAAGGCATTGGAGTTTTTAGAGTTGGGATCTGGGGGATAATGGCTAGATTTGTGCTTTAGGAATTTTTTGGAACTAGGCCAAAGCTTCTGTATCTGTGGAGATTCCAAAGTACTTTCCAGATTCTACAGGCCCAGGAAGGCAGGGATTTGGTCCTAAAAATTCTTAGTAAATATTTTAAATCATAGCCCAATCTTTTAAAGTTTTGGAAACTTTTAGGTAACCAATCTAAACATTTATTGGAGTCTTGTTTGGAGGAGAACTACCAACTATGACTAAAGCACATATTTCCTATATTTTCAAGATACCTTTTTTCATATTGGTAAACCTAATTCTTAATTGATTGATTTCTGTTACCAAAAATATTCAAATTTTGGACCACTCTCTTAAGGTTTCTTGGTCCCCATATTTCATAGGGTAGCCCTATTTGATGTACTATCCACTTTTAGTTATTTCCTGGTTTTTTTTATATTCTTGTGATGTTTCTATTGAATAGAAAAATTATATTAGTCTTCTGAAATAATAGGAAACATAATCTGTTTGCCATAAAACTGGTACATTAGTTTAATATTAAAGTTCTATCTCAGCATCTCTTCAATTTTCTAAATTATTCCAACTATCATTCTTATTGTACCGTGTAAGTACTGTGGTGCTTTGAAGCAGCTAGGTTGCACAATGGATAGTGTACTGGGCCTGGATTCAGAGAGGCCTCAGTTTAAATTCAGCCTTAGACACAGGCTCCCGTGACCCTGGGAAAGTCATTTAACCTCTTTCTGCCTGCATCTCTCTTTACCATGTAAACCTGTGTGATTTTTGTTCATGTTTTCTGTCAGATATTCCGTAGAAGATCTACCCAGCATGGGAAAGCTAGACCTTCCTCTTGTTTGTTTTTTTTTTTAATTTTCTAGGGGATACAGAGGAACAATTTAACTGTCGCACGTTCTATTTTTCCATTAGACCAGCTAGATTTATGACCTGACCTCTTAAGTCTGTCATTCTTGCCACAAGGTTGGCCTAACACCTTTTCCTATCATTCTTATCCTTGATAATCTTTTACCCCATTTCTCACATACACACCATCATTTGGTACCATTATCCACCTATTTATGCCAACTATTTCCATTTTCCTTTGGATTTTTTTTAGTTCATTCCATGAGTCGTAATCTTACAGTTATATATTTATACACATACACGTAAATGGTTTTTGATTTTTTTTAGTGAGCAGTTTGCAATCATTAACATACTTATTAATTTAATACTGTTACACAATTTTAGCTACATTATTATTTATTTTTTCTGCCTTACTTTTTCTCTAGTTGTCACTTAGCGTTAGCCAAGTTTTCCTTTATTATTTTTAGTAATTTTTAGTACTAACCACTCTCTTGTGAATTGTTGCTACAACCATTTCGTTAAAAATGTAAGTACACAAAGTTTATCATATTCTGAGATCTACAAGAGTGAGTTAGTCTGAATCTATATTGTCCTCTCTTCATCTTAACTTTCCTCTGAAATACCTCTACAAGGGGCAAATTTCCAAAGGGTTTTTTAAGTAGAGATGAAACAGGAATAATTTCTAAGTATGTAACTAATTGTTAAAACTATAAGCGCAAGAATTCATTGCTTTGCATTCCAAAGACCCAGGGTCATATCTTGAAGACATCAGAAAAAACAAAATTCCCTTTCTCTTCTTGGTGATCCCAAGACAATGAAATGTGTCAAGTGTGGCTTCAGAGGTGATTTGAGTGTACAAGTAGTTTGAATAATCAGTTAACCAAATTTTCTGAAAACGTATTTAGAAAAGTTTTGTTCTCAGCAGGGATATCTTTGTAGGTTTTTTGTGTTTTTTAAACTTAGGTGGCATACCTCATTGCATGAATGTGGTTTTTTGGTTTTGGTTTGTTTTTTTCTTTTCATAACTTTGGGGCAGTCTCTGGAACAAGTTTATATTGAAAGACATATATTGTTATATGGGCTGTGGCATATGCTTATTGCATGTAATTTTGTTTCAAGAGACTTTGTATATCTGAATCCACAAGCAATATTATCATAGTTCTTTAGTGTATATCAGTGCTACAGTATACCCATTTAATTATCATGCTTGGTATATTCAAGAATACTGATATTAAACCCTAATCTAAAATTACTGTTTTCCTAAAATGGATCATGGATATAAAGCTAGAAGTGAACTTAGAGATCATCTGGTCCAACCCCTTTTCTAGTCAAGGAAACTGAGGCCTAGAATGATTAAGTGACTCACCCAGGGTCACACAATAAAGAAGGGGAGTCAGGATTCAGACTGGGGTCTTGTGACTCTTAAGTCCATTGATCTTTCCGTTGCACCATGATATTCTCTGCTAAATTTTTAAAAGCCTACTGGAGCATTTTGTGCCTATATGTTGATACATAAATACATTTACACATGCACAGTTTTCAAACCAACTCTTCTGAATACATCTTCTAAATAGTAAGCTCCTAGATTTTATTGCCTAATAATTTCTTTAACTTTCAGCTGCGGATAGCATCCATTTTGCTGATTGCTGATTAAGTGTTATTGGCAGTAAGAGTATTTAAAATGTAAAGAGATTGGTTTATAAAAATAACTTTAACACCTTTTGCATTGTTTCCCTTTTTAAATTTCAGTTTTACAGCTACCAGCACAGTGGGAAAGAGAAACATGAGTCCCATTCAGGAGGAAGCTGGCTCTGAAGACATAGAGTCAGTGGAAATATCAGACTGTGAGCTTGATCAGATGGATTCCTCTGCAGAGTCCCTTACAGAAGGGAAGAAGAAAGCCAAGAAATGTAAAAAAATGAAGAAAGAGCTCTCTCCAGCCGGTAGGTATTATTTGCTAAAGGTCAGACCTTACTTTCTCAACCTTGAAACTTACATAAATTTATGAGTTTGGGGAGGGAATCATAGGACCATTTAATTGTGACATACTATGTAGTTCTCCATGAGACCAGAGAGATTTAAGACCTATTTTTAATTGCACTTGTAAGATTCAGTACAGAATTTTTTTTTAAAAAGAACTACAAAAAATCTCAATTATGTTTTGGGGGTATAGAGGAAAGGATGAATATTAAATATTGCTATAGTTTTTTTGTTGTAGATGAGACATAGTCTATATCCGTCTTCCTTTTCATATTTGAGGTTAATTGAATTTCATTAATATTAGTAAAATCAACAATGAAACCAAAATGTTGCATGTACTTTTAAGATATATCATGGTAAAGCTTAATTGACTCAAAACTATAGCACATACTAGATGCCCTGATTATGTATCCTAGCTAGCTCAGGGAACGTATCTCTGCTTCTCATATTACTTGCCATTAAAAAAAAAAGCAGGAAAAAAAAACCTTATGCATTTGTATAGTTTAAAGTCTTTGGCATAAGTAGTGTGCACCTCCTGCCTACCTCATTGTAGATACTGGTCAGCTATTAAATATTCAGCATTCTGCCCAGTAAGATTCTTCATGTAGTTTCCTTATTTGTGTTTCACTCTTTGTGTCTCAATTTTCCTTAGATTTTTCCCAGTTTTACATAGTGACTTTACTATTTATTTGTCACTTCCTAGGGAGAAGTTTTCAATTCCTTTTATGTTCGTTTCTAGATAATCTTTAAAACTACTAAAAATAATTCCTATTAATAGAATCCTGTAATTAACTCTCCTTGCTGCTTTTGTCACTTTAAGTGAAAATGTTCTGTAGGTTATTTAGGGTATCAAATTTATATTCAAATCTATAATACTGCAAGTAAAGCATACATTTTTCTCCCATTGACAATAAAGCTGTCATAGTCTCAGAAATTGAGTGCAAAACACTTAGCTCTTTTACTTCTATCAGACATGTGACTTTTAAGAAATTGACAACTTTTAATTGAATTGACTAAATTAAGTGAGTCATGTTTTCTTCTGGATTGTCATTCTTAGAATAAAACCTTTTAACAGTTCAAGTATAGCAGTTTCATCAATCATTTTAACCTGGTTTGTTTAAGCATTTAATCCTTACTAGCATCAGTAAGATGTGGGTCAGTGATAGCAGATGCTTCACATGTTGAATCTAACAATATTGATTATTCAGTTATTGTCATAAGGCACTGTTAACTTTGTGAAACTACCAAGTTCAGACAATCTTTGTGGTCTGTGTTAAACTCTGTAAAGCAAATAAGTTCAGTATTAGAGCAGCTTTTTTTTTTAATACTCCTGTTTTGATGAACAAAGTGAAGCTTCATGAAGACCCCTGAGAGCAGAACTTGAAGGTGTTCTCACAACTGTGAGAGCTCAGCAAATGGGCTTCTAAGCATTAATGTACTGATGTGTTTGGCGCAGCTGAGGAAAACCACCTGGGAGAAATTCCAGGATAAGGAGTTTAAGCTTCTCAGCTTGGGAGCGATTCCACCAGAATTCAAGAAGGGTTCTTTGTGTGTCCAGCACTCATTTGTAGTAGTGGTATAAAAGAAACATAAAATAATGGGCTCTCTCTACAAGTTAATCATGTACACGTTTTCGTAATCAGTTACGCATTACAGAAATAGTGAAAGAAGTGTTGTTAATCAAACCTCACAAGAAACACTTGAAATGTTTAGTAGCTTCTATGTGTGTGTAAAGGTTATGAACCAGGTACTTTTCAGGTAGTAATATTTACATGGTGTAGTGCACTGGATTTGGAGTCAGAGGATTTGGATTCAAATCCTGCCTCTGCCTTTTACTGCCTATTTGACTCTGAACCAAGTCCCTTTTCCTTTCTTGGCTTTGGTTTCTTCATTTGTAAAATAGATGGGTTGGATGGCCTTGAAGGTCATGTAGAGCTTTTAGCTCTAACTCTGTGAGCCTTTGATCCTACTATTAGATCAATAAATTATTTATTTATTATAAGAGGAGTGTTAACTTTAAAAAGTTTTGTTATGAAATCAGTAATATTGATATTGATAACTGATTTCTATAAATCTTTATATGCATTATCTCATTTTACTCCTGAGGCATATAATGCAAGTATTATTATTCCACTCCTGTGGGAAACTCATTGAGGTTCCTAAGGTTACACATGGCTAGTACATAACCCAGCCTACTAGACTTAGCCCTAAATGTTTTGTCTTACTAAGTCTTATAAGACTTAGCCTTTATTTTCTTTTATCATACCACTTTCTGTGGGCACCAAGATCACTTAAATGTACAGAAAGAATATTAAAAAATATAATAGAAAAAGAATTACTTTTTACAAAGGTATTTCCTGCTACTGTGCTGGTAAGAAAAAATAACCTTTATTTTCATATCCTCACAGCAATTGGAATCACTACCTTTTAAAAAAAATATCAGTTCTCACTAAATATTTGTTGAATGAATAAGCTTTTATAAAAGCTCATGGTTCAGGATTTGTACATCTCATTCCTCATATTCACGGGAAGCAAGTCTATAAAGAACAATATGTTTCCTGTTTGTATTTATTGTAATCGGTATTGGTTTATTAGTCTCATTATGTTTTTCCTCAGAAGAGCTCAGGGTACAGTGTTTATACTATTTTGGAGTTGAACGTTAATAAAAGAAAAACAGTCCAGCATGTAGCATGAATTTATGTTTGTACAGTATGTTTGTATCTAGGAAATATAATTCCCAAGATTCCTTTCAATAGAAGGGGCTTATCCAGCCCACTAAACCCATATAGTGAATCAGTCATGAGTATATGGCATAAATACAGGCTAAGTGCCATTTTCACTGGCATTTTGGATTTCCACATCCTCATCTTTCTATCATCATAATCATCTTACAACCTTCTTTCCTATTACACTCTACCAAAAAAATTACATCACTAGTAAGACATCACGACAAGAATGACAGGCATCAAAACCTTCTTGGATACCACTGAAACAGAGTCTTTTTGGAGGAAATTTCTAGTTGCGTGCAAAGAGAAAATATACCAAAATACAGTTCATGGTTAAACTTTTTAATGTAAAAAGAGAAATCCATTTCCAAGTTTGGGGCTCTTCCCTCCCTTCCATCACCCCTCTATACACATAAAAAGCACGATACATTAGACCTTTAATGTTTGTCAAGAGCTGTGTTTTATTGGAGTCTTGGAAAAACTGCTGAACTTTTAAATGTTATACCCTTAAGGTTACACTGAAAAGTTTAGAATCTACTTAAAGCAATAGTCTTCTCAGATACTGTTACAGGTTTCATTAAAGTTAGAAGTAAGTTCTAAAGTTGCTGTCAATCATATGAAAGGCCAGGCTAAAGGAGTTCACTTAACCTCCCGTGAAGATTTTTAATGACGGTGTTAGGACTGGTTTACAGCTTAAATATTGAAAAAGAGATTTGTGAAGCAAATAGCAGCTTGCATGTTGAAATCCATGCTTGTGCCTGTGTGTTGTACTAGAGTGTGATGTACTAGGTGTACTAGAGCTTCTCAGAATATGCTATAGCATTCTATAGGAGGCGTATGCTGTCGGACCCCCATGGGGAAATACTGCTTTATAATGAGATTCCTTGGAGACCTTAGTAACTAAAGGATAGAATCCAAGATTGACTGGCCTTTTTTTGAATTCTGTTTTTTAGTGATTGTTTGTATGTTGTCTCCCTTGTTAGACTGAACTCCTTGAGATCTTGCCTTTGTCATCTCCAGTGCTTAGCACAGTGTCTAGCATGTAGGAGGTATTTAATAAATGCTTATTGACTAACTCATTAGCCAGTTTGGGAAATTTTTTAAATTCCCTTTTGGTTTGGCAGTGAAGATAGTCATTAGTTGTGAGAAAAGTCTGTTTGCCTTTGTGTTTTTCCCTTTTACAACCAAACGTTCAAGTTTGATCAGAAAGGCAAGTAGATTGAAGTAATTTATAGAATCTTAGAGCAGGGAGAGACCTTAGAAGTCAGACAGTCGTAAGGTCATAGATGCAGAGTTGGAAGGATCCCAAGAGCATCTAATCCATCCCCTTCTTTACAGTTGGAAAAACAGGCCCAGAGAAGGTGACTTGTCCAACCAAGGCACATGCATAGTATATATCTATAACAGAATCTAACACTGTAGCTTCAAGTTGGAAGGGCCATCATATCCCATGCCTTTATTTTAGAATGAAGAAGCAAAGACTCAGAGAAGTTACATAGCTTGACCAAAGTAGTTGGTGGCAGAATAAGAAATAGAGCCCAAGGTCTCCAAATCCTAGTATTGTGGGTTTGGTTTTTTAAATTTATATACTGTACCAGAGATAGAAGTAATTTCAAGAAGGACCGGGGGAAAAGGGGAGACCAGGATGAGGGGGTATGTGTGGGTGTTAAAAAATGTATTTAAATAGGTCTTTGCACTACTGTAAAATAATGCCTATGCAAATCCAGTTCCAAGAAGACCTGGTCTTCACTGTTTCAACTTTGGACTTAGGAAATTCAAGAGTTTCAGGTACTTCTTTCTTTTGTAATTGAAGAAAATTACAGGCAACTAGCTGGGTTCATCTTTTTTTTTTATCTAAGTCTCAAAAGTAAGCCCTAAGTAGGTAGACTTTAAAACTCAGTAGGAAGATTTTTAAAAAAGCATATCCATTAGGTTTTTCTTATGCCTTGATCAGCCACAACATTCTTTGCTATTGTAGCTGTTCAATTTTGTCACTTGAAATAGGTATTTCCATGTATTCAGAGAATTACCTTCCCAGACATGCAGTGATTTTGATTTCACAGATAAAGGTTAGAGCCACATTAAAGGTGGGGTAGGGAATGGCAAAAAAACAAACAAACAAAAACCAAACTTCTTGCAAAGTCGTCATTAGCTCTTCTGATTCTTTCCACACTTGATGAAATAAATGTAACACCACATTGTCCTAACTTACTTTGATGGTAGCAAAGTATAATTGAGTCTGAAAAGGAGTTGTACAGCCTAGATGACACATCCATGAAATGTTTTCTAAAAAGAAAGAAAGAAAACCTAGAAGAACCTCCGTACCTCCTTGGAAGATTTTTTTAATGTGAATTTGTTGGAGAAATTGTGTAAGATGAGATCATATGGATGGGTTGACCAGTACAAGTCTTCACATCAAGATTATAGATTGCTCTCAAAGTATAAAGAATGTTCTAGTGGAAAGGCTAGACTTGGAATTAGGAAATCTGGGTTCGATACTTGTTCTGTCGAGCAGAACATTGTTCTGACACTGTCTAGTCAGTGACCGTGGACAAGTCACTGAATTTATCTGACCGTGTGTCTTGGTTCATTATTGTTGTTTGTCCTTCTCTCTTGAGGAGAACTGGGATTAATCGTGATTGAACTGCCTGCTTCAAAGGGTTGCTGTAGGGAAAGCACTTTACATTATCTCTTCAAATGTAAGTTGTTCTAATTAGGTCTGCAGACCTCTATGTCATTGCTAATTTTTATGAATAGGTTGCTGGACTCAAGCCCATACCACTTTGTGCTTTCCAGCCATTGTTAATTTCAACAAATGATGCTGGTGACCCACTAGCAGAATGATAGAAGTCAGAAACCTTGGTATGAAGCTGATCAGTTTGAGTCTGCAGGATGCTGATATCTTTGTGGGCATGGAACACTGCAGAGAAGGGTACTTTTAATATTGGAAGCCCATCTCCAGTTGTCCTACGTCTTGCCACTGTACCCAGATGGCTCTGGAGGAGAGAGTGAGGCTGGTGATTTTGCACAGCATTTCACTTCCAAGTCGAGACATCAGGTTCCTGATGTCATTGATCCTCTTCAAGAACAAAGGACAAACAACCGTCTGTGAGTAGTAGTAGTTGGCAGTGCTCCTTCCTTCCTCCCTCCCTTCCTTCCTTCCTTTCCTTCTCCTTCCTTCCCTCCCTCCCTCCCTCCTTCCCTCCTTTCCTCCCTCCTTCCCTCTTTCTGTCCACATGGAGAATCATATCCTTACCTGTGGGCTCTCTGCCCAAAGGAATATAAATTTTCATCACTGAAATCTCACAAAACATCTTGGAGTTTATGGGCTAGATTTTTTTTCTTCTTTATTTATTATATCATTTAAAAAAACTGGGACAATTAACTATTTTGCCTATTGTCGTTTCATTTATGATTTCTTGAAATACGGGATTGGAAAACCAAGCTTTGATAAAGCCCATTGGGATTCCAATGGAGCTACTTGACCATACCTTAAAACCCAGGTCTCTCTGTCTAGGACGGATTGGCCAAGCATAGGTTTTAGCCCAAACCTCACTTGATCATTGTTTGGCTTTTGTTGGCTCAGAGTGAGTATAAATAGCAGTTGTTTCTGTTTTGGCCAGAAGCTCTGAGGGTCTTCCCCTCCTAGATTCATTTTTTTTTTTTTGAGTAGGTAAAAGAGTCCATTTTTTGCCTCATTTCTTACCTAGTCTTCTTAATCACTGAATTGGGTGTTCCCCCAGACAAACAGACCTGGAGAAGACCTTGGTTTAAAAAGGCCAAGGTCTCCCACTGCTTGGGAGCCGTCTCCAGTCTTCCTGATCTGAGTCTTGCCCCTGGACTCAGGTGACTCTGGAAGAGAGTGAGGCTGATTATGACTCTGCACACCTTTGCCTCACTTAAATCCAATTCATTTGCAAGTCAAGATGTCACCTTCCTGATGTCTTCGGTCTTCTTTGAGAGTGAAGGACAAACAACAATGTTTAATACTACTTTTTAGAAATGCACACATTTTTAATGTCAGAAAATTTCCTTCCTTATGGCCTGCTGATATTTGTTTTGTTCTGTTCCAAGTGTTACAGAGAGAGCTTAAAGCCTTCCAAGTAACATATTGGGGGTGAGGAGGGAAGAAGAGGAGGCAGAGATGTGGATTTTTCAAACCTGACTTTAGCACCACTCCAATTTCATTTTCATTCATGTTTCATTTAATGATTAAACTTTAAGAAATAACTAAGTCTTGGCCTCCTTGAAGGGAAACTTCCCTACTCACAGTGAGTTAAATTAAGCTGTCATGATAAAGGCGTAGTTATTATAATTTACACAGATTGGCTCACTAACGATATTTTACATTTGTATAGTTTTTGATCTACAAAGCGGTCCCACAAGGGATGTAGGGCATATATTTATTTACCCCAATTTTGCTGATATGGAAATTGAAGCTTTGAGAAGCTAAATTACTTGATTTGGGCCATACAGTTAATAAATGTTGGAGTTGGAACTCAAACTCCAGATCCTAGTCCATTTCTCTTTCTACTACACCGCACACAACTGTTCATTCTTATCTTGGAGTGACTTCCATGGTATACGGTTATATCTCTTGCCTTCTGCTACATTTTTTATACCTGTATAGTGGACTTTGTTTTCCAACCTCACATTAGCTACAAATTTCAGGAGTGTTAAATTAATATTTAATTTATATAAGTAATTTGTATTAGTTTTTCCTCTCAACTGTTTTTTAATTTACTCTGATTTTCTGTGTAACTATAATACGTGGCAGTGTATATTTTACCTTTGTAAAAGTTAACTGAATTCTGGGATTCTATAATGTTTCTGTGATTGCAGAACAAATTAAAAGAGCATTTTTTCATGGCATTTCTCTTTGTGACATCTTTTTTAGAATAAATGATTTATGAATGAATCATCTTGTTACAGCGAGCCATCCAATCTATTACTTTTTAATCACTTTATCTTTTTTTCACATAGGCTTTCTAAAATTTTCTCCCTATTTAGGAATTATCTTATTCCATTCTCCTTTTAAGCTAGTTTTCTGCCTTTTACAGTCCTATAGTCTTCATCACAAATTTAGGCTGAAGATCCATTGGACGAGAAACTAAAAATTCTGACCTATCTCGTGCCCACTTATCTTATCTAAATTATTTTTATTTATTTTTAAGTATTTTCCAATTACATGTTTAAAAAAATTAACAGTCATTTAAAAATATTTTTTACTTCCAAATTTTCTCCTTTTCTGCCCCTCCTCCCTTCTTGAGAAGGTAAGCAATTTGATGTCGGTTATACATGTGAAATCATGCAAGACATATTTCCATACTAGCCATTTTGCAAAAGAAAACAATAAAAATAAAGTTTTAAAAAGTGTTTCAGGCTGCATTCAGAGTTAATTAGTTTTCTCTTTGGATATGAATAGCATTTTTCATCGTGGATCCTTTGGAAATGTCTTAGATCGTTGTCTTGGTCAAAGTAGCTAAGTCTTTCACAGTTGATCATCCTTACAATATTGCTTTTACTGTGGACAATGTTCTCTATTGATCAAAAACAAAGAAACTGACTTTGTCATGCTTTTGTCTGCTGGCCAGTGATTATATATAGTAGGTCTAGAAGTTCAGGAGTACAATATTCTGTGTTCTCCAGAATTTTAACATCTTTAATAAAAAGGGAAAAGCAAAGAGACAGAAACAATCCGCATCAACCCTGAAACTCCATTAATCCAACTCATTGGCATTTTCTGACTATGATTTTCTGCAGCTTTTCATTATTTGCCTTGCTCCAATCTCTGTAAATACAGACATGGTCCCAAATGCTTTTTCTAGTTGTGGTTTATGCAGCTGGCCCCACCCTACCCCTGGTATGAAAGCCAGCCTCCCAAACCAGAGCTATACACTTATCTCTGCTTTGAATTGTTTAGCTTTATTTTTTTTTTCAAGATGCTATCTGTGGATTGTAAAGTGGTTGGTTTTTTTTCCCCCCTTTTCCACCAGGAAGCATCTCAAGCAGTTCTGCCAAGCTCTTTGAAGTTCCTGATTCATGGTAGCCAACAGCTGAATGAAGAAAGCAGGGGACTCGGATTCTGAGAAATCACCAGACTTACACCACTTGGAAGCCATACTGTATTTAATTTAATAAAATGTGGTGTGGGCGTGGTTTTGAAAACAAAGTATGTCTCCTGAAAAACCAGTTTGTTTTTTTAAACTGTCCATTGAACAATCATTGCAGCTTTAGAGTGTCATAAATGTATATCTCATTAACTGGTTAAATTTGTGTGTCTGTCATGTGGAGCTTTTGCTGTCATATATGTTAGATCAGATGATCAAGTTTAAGTGTGTTTGGGGCCACCTGAGATGGGGTGCTGGCTGTAAAATGTGCAGAAGGAGCTGCTGGCATTCTTTCTTCTGTGCTATTGTAAAGATTTTGTGTTGAACTCTTTCCTGCTTTCAGGGTTATCACACATCTCTTCATATCGGGGTTTGTAGGCACTTGCAACCCGTGGTCGTCAGTCTCCCAGTAAATAGGCCTGTCACCATCTCATTGCTTTTCACCCATTCCTCTTCCTGAAAGCATTGCATTCTCAAGCTTGTTTTTCCAGTAAGAGAATTTCCACCATTGTCAGCTCAGAAATGAACCTGACATATCCAGCAGCTTTTTGAAACCACAATTTCTGGATTGACTTTGCCAAGACGTGATTTTCTCATGCGGGAGAAGCGGACACAAAAGAGTTATTTTTTGGTACACATTTTGCCCATCTTCACTGTTTAAATCTTGATCTAGCTTTTGGAGGGAAGGGTAAAGAGGTAGGGGGAAATCTTTTGATGAAGTTGTGTGTGTGTGTGTGTGTGTGTGTGTGTGTGTCTTTGTATGTCTTTGTATGAAATCTGTGACAGACCTACAAAACACACCAGCCCTTACTCTGTTAAAAGAAAAAAACAACCAGTTAAACAAAAGAAAAAAAGATTCTATGGATCTGCCGTAGTCCAGATCTGCTTCAGATCACTGTTAGATATTCAGCATTTTTGTATCGCGGAAATAAAAAAGAAAATGTATTTCCATAAGATGAAAATTAAAGACATTTTCATAGGACTCAAAAGGTTTTTTTAATTTAAAAAAAAAATCTTACCAGGTACACTAGTTGATGTTTCCTCCCCTTGTTTATATTCTCCTCTGAAGGCTACCCCTGGAAATGTTGTCTAAAAGGAGATGACTTAGACTAGTCTTTGGGGATTTGGCGGGATTGTTGGGGTTTGTTTTTACCTCTACCCTTTGTTATGTCAGACTAAGTTCTCAGCAGCGTTAGCACAAAATTAGCTATGTAGAGCAGTGCCATAATGTTTTGAGGTCTTTCAGTAGACTGTTAGGACTGACAAGCCCAGAGCTCTCTGTGGACAGGTCAGTTTGATTTTACACAACACTTTTTATCTGAAAAACAAATAAAAAACCCCTCTTTTCCTTCTCTCCTCCTCACTTTCCCAGCCTTGCCCATTTTATCAGACTCCCTTTGAGTAGTCAGTAAGCACACGTTCACTGCCAAAAAGAACCACCCTTAGACAATTCTCATCCCCATTACCCACAACTCTGTAAGGGAAAAAAAAAATCATAGGGTGGAATAAAGACAAGCCATAAAAGATGATGTTCGATGAGAAGACTCTGAAAGAAGCTGCTGGACTCCATTGAACTTAGAAATGAAAACTTAAAAATGCAAAACGAGTGGTCATTAATTCGTCTCATTTTTGTAATGTAATGAAAAAATTTGGAAATAGCAATTAATGATCATGTGAAAGAGACTGTGGTCATCCTTTTCACTTTCAAGGTTTTTGTTAAATAGAAGTTTTATGGGAATAGACTCTTTGTCTTAGAATGCTGATAGTAGAGATGGAACCCAGATATATTTACATTTCATTGTATGCAGTTTTAGGCAGTTTAGAGCTGTCCAACTCTTGGCTAGTCATAAGATTTAAAGCCATTGAGAAACCTCAGAAGTCATCTAACTACCTCAGAGATGTCACACACCTGACCAGTAGGCCCACAGTGTTCTTGAATGTGGCCTGAACTAGCTTAAAACATAATTGGGAAAATATTTAGCAAAATAAATGTACACTAAAACATAGATGCTACATTTTTGAAACTCATGGGGATCATTATAAATGGTTGAAAGCCCCCCCCCCCACCATGAGTTTGACATACCTAATCTAGACCAACACCCTCATCACATAGAGGAGGAACTGAGGCCCAGGTACGTTATGTGACTTGTCCAAGGTCATCATGATGGTACATGATAGAACCAGTATTTGAACCCAAGTCCTCGGATTTGAAATACAGCTTCGATGGTGCAGTGCATAGAGCACAGAGCCTGGAGTCGGACATGAGTTCAAATGTAACCTCAGACACTTAACCAAGGATGTGACCATGGTAAATCATTTCACCTCTGTCTGCCTCAGTTTCCTTATCTGCAAAGTGGGAATAATAAACTCCTAGCCCCCAGGGTTGTTGTGAGGATTAGATAATATTTGTAAAGCATGTAGCACCATGCCTGGTACATAGTAAGTGCTGTAGAAATGGTTAGCTGTTACCCAAAATCTGTATGACCTTCCACAAGGCACTAAACCTCTCTGTACCTCCATTTCCTCATCTGCTACTGGGGGATAATAATTTCACCTGTCTTAAAGGGCTGTAAAGATCAAATGAGGTAAGTGCTTTGCAAACCTTAAAACGGTATAACGATGAGTTCTTCTTGTGGGTCTTTTTCCCATTTGGGCAGTGGAGAAAAGGAGGGATGAGGAAGGGGAGGACAAGTTACTAGAAGAAATATTGGGGACTTAATTGACTGGCAGACAATTGTCTTTAATTGAAATTAGAAGGGAGGTGGACTCATCATTGCAATTTCCTGCTCACACATTTTTAGCAACTTTTCTCGTGGTGTAATTTTTTTTGAAAACCAAAGCATTTATGACATAAAAACATTAACCAAATGTGTCCTTAGTTACCACTGCCTGCCAGGCCAGGAAAATCTGTCTCCTGGCAAAAAAAGACTTGTGAGTATTAAAAATAGATCAATCTTTTTTGGATTCTTTTTATGATCTCATGACTTACTAGGTTTCATTCCTCCGGGGGGAGGGGCGGGGGAACTGATCAAATGACACATGGCAAAAAACTAGTTTTTGAAGAAAAAAGAATTAACGTTTATTTGCACCTCCAGCCTATTTCATAAAGACATCGCTCCAGTATTACCCTAACACTTCAGCTCTTTAGCCATTTATATTATCCCCAAGCCTCCTTCTATCAGGTAACAGTTGAACAGGGCACTAGCTGGGAGGGGCTGTTTAGGAGACTGAAGTGCTTTTGACAAGGCAAACAATCTGTCTCTGCCCCGCCCCCCAAAGGCAACTTTTTTTAAACACCATTTTCCACCTTAGGTTTCAGTAATTTTAAGCTATTATGTTAGAGAGGGATTGTGAACAGCCATGCAAATTTATTTGTTTTATTGGCATATGCCTGTGTGTATGTGTTTTAAGTGAAATACATCATGAAACACTAGACTAAGAAAACTGAAGTCACAGGAAGCAATGCATGTGTGCTAAATGAACCTTTCTAAATCTAATGCTTTATTACCGGGGGAAATGTTATAAGCCAATTTCAGGCCAACTTTTCCATGGAAAAATTGTACAGAATAAGGAATACTAGCGAGAGTACAAATGAATCATTTTTAACTTTTACCCTTTTATACGAGATGGGAGGATGGGAAGCAAGAGCTATTTTCCAGATTTTCTTCACCTTTACAGGTGGGTTAATCCTAGAAATGCAGGTCCTTCCTTGCCAGCATTCATCTTTGCATGTAGAAGAATCATTTCCAGAATTTGGGTCTTGTGCATAGTAGGCACTTGGTAAATGTTAAATAAATGAAAATGGTTCCTAGGAGCTTGGCATTTAGAGATGAGATGGCATTAAAATATGCTCCTAGGATTTAATCTAGAGTCTGGAAACTGATTAAGTGAATCATAATGCTAAGGTGGACCACAAGTTCCACCCATCAGGTTTGCCGCAGTCGGCTGGGGAGGGAGATTAGATGGACAAGGGATTCGAAAAGCACTTCCTAGTCCTTTTGTGGTCACAAAAGGCACCAGGTAAATGTTTGCCCAGTTGTTAGAGCCAGGGCTTCTTGATTCAAAGTGGAAAGGAAGAAGCACAGAGGAATTTTGTTTAATTCCACAGCTATAGTCAGTCTGCGGTCTAATCTTTATCATGACTTGTGTGTGTATCTGTCAGTCCTACGATATTCTGATGAAGCATCATAAAAACTAAGCACTCTGGAAGTAATTTTTTAAAAAATCTTCATTTTCTCGTCTTTCAATTGAAGGCCACTCATTTCCTTGACTCCTAAGAGAGTGAGGCTGAGTACTTTGTGCAGCTCTGCCTCACTTAAATCACATCCAATTGAGGAAACATGTCAAAACATCACCGTCATGATGTCATTGACCCTCTTCAAGAACAAAGGACAAACAACTACAAAATCTCCACTGGTCAGTAACTGAGTTTGGAGAAATAAACGCATTATTCACTTAGCCCTTCATTTTAGGAATCATAAACACCGTAAGTACGGAATGTCTACTGTCACATGCTAGTTTGGAAATCAAAAGACATCATCCCTGAGCCATAGTACCTTCTTAAGTAGGATGTCTGACAGGTATGTAATCTAATACTTTTCCCCCTAAGACTTCCTGCTGTTTTCCCTTTCAGTACAAGGGCAGTCAGAAGCTAGAGGGCATCTTTTGGAAGGAAGATGCTAGACAAAGACAGGAAAAAGAAGCAAAGGTTGGAAAGTGGGCTAACATTCCCTTTGTTCATGGCTCCATAATACGCCTGTGGACTTGTTACATGTTTTAGGATCCCAGGCACTGGGGTCCAGCTGTCTTTGTCCACATTTTCATCTATATTTAGAATGATATAATATATTTGAATATACCTTTATAACTATAACAAATACCCATAAATTGAATGCATACATAAATGTCCATTCATTCTCTATCTCCCTTCCATTCTCATCACCACCCCCTTCATTCGTCAAAAAGAAACAACAGAACCTAAGATATCCTTGTATGTTTTCAATGTCCATCTTTACCCCAGTCAGGACAGAAGAAGGGCAGGGAGGGAGCAAGGAAGCACCAGGGGAAAGACTTTTTAAGGTATGCTTTATGCTAAACAAAGGTACTGTCACATCAGGAAGCCTGGTTATTCTCATGTTGGAACTGTGCTGATCATGGACAGCCCATGCCTTTAAGCAGATCTGTAAATCTTCAACAGTGATGTCCCAAACCTAACAGGAAGAGGTAAGGAGCCGTATTACTAGGCAGAGTAGGACTGTGAGGTAATTTGAGACAGAAGATCCTTACCTTTTCTATTCTCAGATACCAAGATGAATCTCTGATCTCATCAGTTGGGAAATTCCTTCCACTAATGCAGATGACAACTCATTGCCATATCCACCACACACAAGTTTCACCTAATGTTGGGGAGTGGAAGATTTCCTCTCCTGACATCTTGAGGGTACCAGTGGAGTACTCGGTACCAGTGGAGTACTCAGTACCACTGCCAGCCATAGTCCTAGCCGCATCACAGAGCATCTCTTTGTGTATCAACCTTTATTCCAATTCTTGGAATTTTTTTTAATGTTGTAAACTACCTCTTGCAATTCCTTTGGACTTACTTCCTTTGGGTTGTGTTGCCCTCTCTAAGGTCATCTTTTAAAATGCAAGTACTCTTGGGAAAACCAACATTAAGTTTTTAACATCTTATAGTAAATGAATGTCATGATCCTTTAATGGTAAGAGATATCCAGGAGCACTTTGAGAGCACTAGGTGTCTGGAGAGGGCCGTCTCAGATAATGGAAGTTTAACTTACTTCACAGTTTTACTTAGGGCCAGACCTGCAGCCTGATGTTGAAGGGTGAATCTAAGAATCCCCAAGTCATCTCTTGTTCTTCTGTATGGTCCATCTGCATTGTCCAATATAGGACCCATGAGGGCTGAATCTGAAGGGTTAGGCCAGCCTAGCCACCCAGCACAAAGCACCTCTTTACAGCTTTTAAGAGACATCCATAGTGGTAAAACAGAGACTCCAAATATTTTCCCCTGAGGGTTGGGGAGTGAGAAAGGGAAGCCAAATGAAATGCGCACAGACATCCAGATGCATGGAGGACATTTGCAGGCTCTTCCAGAAGTTCTGTTTGCAATAAGAGACCAACCTTGGCATGCTCCAGACCTTTCTGTATTGTAAAAACAGACCGATGTGCTGAGAAGCAGCTGAGCTCTGAAAGCCAATATACTTTATCAAAGGGATAATTATAACTCATTTCTCTGGTGCCTTACTGAGTGCTTTCCTGCAGCAACATTATAAGGTATGTAGTACGAGTATTATGTCCATTTTATAGATGAAGAAACTAAGGCCTAGAGGAGTGAAATAACTTAAGGCCACATAGCTAGTGTCAAAGCTAACACTTCACTCCACGCTCAATGGAAGTGGAAAACTCCTGGGAAATGGTGAGATCTGAGAGCAGCCTTCAAGTCTATAACAGAAAAAGACCAAAAAACAACTTATCCTCTACTGGGCTTTAATTTGATCTGCCTGCTAAAAAAATAAAGTGAATTTTAAAAGCAGCAAAAATTTGGCTATAATTCTACCGGAGAAAATAATGCTCCTGGGGCAGGGGGCGGGGGAGGGGGAGGGGAGATGACTTCAGGTTAAAAAAAAAAAGCAAAAAACTTCCTAGACCCCAAAGGTCCTGAAAGCTGCCTGTTTCTAATGAAGGTTTAAAGGGTCTGTCTGTTGGTAAGTGAGGGGAGAGAAGCTCAGGAACACCTAGTTCTGCTTTATTTCTACATTTGTAGCTTTCCATTTCACAAAAGTTTTAAAAGAAAAGATACGGTGTGTTAAGCTAGAGTGGGAGAAGAGGTGGGACCAACAATCTTCAAGTATGACCTACCACACACAACCATCCCTTTGGGCTAACAGACTCTCAGCACCTGTTACTCACTTCATTTCTCTGTTAATTCCTGCTTACCTAGCAGTAAATTACTCCTCAGCCCCAGCATACGCTCTCACCCCTATGGAAGGATACAAGATTTGTATAGAGGGGTAGACTATCCTGCCAGCTTCGTCAGTTGTAAGGTCTGCCCTGATAAGTCAATTCTAGGGACACAGACCTGAGAGAATACTGAAATAACCAAGGAAAAATAACCAGGCCAGCTTGGCAGTAAATATGTGTAGATTTATTGGAGCTAAGTGGGTTGTTTAAAGGAGTTTACTCACTAGACCAGTTGTCCTGGGCAGCAACATGACAAAATGGTGGAATGGATCCACATACCAATCCCAGGCCAGGTCAGGTATTATATAGAAACAGAACAAAGAAGGCATAGTGCCAAGGATGGCCCAGGGTCATGTGCCACTGTTCCCATGGGATAGTTGGAGCTTCTTTTATTGTTTACATGTGCTCGAGGTATTTTATATTCTCTGTGAGACTCAAGGCTCTGGCTTATCCCTGTATACCTACCCTCTCATGTCCTACTCCAATTCTGCCCACCCCTTCCACTATGCCTTTAGCAATTCCCTATCCATAATGAACTAATTTCTTTCTGGACCTCTTCCTCTCACACAGTTGGTACATAAGAAGTGCTTGATAAATGCTTTTGCATTCATTGAGTCATATACTTTATGTAGAATTTTAGAGGCTTGGTTTTCCCCAAATGACAATGCATCCCTGCTTTCAAGGAGCTCACAATCTAATGGGGGGCAAAAAGTAAGTAAGCTATATACAGGATAAATAGGAATGATTGTGAAAAGAAAGAAAACTCTAGAGTTAAGAGAAATTAGGGAAGGCTTCCCATAGAAGATTGGATTTTAGTTGGGACTTAAAGGAAGCTGGGAGGTCAGTGGGTGGAGATAAGGAGGGAGAGTATACCAAGTATGGGCGACAGCCAGAGAATGCCCAGAGCCGCGAGATGGAGTGTCTTGTTTGTGGAAAAGCCAGAAGGCCGTGTCCTGTGGTCCATCCAAATTGATTTGGCAAGCACTCCATCTCCCCTTTCTGTCCTTTATGTTAAATGTATTTCTTTCCTGCATTCGCCTCATAGATTTCCTCGTTCTCCTCAAAATTCAGTATCTTCTGCATGAAAACCATCTTGATTCCCATAACTGTTCATTTATTCTGTTTCTGTCTCTGTTTCTTTCTCTTTCTCTATATATACCACATACATATATACATATATGTGTACATATATATACACATATGTGTGTACACACATATATATTTATAATTTTCGTTTTTTTCTCTTTGTGTCTCAGTGTCTTGCACATAGTAGGCCCTTAATAAATGCTTGTCAGTTGATTGAATAGAAAGGAGGGTTATGGGTAAAGCTAGCATAGTGGGAATGCAGTTGGATTTGAAGTTAATGCACCTGGACCTAAATTCCAGCTCTGCAATTTACTTCTTCTGTGACTTTGGGCAAATCTCTTGACCTCTGGGAGTCAGACTAGGTGACTTTTGAGCCCCCCCCCCCATCTCTAAATAATAGTAGCTACCATTTATTTAGCACTTTAAGGTTTGCAAAGGTTTATCAGTATTGTCTCGTTTGAGGCTCACAACAATCCTGGGTGCTATTATTTTCCTGTTTTATAGATGAGAGATCTGAGTCAGAAAGAGTTTAAGTGACTGGCTTAGGGTCAGAACAGCCAGAAAGTGTATGAGACTGAATTCAGACTCAGGACTTGCTGACTCCGGGACCTAATGCTCTGACTACTGCATCACCTAGCTGCCTCCCTAATCCCATAAACAAAAGATGAACCAGCACCTACCTACCTTGGGTATCTAGAATGGTTCTCTGAAAGGGAGCTATGAAAGGCAGCCTCCAGACATACATTCTGGCCCAGGGGTTCTACAGCTGCTCGCTCACATCCAATGTTTTGAGCCCTCCACTTCTTCCTACTCTCTGCAGCTGATGATTTTTCTCTCCAAATTGCTCATGGTTTCCCTTTCACAGTGAGAGAATGAGAGCAAAACTGTTGTTCAGTTATGACTCCATGGATTTTTGTCCATGGGGTTTTCTTGGCAAAGATATCGGGGTAGTTTGCTATTTCCTCTTCCAGTGTGTCCCCATTGAGGCAAATAGAGGTTATGTGATTTGCCCAGAGTCATACAGCTAGTAAGTGTCTGAGGCTGGATTTGAACCCAGATCTTTCTGGCTCTGAGCCCAGTACTCTATCTACTGTACCATCTAGCTGCACCCATTCCACATATTACTCAACTGCCAAAGTACAGAACAGGGTCAAGACAATGAACTCTAAGCCCCTGACTTTGAGTCCAGGACTATGGCCACCCATCCATATCTTACATTGGGACAGTATGCTGTAGTTTACAACTGTGTATGAGTAGATGCAGATCTGGTCAGGCAGCGTGAAGAGAGATCAGACCAGTGAGCAAAGAGAAAAAAGCACTCCAGAGTTCCTTCCACAGGATACATTAGCCTTGTGGGAAGAAATGTTTTATTTCATGAAGAACAAGCGGGCAGCTTGGTGTTGTTCTGTTGTTCTGTGGACGCATATAAAACATCTATTATTCTGCATATAAAAGGATTCTTTACATATTAGCCAGCTACCTAGGCCACAGGTAGGTATAAAGTATGTGTTTTTCTTAAAAAAAAATACCTACACATGTCAGGCTTCTGACTAATCTACAAACCTTTGGACCCTTTTTATTTCTTCATTCTAGGCTATAATTTTCCAACATATTTTTCCACCATTCTAGCCTGTGTCTGTTTTTGATTTGAAGTTATAGAGGGTCCAGATACATTGTTTTAGTCTACCTGACTCCTTCATGCATAATAGATAAGTGACTCTTAAAATATGTATTGATTGGGTTACTGATTTGTTGAACCTCTGGATCAATGACATTGGTATAAAGCAAGCAGTTTTCAAAAGAAACCAATGCCATCTCCCTCCTGCAAGAGTAGTGTTGTATATTCTTCAGAGATCCCAACAGAGAAGACAAGTTTGTTCAGGTAAGATTCTGGTAAGTCATAGGACCCTAGATTTAGACAGAAGAGGTCCTATATGCTATCTAGCCCAACCCTTTCATTTTACAGATGAGAAGACTGAGGCCCAGAGGAGTTAAGTGTTTTGCCTAAGGTCTCACTGGTATAACAGGTGGGATTTGAACCCAGAAAGTCATCTGACTTCCAATCCAGGATTCTTTCTACTCTGTCACCTGCCTCTAGTCCTAACTTGGGGGCAGGAAGACATGAGTTTGAATCCCTGCCTCAGAAACTTAATATCTGTGTAATCCTAAGCATAGTCTTGGCTTCAAGGTCATCATCTATAAAATGGGAGTAAAAATAGGGTCATAAGGATCAGATGTGCACACAAAGCACTGTGCAAACCTTAAATTCTACAAATGTTAGCTATTATTATCATTGGTTAAATGATTCTTCAGTCAACAAGCATGAACTTGTGTTCTGTTTTGCATTTCTCAGTCTTTGTGGATTGTCAGAAAATGAGGTCTTCAGCCATGGGCCAGGTAGGTGGGGTTCTGGGCCCTCTGGGCCCTTCTCTGCTGCCAACAGTAGCCAATAGCTGGTTACTCTGTCACAGTGACCCAAAAGTTAAAAGTCGTTTGTCCTTGGCAGTCCAGATCACCCACAGATAGTCTGTCACGGAAATAAGGCAAGATAGCTGTCAGACAGCCTAGTCAGAGAATTGAGAGAGAATTCATTCTTGTCCCTGAATCCAGAATTTAATTGAATTCAACAAGCTTTTATCAAGGGCCTCTTCAGAGCCTTGCATTCTCCTAGGCCCTGAGGATCTAGGGAGACAAAAATGAAATAAAAGTAAATACAAGGTAATGTGAGGGGGAAGCTGAGGTCTAACAGCTGGAGAGGAAAATCGAGAAAGGCTTAGCCTTGAAGGAAGTTAAAATTTGAAGAGGCAGAGATGTGGAGGGCTCATATTCCAGGCCTGGGAGACAGGCTGGGCCAGAGACCAGAGATGGAATGTTTGGAAAGCAGCTTGTAAGCCAGTTTGGCTGGCATGTGGAAGAGAATACCACTTGGAAAGATAGCTCCTAGGAGTTACTGGACCTATTTCAGGAGGTGCATTTGACTGTGTTAAGAAGCAAGGGCTCGACTAGCTGTGTGACCCTGGGCAAGTCACTTAACCCTGACTGACTCACGAAATTTTTTTTAAAAATTAAAACAAAAAGAAGAAGAAGCAAGGGCTCTTCCACAGATAAGTGAGACAACTTTGGAACTAATGCACAAAATGAGTATATATACTTAAAAAAAAACAAGCTGTATGAACGATATTTTTGATTTCATGGAAAATCCCTTTTCTGTACTTTATATATGGAAATGCTCATGTTTGTCAAGTTCAAAGAAACAAAAAAATTTAAGTTAACAAAAAGAAAAGAAACAAAGGCTCCTTCCAAGGAACAGAGTGTAGAGAATTGAGGGAATTTGCTGGGAAAGAATAGCAGGGGGAAATGAGTTAATGCCAGGAAATAGAATTAAGGCATACAGAGTGCCTGTCTGCCAAATGGAATTCGGTGACTTGATTCAGCCTTGTGAAAAAAAAAATACAAAAGAACCCTCATTAATTTGGAACCCACTAATTTGTATTTTTTTTTACTTTGGCTGCAAGAAGGCCCTATTATCTATGAAAAAAAATGTGCTAATTAATAATAATGACAGTGGTTAGCTTAATGATATTTTAGATCAGAAGCAGAGTTGATAAGAGCTCAGGGCCTGGAGTCAGAAAGATCTGAGTTCAAATATGACTTCAGGCATTTCCTAGCTGTATAACCCTGGGCAAGTTAATTAGCTCTGTATATCTCAGTTTCCTCAACTGTAAAATGTATATAAGAGAGCACCTTCCTATTGTTATGAGGAGCAAATGACAGAGTATAGTAAAAGGCTTGGCCCTGTTCCTGGAACAAATAAGGGCTTCACGAATGCTTGTTTCCTTCCGTAAAACTAGAAGGGACCTTAGAGTTCATCTACATCAGGGGTGGGCCCTATAGGTCCTCAAAGGTGGCCCTTTGACTGAATCCAAACTTCACACAAGAAAGCTGAGACTGAGAGAGGAGAAATTACCCAGAATGAAACAATTCAATAAACATTTATTAAGCACCAACTGTATACAGAAGAAAAGCTGAAGGTCATTTAGAAAACTTTGTAGTTTCCCAAAAGCAGTCCAGGTTTTTCTTTAATTCTGAGCTCAGCTTGGTGTCCATTTGTACTGTATGGCTAAGATATGTGTTCTGATAGATGAACTACATTCATTCAGCAAGCATTTATTAAGCATGCTCTATGTGCCAGGCACTTTGCCAGGTGATGTGGATACAACGACAAAAATGAAAGCACCCCTATCCTGAAGTAGCTTACATTTTATTGTGGAGGGGGACACTCAGATGATGCACACAGAAAAGTAACTGCAAGATAATTCAAACGGAAAAAGAACTAATGGCAGGAGCAGGGATCGGGGTTTACGCTTCACAGGGATCAAACCTCAATCCTGGGATTTTTCTTCTGTTCTCCAGTTGTCCCGGGAGGACCACTGTTCTACCCCAACTCTTGTTTATTTTTAACACTCTAGGTTCACCTTGAGGCACTATTTTGTCTTGTTTTGCAGGGAAATCTGGAGAGCTTGTGATATTCTGAGCTACTGTATCATCTTCCCAGAATCCTCTCCTAAATTTTCTATTCAGTTCTGGTCTTTTCATCAAGAATTCTTGAAAGTCCTCTATTTCATTGAATGTCCATTTTTTCCCCTGAAGGATTATACTCAGTTTTGCTGAGTAATAGATTCTTGGTTGTAATCCTAGCTCCTTTGTCCCCCAGAATATCATATTTCAAGCCCTCTGAACCTTTAATGTAGAAGCTGCTAAATCTTGCTTTATCCTGACTGTGGCTCCACCATACTTGAATTGTTTCTTTCTGGGTGCTTGAAATGTTTTCTCCTTGACCTGGGAAGTCTGAAATTTGGCTGTAATATTCCTGGGAGTTTTCATTTTGGGATCTCTTTCAGGAGATGATCAATGGATTCTTTCAATTTCTGTTTTACCCTCAATTCACTTCCAAGTCATGGCATCATCTTCCTGATGTCATGGTCTTTGAGAATGAAGGACAAACTACAACCTGTGAGTAGTCTGAGCTGCTCCACTGGGGACCCAACTGGCCAGTTCCAGTGGGGCAACTCAGCTTCTCTCCTCTCCTCTCCTCCCCTACCTCCCCTCCTCTCCTGTCCTCTCCTCTCTCCACATGGGGTATCATGACCTTACCTGAGGACACTCTGCCCAAAGGAAGGTAAATTTTGATGGCCGAAACCTACCTTGATATCTTGGAATTTACTGGCTAGCTTTCTGTCTTAAAGACCATGCCTTAAACCCAATTTACTCTGGCTCTCATTGACTGGCCAACTATGGGTCCCTTCCCAAGCACCACTTAATGGTTATTTTTTTGGGCTCTGATGGTTCAGAGTGAATGTAAATAGTAATTGTTTCACTTTAAGCCAGAAACCCTGAGGGTCTTCCCCTCCCAGTGTGATTTTTTTTTTTGGATTAAAGGGGCTACCTCTTGACTCACTTCTTAAATTGCCCTAATTACTATATGGGCATTGCTTCAGTCAAAGTAAGAACTTGGAAAGACCTTCGTTTAAAAAGGCCAAGGTCTCCCATTACATCTGGGGCCATCTCCAGTTGTCCTGATCTACATCTGGTCACTGGACCCAGATGGCTCTGGAGGAGAAAGTGAGGCTGGTGACCTTGCACAGCCCTCCCTCACTTAAATCCAATTCACTTGCAAATCATGCCATCATCTTCCTGATGTCATGGTCCTCTTTGAGAATGAAGGACAAACTATAGAACCACACACAGGATTATTGAAGAAAGGAAACTTAGAGATAATCTAACTTGCCTTTATATAATAGCACTACGGTTTTCTAAATGCTTTCTTCACGATTTTGTAAGGTCAGTGTTTGCTGCCATCATCATCATCATCATCATTGACAATAATATTATTTCAGACCTATAATTTCATCACAGTATGGAGAACTCTCTGTCTTGAACTTTCACCCGCTAATGCCGACCTGTAACTAACTCATCTGTCACTTGTCTTAGAGAATGTTCTAGGACACTGAGAGGTCAGGGAGATTTGTATAGAGTCACACATTCAGTCTGTCTGAGGCAAGACTTGAAACCATCTTTCTGACTTGATCCTAATTCTTTAGCCATTGTACTTTTTAAAAATTAATTAATTAATTTAGTTTTAGTTTTAGTTTACAACATTCAGTTCCTCAAGTTTTTGAGTTTCAAATTTTCTCCTCCTCCCTTGCCTCCCCGCTCCCCACCCAAGATAGCATGCCATCTGATATAGGCTCTATATATACCTTTACACTAAACATATTTTCACAACAGTCAAGTTGCAAAGAAGAACTACAACCAAAGCCATTGTACTTCTTGTAGGTATTATTATCTTCATTTTTTAAAAAAATTATTTATTTATTAATTTTTACAGTTAGAGGCTCTGAGGGGTTGTCATTTGTCCAGTTACAAAGCTAAGAAGTAGGGGATCTGGGACTCGAACCCAAGTTTTCTAATTATAAGTCTAATGTTTGACTCACTACGTCATGTTTCCCCTTACTCATCCCACTAATTTTATAGAACCAGAAGAGGTTAAATGACTTAGATAAGGTCACATAGCAAGTTGGTAGCAGAGCAAGAAAACCCAGCTCCTAGATCATGGGTCCTATCCTAGATCATTCCTCCTATCTTGGTAACAGTAGGATTGAAGACTTAAAAATACAAACATTCCTTTGGAATTTACTATAATGAGATTTGACCAGCCTGTTCTTTCTCTGTGTGTGTCTCTTTGTCTTCCTTTTAACAATTTCATTGTTTTACTTTTTGAAATTATCAATTATTTTTTCAATTATCAAAATATCAATTTATTCAATTATCAACTCATTTTCCCCTCCTACCTCTCTAGGTGACATAGTACCAGGCCTGAAATCAGTAAGACTTGAATTCAAATCTAGTCTCAGAGACTTAGTAGCTATTTGACCCTGGGCAAGTCATGTAACCTCTGTTTGCCTGTTTCCTCAACTGTAAAATGAGGATAATAAAAGCACCTACCTTTCAGGGTTGTCTGAAGATCAAAATGAGATAATTGTTTGTAAAACAGTTAGCATATTTCCTCGAACTTAGTATGTGCTGTATAAATGCTTGCTCCCTTTCTCTTTCTCCCACCCATCCCGTAATCCAGCCCCTATTCCTACTGAATCTCTGCTTTCCAGTTTTGTTTTGCAACTAAGTGGTCTACACCAGGGGCCTGCAAATTATAGCCTAAAGGCCAGATTTGGCCTGGTGCCTTTTTTTTGTGCAACCAGCAAGCTAAGAATGGTATTTTAAATTTATATTTTAAAATTTTCACATTAAAAATGTAATAATTATTCTTAGTTCATAGGTCATACAAAAATTAGGCAGTGGGCTAGACGTGGCCCCTAGACCATAGTTTGCCAAGCCTCTGGTGTAGGTTATTTTATCACAGCGACAGAACTTTGATTTCTCTTTCCTTTTTTATCCTCATGAAAATGCTCCCTACCATGCTTCTCATCTCAAGTTCATGGATTTCCACTCAGGAGAGGAAGGAAGGAAGGAAGGAAGGAAGGAAGGAAGGAAGGAAGGAAGGAAGGAAGGAAGGAAGGAAGGAAAGAAGGAAGGAAAGAAGGAAGAAAGAAGGAAGGAAGGAAGAAGGAAGGAAGGAAGCAAGGAAGGAAGGAAAGAAGGAAGGAAAGAAGGAAGGAAGGAAGGAGGGAAGGAAGGAAGGAAGGAAGGAAGGAAGGAAGGAAGGAAGGAAGGAAGGAAGGAAGGATGGAAGTAGGAAGGGAGGAAGGGAGGAAGAAAAAAAGGAAGTAGAGAGAAGGAAGAAAAGAGAGAGGGAAAAAGGAAGGAAAAGAAAAGCATAGTCTGAACAAATTTACACATTGGCTATGTCCAAAATGTGTTTCTTATCCTTATTCTTAGTCCACCATGTCTCTGTCATGAGATAGGCAGCATTCCTTTTAATCTAGTCTCTGCAAGCCCGAATCATGGCTGATTAGTTAATTGATCAGAATTTTAAGTCTTTTCAAAATTGTTTCGTTAATAATATTGATGTTAGAGCATATTTTTTTTTTCTGGATCTGCTCACTTCACTCTGCCACAGTTCATGCAGGTCATTCCATGTCTTTTTAAAAGCACTTTCCTAATTTCTTACTGCATGATAGAATTCCATGACATTCATTTCTCACAATTCATTCAATGCCCACCTGGTGGGCACCCTTTAGTTTCCAGGGTTTTTTGCCACCACAAAAAGAACTGCTATGAATATAAACATAAATATAAATATAAAACACGCACATATAATCTTTTCCTTTCCCTTTGATCTCTTTGGGGTACAGGCCTAGTAATAGTTTACTGGGACAAAAAGTATGTATTGTTTAATAATTTTTTGTGCATAATTTCAATTAGTTTTCCAGAATGGTTAAACCAATTCACAGATCTAACAACATACCATCAGTATGCCTTCCCCCCTCCCCCAACCCTATCCCCAGGTCCCTCCAATACTTGTCTTTTTTTTTTTTCTCATCAGCTTTGCCAATCTGTTGGATGTGAAGTGGAACCTTGGAATCACTTTAATTTGTATTTCTCTCATTATTAATGATTTGCCTCTTTATTTCTTTGTTGTTGACCAGTCATGTCCAACTCTTCATGTTCCCATTTGGGATTTTCTTGCAAAGATACTGGAGGGATTTGCCATTTCCTTCTCCAGCTCCTTTTACAGATGAGGAAACTGAGGCAAATGGAGTTAAGTGACTTGCCCTGGGTCACACAGCTAGTTAGGGTCTGAGGTCAGATTCAACCTCAGGAAGCTGAGTCTTCCTGACTCCAGGCCTAACACACTATACCAACTCGCTGTCTCCTTATAAGATGAGTAATTGTCAGATTAATGGGACAGTGGCTAGGGAACTTTTCTTGAATGAGATTCACATCTATTTTTTTACTCTCAGTTTTCTTTATTAGATCTTCCCTGACATTCCTGATGTTCATCTTCAGAATTATCTCAGTGTTACAGCAACAAGACCTAGATTGTTCATGTTTTCTGTGGGTGAGTGACTCTCTTTGGTTTTTCGTGAAATGTGTCTAAATTCAGATTAAAATTTCATGCTGTTCGCTTGCCCTCCCTCCTCTCTAAAGTGGCAGGTTGGACCATTTCATGCACAGGGACATGGATCTTAAAAATCATCTTAAAAATGGTAAAATTCCATGATTACAACAGAATGGAGTAGGACCAGGAAGAAAGATAGATAGAACGAGCATTTTATTAAACACTCACTATATATGAAGAACGGTGCTAAGAGGTGAGATTACAAAAACCACAGTGCAACCCTCAAGGACCTTAAATTTTAATGGTTTTAGACCAGAGGGAACAAATAGGAGGCCTGGGGGCATTGTCTCCTGATCAGGACCAAATTAAAATATAATTAGGAAATGTTTAACAAAATAAATAAAAATATAATAGAACACAGATCAAGTTAATATGGCATTTAAGTGGTGCAGTGGATGGAGCACTGGGCCTGCAGTCAGGAGGACCAGAGTTCAAATGTGGTCTCAGACACTTACTATCTTGTTTGCCTCAGTTTCCTCACTTGTAAAATGAGCTGGAGAAGGAAGTGGCAAACCACTGCAGTATCTTTGCCAAGAAAACCCCAAATGGGGTCATGAAGACATACCTGAAACAACTGGACAACAACAAGGTTTTCTAAGTCGATTCTTGGCACCTTCCTTCCTTCCTTCCTTCCTTCCTTCCTTCCTTCCTTCCTTCCTTCCTTCCTTCCTTCCTTCCTTCCTTCCTTCCTTTCTTCCTTCCTTCACACCTTCCTTCCCTCCTTCCTTCCCTCCTTCTTTCCCTCCTTCCTTCCTTCCTTCCTTTTTTCCTCTCCTGAGTGGCCCCTTGACACCACTGGTTTAGACGATGCATAAATGGCAACTCTAGAACTGGGGAGAGTTGAAGGAAGGATATCCTCATGGGTAGATGGCTTCTGATGAGGAGGTGGAGGAATCTGGAGAGAGATGAATAGAGCCAAAAAGTGAAGTGTACCTGTCCTGGGTGCCTCAAGAAATGATGTCCAGATCAGAGACTCATCAATCTGAAAAAAGGGCCACAGGGAGGGAGCAAGAATGAAAAATAAATTATCTTTCTTTCTGGTCCTACTCCATTCTGTTGTAATCATGGAATTTTACTATATTTAAGATGATTTTTAAGATCCATGTCCCTATGTGTGAAATGGTGCAACCTGCCACTTTAGAGAGGAGTGAGGGTAAGGGAACATGATGAAATTTTAACCTGAATTTGACAGTTTGTCAAATTTGACAATTTGTCAAGAAATTGACAATGTGAGGGGGCGGAGCCAAGATGGCGACTGGAAAGCAGTAACTGGCGTGAGCTCCCCACCAAGTCCCTCCAAAAACCTATAAAAAAATGGCTCTGAACCAATTCTAGAACTGTAGAACCCACAAAGTGGCAGAGGGAAGCAGGGCTCCAGCCCAAGACAGCCTGGATGGTCTCGGGGTAAGGTCTGTCTGGAACGGAACTCCCAGCCCCCAGCTGAGGGGAGCGGAGCTGAGCCAAGCAGAGCCCAGTGCGGGCGTGGCGCGGCGGCGTGGCAGACCGCGGACCCAGGAGACCAGGAGTGGAGCGGAGAGTGCCCTAGCATGCTGAATTACTGAGCTGTGGCATGTACCAGACCTCACAACCCACAAACAGCAAAGACT
>CM053624.1:251946757-251963041 GCA_028646595.1 Phalanger gymnotis | reverse complement strand
ATCTTACCCCACAGGAAAGAAGGAGGAAGAAGATAAAAAAAGGGGAGGACGATGGAAGGGAGGGCAGATGGGGATGAAGATAATCAAAAACAAACACTTTCGAAAAGGGACAGGGTCAAGGGAGAAAACTCAATAAAGGGGGATAGGTTAGGAAGAAGCAAAATATAGTTAGTCTTTCACAACATGAGTATTGTGGAAGGGTTATACATAATGATATTCATGTGGCCCATGTTGAATTGCTTGACTTCTTAGGGAGGGTGGATGGGAAGGGAAGAGGGGAGAGAAGTTGGAACTCAAGGTTTTAAAAAATAGATGTTCAAAAGAGAATAGGTAGCAGGATCTTAATTTAAGAGCTAAAAGGAACCTCAAAATAGTAATAGGAAAGATGTCTACAGGCTGATAAATTGAAAATTTTTTCAGGTTTGTTTGCTGAAAGTTTATCGCCCTTTAATCATACCTGACATTTAAATGAGACTTAATATACATATCATTTGATCCCTTCCAACAGCCCTGTTAGACAATAAAAGTTTTTTTGTTGTTCAAAAAAAAAAAAAGAAATTGACAATGTATCTGAAGAATTTTATTAGAAAAATATATTCTATTTCTATTTGATTAGGCATTTTATTCTTTATGTTAAGTCATTACGATATACAGAAATTGAATTTTAAAAAAATACATAGAAGGTTCAACAGCATTCATATCTCCTTTCCCTGTCATTTCCAACTTCATAAAGCAGTGTTTTCACTTAAGCTATTGTAAAGAGAGTGGGAGTGGAGGTGAGGTTCTGTTGAACCATTTTTAAACATGTTCATAGGAAGTTTAGCCTCTTTAAGAAACCTCTGTTAAGAAATTTCCCAGCAGAGTCAAGTTGTAAAGAGGAGATAAACCCTTCATCAGAAAGGAGGGGAAACTGAATCTTAGGAAGAAAAAGAGAAGGAAAAAAAGAGAGAAAGGAAGGGAGAGAGAGAGGAAGGAAAAGAAAAAGGAAGGAAGGAAGAAAGGAAAGAAGGAAGAAAGAAAGAAAGAAAGAAAGAAAGAAAGAAAGAAAGAAAGAAAGAAAGAAAGAAAGAAAGAAAGGGAGAAAGAAGCCCACTATGAAGGCAGTCATTTGTATGTCCCTCCATGTCCCAACCCTTTTCTTCCAGTCATGAATTTGTAGAAACTTAGAGCTCAGAATTGAGAAGACTCAGTAGAGTTTTTCACATGAAGAAGTTGAAACGAGTAGGTAAGGAGGGCAATGTAACAGAAAAGTAGATTGGTAAAAAGTTAGGAAAAGACAACAATTAAGAAACAATTAACACTTTTACTTTGATAAGCAGCTAGACCGTGAAAGCTAAAGCACTTAGTAAGACAATAAAGCAATGGGACAGCCTCAAAGAGGAGAGACAACCATTGAGTTTCCTCATAGCTTCAAGTGATGCTTAGTAAGAGTTTACTACTGGTTAGTCGTATTTATTAATAAGGATATATAACATACTTAGGCAGTTTTTTTTCTAGTATATCACATTTATCTTTAGTAATTAGAGATTTAAAACAGTATATTTACTTTTCATTTATTTCAAAGTATATAGTAATTTAAGCTGTATATTACATTATTTGTGTATGTAGTGCTTTCCTCCTGAGCTACTTCCTCAACCTTTGCTTGCAAGGGTGGACTGGGTCTCCAGAGGGCAATTGATCACTTCTCTACTTGGAGGTTCTAGGGCTGACCCTGAGAGAGTGTTGGGGTTGATTTCTAATTGTGCCATGCACAAGCCTGTACAGTTATCCCTTCCACATCTCTCAGGTTAGGGGCGTGGCATGCCTGTGATCTGAAAATCTGTGGAAAATATTTTGGTCCTCCTTTCATACCAGAGAAGAAGCCTGAATTATTGTGGTATTAAAAGACAAAATATGTTAATATTATATAATACTATACATCTATTTTATGCATTTCTGAGTTTCTAAACTTTTCTGTGTTGTCTGCTGGCCTTCCCATGTTGTCTGCAGTTTCCACAAAACTCCCCCAAAATTTCCATTTAATTTCTTATGCCAATCTGCAATGTGCTGAAACTGTGATGGGGAAAGTCACGATGTAGAAAGGATAACTAACCGTATTCTGTATGCTCCCCGATATTAATGTAGCAGTTGATATCCATTTAGCTTTTACAAAGAGATATTTACTAAAGTAGTATTAAAGAAACCAATTAGTCCAAGCCATCTCCCAAACCAGAGACACACTCTCCTCTTGAGCATACACAAAATCACTTGGCAGAGGGGGCTCAAACTCAGAGAGTTCATACATGCACAGGATTATCATATAGTATAAACATAACTTTTATATACAGTGGGAAACCAAGAATCTGTGACTCATTTTATTTCGATATTTGCTTTATTGCGGTGGTCTAGAGACAAACCTGCAATATCTCTGAGGTATACTCCTACAAAGAGCCAGAGATGTATCTAATGCTTTCAACCAATCCCAATATACTTTCTGTGTAACATTATTTTATTTCATCCAATGGCTCAAAGCACTTCACTCTTCCCAAACTGATCAAAGACCTGTTCTCACCTCATTTACACACTTGGTGTACTGGTTGAATCAATAGAGGTGTCTAGGAATTGCTCAAGTCTACTTTACACCTTGGATCGATTCTGTAACTCAATCAAAGAAGCGTTCTGACTTGATAGGTGTATCAGAGTATAAAGCATATTTCTTGTTAGTTTCATTAATTGGTGTTGAGCCATGTGGGATATCCCTCTTAGAGGTGGTATAATAATACAATTTCAAACAGAGCATTTATTGTTAGTTTAACAAAAAGGTCTATTTTCCAAGGGAAAAAAAATGAGCAAACTGTTTATTATATACTTACTTCTTTCGATCACCCACACTGCTGGGCTTATAGGAGCAGAAATAGACACTGAGATTCACCTCGTGGAGGCTTTCCAGAGCTCTAAGAGTTTAGTTAACCTCTGTCAGGTTAGCCATACAACCTCAAACCTCATGCTGAAACCTCACAGTAGTATTTTCTAAAAATGAGAGCATTTAGGGCTGAGGTGGGACGTATTATAGATGTGATTCATTTCTCACTCTGCCTCTTTCCACCAATGTTCATTTGTACACGTCACCATTTCTCAGTCTCTGAGTTGGATTTTGTGTTTGTAATAAGCCTGTAACATTTCCTGTCCATTATTTTTCAGAAAGTAGAAATCCACCTCAGTGAACAATGCAGTGGGGTGAAAGGCAAATAACTCACTCAGATCAGATGAAGTAGTCATTGAGGAAAGGACCACAGTGAGCCAAATCTTTCAAGGCCTTGGCAACACGGGGAACGTTCACACAAGACTGGAGGGAAAATGTCGACCCCTGCAGAGTTTCTCCAAGTGAAGGACCCAGGAGCTCTGTCTTTTACCATTCTGGAATAACAAGAAAGAAGGAAAAGGAAAAGTGGTTATTAGGTATGAGGCACAATAACGCGCATGAAACAAATAATTGTTAAGAACAGAAGATTGGCTTGTTGGAAAGTTAATGGCCAAAGAGAGTCTGGTGCCTGCAAATGTTTGGAGATTATAAAATGCTTTTCTGAAGGTATATTTTTAGATTTTCCTCTCTTAGTACTTTAGGAGAAAAAGAAATTTTTGTTATTGCTTTTTCAGTTGGTCCTCTCCAAAGGTTCAGCCCTATAAAGAGACATTTTAACTGTAAGAAGCATTAGTGATTATCTTCCCTAGGCTTTCACATCTGAAGTTTGCCCATGGGTCTTCACATGCTTTATTTCTTGTGTGAAGGGGCAATGGAAAGCTGGCCCATTTTCTAGGTGGGAAGAAGGTAGTTAAATGAAGATGAAAGGGCCCAAGTCAAGCAGTAATTTGGGAACTGGCTAGGCTGAGGATGACTTCTGATAGCTTAAATCCTTTCCATGTTTCTCTTTCCTAGACCTAGGCATTAGGAAGTTAGTTACCACATAACCCAAAGGATCATAGAATTAGGGGCTGAGAGAGACCTTAGGGGTCATCTCACCCAGCAACCTCTTTTTACAAGTGGGGAAACCAAGACCCAAGGAGGTTAAATGACTTGTCTAAAGTTACACAGACAGGAAGTGACAAAGTTATGATTTGAACCCAGGTCCTCCTCTGATTCCAAATTGATTACTCTTTTCCTGCCTTGTGCTGCCTCCTACAATATATATTATCTAGTCCCAGGAATACCACAGGGCAGATCTAGTGCAGTCGACACAGTTCCAGTCTTTTTTCCTTCCCTAGGAGGCTCTATCACGTTTTTTTTATTCTTTTAGGTCAGGAGTTCTTAACCTGGAATCATGAATGTTGTTGCTGTGGTTTTTAAATATTTTGTTCACTGCATTTCAATTTACTTTATTTTCCTTTACAATCCTATGTATTTTTTCTTAAGCATTACAAACATAATTCTAAGGAGGAGATCCCTAGTTTTTACCAGACTGTCAAAGCAGGCCATTGACACTAAGAAAGAGCTAAAAAGCCTTGCTTTAGCCTGACGTTAAAGGTTCAGGTGTTCCAAGTATATGTTTGTCTGAACGGGTGTGGGACATCAGAATGGGCTAAAAATCCCTTTTGCCTCTTCCTGGTTCCCCACCTTCATTATACACAGGTGGCCACAGGGTGAAGGAAAAGGACATAATGCTTTAGAAGGGCTTTGTGGAAGAAATGACTCCCCAAGCTCTTATTCTTTGAAATAGCCAGGGTCCAAAATGCTATTTTCCACCTGGGACTAGAGCTGGTTTTAAAAGGTAAAGGCTATAAATTTAGAGGTGGCAGGGGAGGACGAAGGAGAGGCAGAATTTATTCTACTTTTTCATCCAACAAGACTGTTTATCTTTCCCACTATTTCAGTTCCTCCATTTTTTGTTTGTTTTCAAAAGGACCAGTTTCATCTTAAGGTGATATGAGGGTCCATGGAATAGCTCTGACAGCTGGGATTCGTGAGGTCAAGACCTTTAAAAAATGAAAAGAGGAGCCAGAGGAATCTCTAGCTGCCAGGGCCCTGGTGGGTTGTGAACTTGGCCTGTCCAATTACTAGTGGACAATCCGTGGGGCTGGCAGCCCAGAGTGGGAGCCCCAGCTTCCTTAATTAGAGCTCAGAGAAGCAAACATGACCGCAGGTGAGCTGACTGGGCAGCATTAGCTGAAGCTGTTGTAGTAGGCAGGGCAAAGAAGATGGCCACAGGGAATGAGATGAAGGGGAGCAAAAGCAGGTGAGGGAAAGGGATTTTATTTACATGGTGTGGGGAAGGCCTGTGGTTAGGAGTACAGATGCTCCCTGTGTTTCGAAGCCAGTTGTGTATAAGTAGGGTTATTGCCATACTCCTAGGAGCTTTGGGGCACCTAAAGGTTACTGCCACCTCATCTCCTTCCCCCATTGTCCCCTCGGCCACTCCTTCCTCCCTTTCTCTCTCTATTTCTCTCTTTGACTATATCCATGCTGGTCTTTGCCAGATTTAAAAAAACAAAACAAAACCCAACCATATGTTTGGTCAACAAACTATTTAAGTTGGTAGCATCCCAACAATCCAAAAAAGAGATTTCCCACAATTTTTACTGGCAATAAAGTAGGTGTTTGCTTTAAGAGGAGCTTAAACAAGATTAGGGGTATGTTAAAGACCTGGGTTTCAAGGGGCTGATAGCTTCTTCCCCAGTTTTCATTTCATTTCATTCCCAAGAATTTCATTTATTCATTCACTTAGTAGGTATTTTACTGATCACCTACTAAGTGCTAGGCACTGTGGAGGGATACAGAGATGCTTAAATCAAGGAAATGATGACTTAGAAGGAAGGATAAGCCGTACCCACACATAATTACAACACAGAGTTGGGACCAATGTATCGTAAGAGTAGGTGGAACATGGAAAGATGAGAAAATCATTGATTTAGAGCTGCAAGGCCATTGATTTCAACTCCTTCATTTTAATAATAAAGAAACTAAGGCACAGAGAGGTTAAATGACTTATCCAGGGTGATATGGTTAGTAAGTGTCCAAGGTGGTATCTGAATCCAGATTTCTCTGTCTCTCTTCCAACTCTAAATCTATGATGTTATGACCCTATACCAAATGAAAGGTGACCCTTTGGAGGGAACCATCTCTTGATACTATCAGAACTTAATGCAATAGAGATGAATAAGGGGAGGAAGACAAGGACGACATCCTATTCTTCCTCATCCCCTGCTCTCCAGGCCTCGTTGTAGAATTATACTCAATATTTGTTGAATTGGTATTGAAATAACAACTCACATTTGTATAGCATTTTATTTTTTTCAAGATCCTTTCATATCTCTTATTTCATTAGATCCTCCTAACAACAACAGGAATCCAATACAATAAATTATTATTACCCCTGTTTGAGAAGGAAGAAGCTGTGGCCCTAAGAAATTAAATGACTTGGGGCTGCTAGGTGGTACAATGGATAGAGCACCAGCCCTGGAGTCAGGAGGACCTGAGTTTAAATCCAGCCTCAGGAGCTTACTAGTTGTGTGACCATGGGCAAGTCACTTAACCCCAATTACCTCCAAAAAAAGAAAAAAAAAAGAAATTAAATGACTTGCCTGGAATTTCATATTCATTAATGGCAGAGCCAAGACTAGAACTCAGGTCTATTAACTCAGAATCTAGTATTTAAGAACCTAGTGCTCTTCCCACTTCTTCCTATTATAGCAGAACCCTAATTAGGGCAAGTCATCTGGGCTTTGCCCCAGGGCAGGAAACTTAGAGCTTGCCAACAGTGCCATCCAAGGAACATGTTTTTTCCAAACCTCCTCCCTTGCCCGAATTTGACTTAGAACATAGAAAGTTTAAAGGACGTGGATAACACCGTCCTGAGCTTCTTCCCCTGCACCAGTCTTCTCCTTTTCCTGGCCTTTTTCTCCTACAACAGAGACACCGGACTTAACCCACGATACACTTGTGCAGTCTGGCACTCAAATTTCCATTCTCCTTATATCACTGACAAGAATTGTAGGAATGTCTTGGTATCTTGGTGCTGCTTCCTCTCCAAAGGCACCGAGGTGAGCCTCCCCCCACCCCACTTGCTTGCCCAAGAATTAATCATTTAGTCTTCTCACCGAAGCGTGGCTCTCCTGTTTTTAATGCGGATCCTATCCGACAATCTTCTTTGACTTAGTCCCGTCAGCCCTTTAATTATTGATACTTGTGGCTATAACGCTTCGGAGGGTCCTAATTTTTTTTTTTTTTTTGAGATTGTATTTCGAGTCTCCCTAGTTAGAGCTTAAAATCACAAAGACGGAGGTTTGTATCGTCCTTCCTCGGTGCACACAAAGTGGAAGATGTGACCTTTAGACTGTGAGCTAGGGTAAGGACAGAAAATGCTTTTGCCTTTCTTTGTATCCCATACTCTTCACACACCGCCTGGTAGATGTAGTGGCCGGGCAAATGCTTGTCAATTTCACTCGACACGACTTCTCTTAACAAAAAAGTTGTTGTTTGTCTTTCGTTCTCAAAGCAGATGTGACTTCAGGAAGGTGATGCTGGGACTTGTGAGAGAATTGGATTTAAGGTAGGGAGAGTTGTGCAAAGTCACCAGCCCCACTTTCTCATCTGGAGCCATCTGGGTCTGGTGGCCAGATATAGATCAGGACGACTAGAGATGGCCCCCACAAAAGAGTAAGGGATAGAGATAAAGGCTGGACCCATGATTTCATTGGTATGAGGAACTCCCAGATGAGGTGGCTCCCTCTCCCAATGTGATTGGCCACCTTCTCAGCAACGTCTAATCTTTGTTCTCGTTTAGTAGTTTCAGTCATGTCCAACTCTCCATGATGCCATTTGGGGCTTTCTTGGCAGAGATACTGGAGCAGTTTGCCATTTCCTTCTCCACCTCATTTTACAGATGAGGAAACCGAGGCAAACAGAGTTAAATGTCTAACCTTAGAGTTGCTTAAAGCATTAAGTTGTGAATTAACTTGCCCAGAGTCCTTGAATCTATTCGGTCAGTCACCAAACATTGATTTAGTGTCTAACCCTGTGCTAGGCACTATACTCAGCACTACAAATACAAAGAAAGGCAAAAAATATCTCCTTCAAAAAATATCAAGGAGCATCATGTTCTAATGGGAGAGAAAACATGTAAAAAAATAACTAGGTACATCAAGCTGTGTGAGAGGCAGGACTTGAACCCAGATCTCCCTGGCCCCAAAGTCAGGTTTTTGGCATTATACCATGTTGCATCACTACTGGATGAGGGCATGAAACTGTACCTGTGCCCCACCTAGTCCAATGCATCTGGCTCTCTGTACCTTTGGAAAAACAAGGCTCCATGAATAAGGTGCATTATGTTGGTAAAGAGGGAAGAAGCCTTGGCCCTGAGTTGCTGGGCATTTATCGTGCCTTGAAGTTCTGGTTGCCTCACTGATGACTGCTGCCTGTTCTCAGGGGGCTCAGAAAGGAATCCTTTTAGCCCAAGACTGCCTTCCTAATGCACATTGCCTCCTCATGATGTTCCCAGATTGACTGAGCACTGGGCCTTGGCCACAGGCTTCCTTGCCAGCAGAAAAACTGGCCTTGATCCAAGGAGGAAAGAAATGCTTTTCCAGAACAGGCCATTTTCCTTCGCAGCTGAGACCACTTCAAAGGAAATGGTTCCCTCTTCTGCCCATGAGCCCTGGGGCCCTGGCACCTTCCTATGGGACCTCATTGTAATGGGCCTCAATGTAAAGTGATGTAAAGTATATCTTTGCAGGGAAACACGCAACCAGAAAACACTTTCCTCTTGGCTTTTTGGTCTTTCAGGACCCTGTTGGTTCTGGGCAGGGTAACTGTTGATGTATAACTCTCCTCAAGGGAGTCACGGTTTCCTGCTTGAGACAGTTGAATACTCGATGTTCTAAGAAGGGTTGTGTTGAGTATGTGACTGGTCTATGTATACAAATATGGGGCGGGGGTGGGGGGGGGGGGGGGTGGAACAGGAAACTGGACCTATTCAGTTGGAATCGGCAAACACTAAATGCACGTGTAATATCAATTAAGTTGGGACTTTTTTGCTGTTTTTACTTTTACTCTTTTACTGTTCACTTGTTTAGCATTTTACTGTTTACTAGAATGACAGATTAATTAAGTGTCTTTGATTGAGCCTTACTAGGTGCAAAGCCCCCGGCCCAAACCCCTACCTACTAGGTGCTAAGCCTATGTGGGCATGAAGCCCTCAGGGTCCTAAGGGGAGTTGCTAAGACCAGAGCCAATAGTAGGAGCCTGAGTTCTGGTAGCTCAGATGACATTTAGGCTAAACAGTATATAAAAAGAGAGAACAGAGTTATTAGCTTGGGGCTTTCACTCTTGGAGGTGTGTTGATGTGGAGACTCTGGGCAGCTGTAGTTAAGAGCCCTCCAGCTTGTAAACCCGGATGTTGGGACTTTGTTAAGCCCTGGTAACTATGCATTAAAATTTGAATCAGACAAGGTCTGTTGGTTGATGTTTGTAATTTGTTTGTATTTGCTCTGAAGTTCAGGGTGCTGGCTTTTTCCCCTGAACTAAGTGATATTTATATGTTCGATTAAATTGAGATTGATAACCCCTTAATGTTACTTTCTTTAGTAAAGCAGATCAAAGAACCTGTGCTGGCAGCGTTCTTGTTGTTGGGCTTGTGTTGGTCTTTCACCCCCATAGCAGCTGCTAGCCGAATTGTTGCAACAGCATGGCATAGAACCAAGGATCTTTTGACCCCAAATCCATCTTTCCTTTCACTGTACCATGCTGTTTCCTATTCGATTTTAAGTCAAATTCATTGGCCATATGTAGTTCCTGTCCAATATCTATGTGCTGAGGGACTAAGCAATGGGCTACCTATTTATTGGTTTGTCACAGCTAAGTAAGAAACAATTTTCATCCATTTGGTTTTCCCTGTGTGGCTCCTCAGGACAAGTTCTCTCAAATGGAGGACATTCTCCTGGGACTTAATAGAAACAACCTACAAACCAGCACTTATTAAATATATACTATGTGCCAGTAGTATATACTAAGTATATATTAATGTGCTAAGCCGTGGACATATAAATAAAAAATTGAAACAGTTCCTGTCCTCAAGAATCTTACATTAAAATGAGGAAGATATCTATACAAACATGCATACACATATATGTAAATATATGTAATGATACTTAAATAATATAATTATTTTTAAATTACTAATAAAACAGTATTTAAACAATACAATTAAAATAATATGTACAAAGCAAATACAAATTAGCCTTAGAAGAGTAGGCATTGATAGCTGGGGGTGGGGGGGAACGACCAGGAAATGCCTCCTGCTGAAGGTAGCTTTTGGGAGATTCCAAGAAATGGGGAGGAGAGAGAACATTCCAGGTATGGGTAACAATCAGAGCAAAGGCTTGGAGACGGGAGGTGGAGCACCATCTGTGAGGAACTGAACAAGTAAGCCGTTACAGCTGGATTGTAAAGAACATAGAGAGGAAAAATGTGTAAGAAGATTGTAAAGGTAGGAAAGGATCATGTTTTGAAGAGCTTAAAATGCCAAATGGGCATTTGTGTTTTATCTCAGAGGTAAGAGGAAATTGGAGCTTACTGAGCGTCCAATGTGTGTATGCTGGTGGTGGTGGTATGACCTGTTCAGGTCCCCTCTTTTTAAGCTGTACAGAAGTTTTACCATCAGCTTTGGCTACTATATGGAAGACCAATTGAACCAGGGAGAGATTTCAAGCCGGAGGAACAATGAGGAAGGTATTGCCATAATACAGGTGAGAGATGATGAGGGTTTGAATTTCGGCGATGGCTGTATGAATGTAGAGAAGGTATGTTTATAGAAAACGTTGTGAAGGTAGAAATGACAAGACCTGGCAAATGATTAGATATGAGGGATTAGCGAAAGTGAGGCATTGAAGAAGATGCTGAGGTGGCAAACCTTGTGCATTGGAAGGATAGTGGTACCTTTAACAGTCACGGGCAAGTTCATCAACTTGTCTTCCACAAAAGAAGCATCCAGAGAGTCTCATGACCTGTCAGACACCTCTCCCTCATCCCTCCTGAAGGATATCTTCCATGAAAATGGAGGTAGCCTTCTGTGACCCTCTATCTCCCTGATTTATTACCCACTTGATGGCGGAGGTCCATTGAACAAAGTTATCTCTGTGGTTATATCTAGCAAAGACACTTGAATGATTCTGATGTATGCACGGGAGATACCTTGTTGAAAGAGAGCCTTAAAGGCAATGTTTTTCTCTACCAAGTCAAATGCATATTAACTTAAAAAAAACCAATAAACACAGCAGGATCATGTATTTTTTCTACCTCTCAGTCTACCCTGTGACTGAAAGGTTCAATCTGTGGTAACAAACAGTTTGGGAAAGCCTGCCCATTCTTGTCTCATCATTTCATTACGTATAGATAATGCTCAGAATCTTCAAATTTTATTATAATATTTTAAACCTTTGAGAAAAGCAATACTCAAATACCTAAAATAAAAGCAATAGCTCCTATACAGTCTTGGTATTTATAAGGTAGTAATAAAGTAATAAGTACCTGAACAACAACAAAAAAGTTTTATTCTATATTTCCCAGGTATGTCTAAAATTCCAATATCCATAAAACAGCGGCTCTTAACTGGGTTCTTGGCTAGATTTCAAGGGGTCCGTGAACTTAGATGGGTAAACAATAATTCCATCTATGATTTTTCTTCCCAACTATTTAGCATTTCTTCCTATTTTGGGTATTTTGAAAATCAGTCTTTCAATGCTTTCAAACACATATCAGTTGCAACACCAATTTCTTCTGCATATACTTGACCTATGCCAGTTGCTCTTGCAGCCTCTGTCTTACTTATTGCCATCCCTGTTTCCTCAGAGAGCACATTGGGTGCTAGAATCTAAAAGTGGTGTTTCCACTATTGTTAAAAATGAAAATAAGTTGTAATAGAAAAGTTAATAGATAGGATCCATTTCTTGTCTATTGTCTTCTGTTCACTTTTACCTCTAAACGTTGGTATTATCTGGCTTAATTGGAGTTCCTGTCAAATTTGTGCAGACTCATTTTCCCTTCCACAACTCAGTCATTTGTGAGGTTGTTATTCTCACAATCTTCCACTATCTTCCTCTGTAGGATTTTGCAAACTAATGGATATTTTAAACCCATGTTGCCATTGGATTCCATGTTTCTCCACTTAGCAAAGAGGTCAGGTATTTTCTGGCCAAGTTGGTTTCTGGGCTCTTTTAACTCCTTTGGCCTCATCCTTGTGGGCAATACCTTACATTGATTAAACTTTTTTTGGGAAATGCTGAGAGACCATGGTTCACCATTCAGGTCACTCAAAATACAAAGCAAAGTCTCTCCTCAAGAATCCTCTTCCTTCTTTGCTCTAGCTAAAAGTTAAAACCTCTTTATTAAGAATGGAGTTTTTCTCACTCTCTTTCTCTCTTTCCTTCTCCAAAGTTTCTCTCAAATTATCCATCTTAAAAATCTCTCTCCAGACTCATTCCTACTTATAATGTTTCTTTACAATGTGATTTAAGCAGTTCTCTCAAGAAAGGGTTTCTTTGTCCTCTTTCCGTTTTGTCTCCGGTTTCTCTCAAAGCATCTCTATTAACTCTCTCTTCTCAATTTCTCCAAAAGTGCCCTGGCAGGATTATCTCATAGAAAGACAATTAAAAATGTTACTCTCCAAGTTCTTCTACGTCTTAAAGAGCAAGATTAAATACAGTTTCTCTAAAAGAGGCATTTCTGGAAAAGGGTGATACCCAAGAACTATGTGAACACAATTACAAAACACTTTTCACACAATAGAGTCAGATCTAAACAACTGGAGAAATATTGATTTCTCATGGGTAGGCCCATCTAATATAATAAAAATGACAGCTCTACCTAAATTAATTTACTTATCCAGTGCTATACCAAACAACCACAAAATTGTTTCCTAGAAATAGAAAAAATAATAACAACATTCATCTAGAAGAACAAAAGGTCAAAAATGTCAAGAGAATCAGTAAAAAAAAAAATGTGAAAGAAGATGACCAAGCAGTACCAGATGTCAAATTGTATTACAAAATGGTAATCATCAAAATAATCTGGTACCAGCTAAGAAATAGAGTGGTGGATCAGTGGAGTAGATTAAGTACACAATACGCAGAAGTAATTGACCATAGTAATCTAGTGTTTGATAAACCCAAAGATTCAAACTTTGAAGAATTCATTATTTGACAAAAGTTGCTAGGAAAACTGGAAAGCAGTAAAGCAGAAACTAGGAATAGACTAACATTTCATACCGTATACCAAGATAAGGTAAAAATGGGTATATGATTTAGAAACAAGAGGTGATATAAGCAAATTAGAGAACATGGAATACTTTACCTGTCAGATCTATAGATAAAGGAAGAATTATGACCAAATATGAGCTAGTATTATGGGATGTAAAATGCATAATTTTAATTACATTAAATTAAAAAGATTTTTTAGAATCAAAACCAATGCAGCCAAGATTAGATGGAAAGGAGGAAATTAGGTAAAACATTTTTTACAGCAAGTCTCTCCTATAAAAGCTTCATTTCTCAAATATAGAGAATTGAGTCAAATTTATAAGAATACAAGTCATTCCCCAATTGATAAATGGTTAAAGGATATGAACAGGCAGTTTTTAGAAGAAGAAGAAATCAAAGTATCTATACTTATATAAAAAATGCTCCTGAATCACTGTTGATTAGAGAAATACAAATTAAAACAAGTCTGAGGTACCACCTCACGTCTATTAGATTGGATAACATGATAGAAAAAGAAAATGATAAATGCTAGAGAGGATGTGGAAAAATTGGGACATTAATGCAGTGTTGGTGGAGTTGTAAACTGATCCAACTGTTTTAGAGAGCAATTTGGAACTGTGCCCAAAAATCTATAGAACTGTGCATAGTCTTGGATACCACAATACCACTACGAGGTCTGTATCCCAAAAAGATCAAAGAAAAAGGAAAAGGTCCTATATGTACAAAAATATTTATAGTAGCTCTTTTAAAATAATACTTTTTTTTTTCCAATTACATGTAAAGATAGTTTTCAACATTCATTTTTGTAAAATTTTGAGTTCCAAATTTTTTCCCTCCCTTCCTTCCCTCCCTCCTCTCTTCTTTCCCCTTTCCCAAGACAGTGTAACAGCAATGTTACTTGCAGCTACTGTGCAGGTATAAGGCCAATAACACCAGCACACAGGAGGGCTGTTAGCACAGGTTCTTTGATCTGCTTTTCTAAAGGAAAGCAACCAAGGGGTTAACAATCTTATTTCAATTAAATGTACATATATCATTCACTTAGTTCAGGGGTAAAAGTCAGCACCCTGAACTTCAGAGCAAATACAAATACAAATTACAAACAGAAAAAAATAACACAAATCAACAGACAGGCTTCTAACTGTCTGACTATAGTAATACATACATAGTTACCAGAGAGCGAGAAGCACCAACATCTGAGTTTTCAAAGCCAGGGTGGGGCTCCTTAATAGCTACCCAGAGTCTCGTCTGTCCAAATCACACAAACACTCTTCCAATGAGTGAGCCCTGAAGCAAAATGCTAACCTCAGAGTATATGTGCTGTTTCTAGTCAATGACTTGATTGAAACAAAGGCACTCGATTGCCTTAGTGCTGAGAGGTACTCCAAAAGAAAAAACAGCAAAAAGTCCCACTTTGCTTGCCATTATAGACAGCAAGCAATCTGATATAGATTATATGTGTGCAATCATATTAAACATATTTCTACACTAGTCATGTTGTAAAACAAGAATCAGAACAAAAGGGGAGAACCATGAGAAAGAAAAACGAAAACCAAAAAAAAAAGTGAAAATAGTATGCTTTGAGCTGCATTCAGACTCCATAGTTCTTTCTCTGGATGTGGATAGCATTTTCCATCATGAGTCTTTTGGAATTGTCTTGGATCATTATATTGCTGAGAAGAGATGTCTATCATAGTTAATCATCAGACAATGTTACTGTTGCTATGTACAATGCTCTCCTGGTTCTGCTTATTTCACTCAGCATCAGTTCATATAAGTCTTTACAAGTTTTTCTGAAATCAGCCTGCTCATCATTTCTTATAGAACAATAGTATTACATTACATTCATACACTACAAATTGTTCAGCCATTTCCAGCTGTCTAAGCTCTTTTTGTAGTGGCAAAGAATTAGAAATTGAAGAGATGCCTATCAATTGGGGAACGGCTGAACAAGTTATGATACATGATTGTGAGAGAATACTATTGTGCTATAAGAGATGACAAGCAGGATTCTTTCAGAAAAACCTGGGAAGACTTACACGAACTGATGACGTGAAGGGAAGTAAGCAGAGTCAGGAGATCATTCTACCCAGTAACTGCAATGTTGTACAATGATCAACTATGAATGACTTAGCTATTCTCAGTAATATAATGATCGAAAACAATTCTGAAGGATCTATGATGAAAAATGCTATTCACTTCCAGAGAAAGAACTGATAGAATATGAATGCAGACTGAAGCATACTTTTTTACTTTCTTTCTTTTTTTTTTTTTGGTCTATGTTCTCTTTTGCAAAATGGCTAATATGGAAATATGTTTTGCATGACTGCACAAGTATAATCTATGTCAAAGTGCTTATCTTCTGAAGGAGAAGGGAAGGGGTAAGAAAAGGAATTGAGAATAAAAAATTATAAAAAATGAATGTTAAAATTGTTTTTATATGTAAACGAGAAAAAAATAAAAACATTTTTTAAAAAAGAAAAAAAATGTTACACATCACCTCTTGACCAAAAAAATGTTTTTAGGTTTTTTATTATTTAATATATTTAGTTTTCAGCGTTGATTTTCACAGGAGTTTGAATTACAAATTTTCTCCCCATTTCTACCCTCCCCCCCACTCCAAGGTGGCATATATTCTGGTTGTCCTGTTCCCCAGTCAGCCCTCCCTTCTGTCACCCCATGCCCCTCCCATCCCTTTTTCCCTTTCTTTCTTGTAGGGCAAGATAAATTTCTATGCCTCATTGCCTGTGTATCTTATTTTCTAGTTGCATGCAAAAACTTTTTTGTTTTTGTTTTTGAACATCTATTTTTTAAAACTTTGAGTTCCAAATTCTCTCCTCTCTTCCCTTCCCACCCACCCTCCCTAAGAAGTCAAGCAATTCAACATGGGCCACATGCATATCATTATGTATAACACTTCCACAACACTTGTGTTGTGAAAGACTAACTATATTTTGCTTTTTCCTAATCTATCCCCCTTTATTGAATTTTCTCCCTTGACCCTGTCCCTTTTTGAAAGTGTTTGTTTTTGATTACCTCCACCTTCATCTGCCCTCCCTT
>CM053624.1:251814628-251946257 GCA_028646595.1 Phalanger gymnotis | reverse complement strand
TGCTCTGGGCCCTGAATAAATTTTTTGATGCCTTCTGCTTGGAGAGTTCTGTATACCCAACGATTTCAAACCATTCAGATATTTATATGATCCTTTTTGAGATCATAAATTCGGCCTTCCTACTACAGCATGGTGGCAAATGCCTGTAATCCCTGCTATCAAGGGAAACCCAGACTGGTGAATCACTTGAGCTCAGGAGTTCTGAATTGTGGTAGGGTAAAAGCCAATCAGAACTTCATACTAGGTCTTGCGCCAATATTGGGAGCCCTTGGGGCATAGGGGTTCAAGGTATCAGACCACCAGGTTGCCTAGAGAGGGACAAATTGGCCCAGGTTGGTTGCTGCACTTCTGGCTTGGTCAAGATAGGGAAAGCCAAGCTCAAGAAAACCCACAGTTATTAAAAATAATTTTTAAAAAGTTCATAGGCCCTAAGTTAAGAACCTCTAGACTAGATATTCTCTAAGATCCTTTCCAGTTCTGCGTTCCATTCTCTGATTTTGGCCTTACAACATAAATTAGAGATTAGCTCCTTTTTATAGATGAAGACAGTGAGGCTCAAAGAACCTTGCACAAGGTGACAAGGCCAATTAAGAGTTGGAATCAGCTCCAATCAGATCTTCTGGCTCTGTCATTATTATTCAGGTGTTTTTCAGTCATATCCAACTCTTCATGACTCAATTTGGGGTTTTCTTGGCAGAGACACTGGCGTGGTTTGCCATTTCCATCTCCAGCTCATTTTACAGATGAGGAAACTGAAGCGTTAAGTGACTTGCCCAAGATCACACAGCTAGTAAGTGCCTAGGGCAGTGAAGAGGAGTCTTCCTGACTCCAGGGGTGGCACTCTATCCACTGCACCACCTAGCTGCCCCTTCTGGCTCTAACTCTAGAATGTTTTCTTCTCTACTGTTAGCAGAATAAAAAAAAATTTCGGAGAATAGTGTTCTCTGACTAATGGAATTGTGGGGGAGGGAGGGAAGGGCAAGTTAATATGTTGAGGAAAAAGGTCTTTTCGATAGTTCTCTTTAAATACCAACTGGGGGAAACCAACCAAATTTAGAAACATATCCCTAAGATGATAGGACAGAGAAATCCCAGCCCCTAATGAGAGACCAGAAGTGTTTGAGTGATCTTTCCTCCTAGAGAAGAAATATGGAAAGGTCCAGGGACGGTTTCTTTCTATAACTTTAGCAGATGTAGTTTTCTCTCCTGGGAAATTTTTTTTAAACTTGGAATTCTCTAATAAAGGTCCCAGAGTTGCCAAAATATATTTGTATTTGGAACTGGGGAATTTGCTGGCTTCCTCGGCTCATGTGTCCATTTAACTTCTACGTGTGGATGATGAAAAATCATTAATAAGATAACCTTGGCCCCTGCCCCACCTCCAGCCTTGGACGCTTGGTTCTGCTCAGTCAAACCAAGGAAAAACAAAGGTTTTAGGAATTGGCTTCCACTTCCCAGTTCTTCCCCCAACTTCATTTCCACGTACATCCCTTTCATCTGCCTACATCATCTCTGTTTTGGGGTCCTTGCTCAAGCCATTCCAGCCAAGATGGAGCAGAGCTGGAGTCTATTCCCAGAACAGAGGAAAGGGAGACCCCATTTCCCATTTCCTGACCCAAGGCTGAGTATTGCCTGATCTAAAAAGAAATTGAATTCGTCAAGAGCAATGGCTCTTTTCCAACCTCTCCAGTCAGTCAGGCCAAGGTTCTCCATGCAAAGGTTTGAGCTTGGCTTGGGAGCTGGTGGAACAATCATCGTCTTTGGCTGAGCTGGGCTTCCCGCCAGACATCCTGCAAGATCATCAGCGGAAACTTCTCACCCCTTCTAATGGGGCTATGATCCACAGAAAAGCTGTAACTCAGAGGGATTTTCCTTTCTTCAAGAGCCAAAATCAGATCCAATGCCCTGACTTTTACGGAAGTGGTTACTCAGAATCCCTAAAATGAAGGGCAGCTAGATGGAACAGTGGATAGAGTACAGGGCTTGAAGTCAGGAAGATGAGTCTTTCTGAGTTCAAATCCAGCCTCAGACACTTAGTAGGTTACTTGATCCTGGGCAAGTCATTTAACCCTGTTGGCCTCAGTTTCTTCATCTAAAAATGAGCTGGAGAAGGAAATGGCAAATTACTCTAGTATCTTTCCCAAGAAAACCCCCCAAAGGGTCATAAAGTCAAATATGACTGAAACAATTGAACAACAAAACCAATTCTATAAATAATAAAGAGTAAGTTAGAGACCTCCCTAGACCCATTCCTCCCCAACCCATTTTCAACCTAAAGACCTGCATCAGATTCTAGTGTACTCCTCCACAGGTTCTCAACCTAGCCCTGTCTCATACGTGGACAATTTTATGGTACGGTGGGAAGAGCAATGGCTTTGGAGTCAGAGGGTCTAGGTTCAAATCCCAGATCTGCCACTTGCTATCTGTGTGACCTTGGGGAAGTCATATACTTTCTCTGGGTCTTGGTTCCCTCATCTCCCCTTCTAACTCTAAATCTATGATCTTATAATTCTCTTGGGGCAGCTAGCTGACACGGCGGATGGAGTGTTGGATCTGGAGTCAGGAAGACTCCTCTTACTGACCTCAGAGCCTCGCTAGGTCTGTGACTCTGAGCATGTCACGCAACCCTGTTTGACTCAGTTTCCTCATCTGTAAAATGAGCCGGAGAAGGAAACTGTATTGTGATTAAGGTGGGACTTTTTTTTTTTTTTTTTTACTGTTTTTCTAATCAGGTGCTTCTGTTTCTTTGATTAAATCCAGGAGTCTTTGATGACCTGCTTAAGGAACAAGAAAGCCTAGTTCACACAGGTTTGAGTCGCATGGTTGTGATGCCCTTTGACTCTGAACAAGGTATATAAACTCAGAGGTTGCTTTGTTTAGGGCTCTCACTCACTGGAAGAGTGTTGTGTGATTTGACCAGACGCTCTGGGTAGGCGTTGTTAAGGACCCCCCAACCCGGCTTTGAAAAAACCCAGATGTTGGTGCTTCTTTGGTAACTATGTATAGATTGGTTTGTATTATTTGATCTGTTGATATTTCTGTTTGTATTTGCTCTGAAGTTCATGGTGCTGCCTTTTCCCCCTGAACTAAGTATGTTTGATTAAAGCAAGATCGTTAACCCCTTATTGTGGCTTTCCTTAGAAAAGCAGATCAAAGAACATGTGCTGGCAGCTCTTCTGTGTGCTGGTGTTATTGGTCCTTACACAGCCACAGTAGCGGCAAGCCACATTGTTGCTACACAAACTGCTCCAATATCTCTGCCAAGAGAACCCCAAATAGGGTCATGGAAAGTCAGACACGAATGAAACCACTGAACAACAACAACCACCTTCCATCCGTCAGCATTGAGTCAAGCTGATAAAGTAGAAGAAATGCCAGATTCGAAGATATTAAACTTGAAGAACTAGGTTTGAGTCCCCAGGCTCTCCCATTTATTGACTCTGTTGACTTTTATCATGTGACCTAACATCTCTGAAACTAACTTTTCTTACCTGTGATCCAATTTTTAAAAAAATTCATTTCTCTGTAAAATGAGGTTTTAAGGCAGTGTGGCATAGTAGACAGAGATGACTGGCCCTAGAATCAAGAAGACCAAGGTTCAAATCCCTCTTCTGACACATACTAGTTATACGACCATCGGTAGATCCCCCAACTTCTCAGTGCCCCAGACATCTTTCCAAGACTGTAAGTTTCAGAAAGACAGAAGAGTTTCTAGTCTTCATCAGCAGAGGGAGTTTCCACACCAGAAGTTCTCTACCCTGATGAAATCATCAGCCTAGACTGGAAAAAAAAGGGAATAAAAATGGGGATGTTTGTTCTACTTAGTACACAGGATTATATGGATCAAGTGAGATATAAAGATGGTGATGATAGCTAACATTTACTTATTATGTTCCAGGTACTATGGTAAGCACTTTTGCAATTATAGTCTCAGTCGATCCTCACAATAACCCTCTGAGGTAGGTGCTGTATAGTGTCTGGGAGGGGCAGCATAGCATAGATACTAGCAAGCCAACTCCAGGGTCATGAAGACCTGGGTTTAAGTCCCTTCTTTGATATACACCAGTTATATGTCTAAGACAATAAATCACAGAATAGGTGCTGATTTGCATTAGATAAAGGAATTGTTTCACTGGACATTCCCTATTTAAATCACAGGTCCAATCCAAGGGAAAAGGTGGGGCAGGGAGGGCTCTTTATATAGCTAATATTGTTAGTGACTAATATTGTCTCCCTTACCATTGACTCCTCTCTTTGTCTTCAGATCAGCCCTCGGATCTAGCTCTCTAGAGATCCACGCTACTACTGGCTTCTGTGTCCCTCATCCCCACTATGTCAGGCCTTTACAATTTAGGAGGAAAAGTGCCTGCTCAGCTACGGGCAGGTCCAAATCCCAGACCCTTACCCCTCCCTCCCCCTCCCTCCCCCTCCCTCCCCCCCCTCTCTCCCTCTCTCCCCCCTCTCCCCCCTCTCCTTCTCCCTCCCTCCCTCTCCTTTTCCCTCTCTCTCTCTCTCTCTGCCTCCAAATACAGCAGAAAGAAAATTCAAAAGAGGACTTCTCCCCAAGGTTCCCACCAGCCTATCCTGAACATTCAAACTCAGTTTTGATTTTGCATTCGGCTGTTCCACTTTATCTCCCAAATTAGTTCCACATTCAGGCCAAGGTCTGTGGTTTCCACTTGTTTTTTGTAACCCAATCTTCCCAAGTCCTTGGCACAGAGATTAGTGACTTAGAGTCTGCTAGAGTTCTTTTTTTATTTATTTGGAAATAGAAAGGATTTCAGATTGTTTCATTGGAAGAGAAAAGGCTGTGCAAGGAGATAGGTCTGTCACCCTGCTGAAAGATGGTTTGAAGCAGACCATTAGTCCAGCTATTATTAAACACTAAGGTTTTGGTGCATCAGTTTCCCAAGATGCAAGATGGGTCACATCAAGATCTCAGGAGTTTTGGATCCCTAAGAGGGGAAAAAGCAACCTAGAGCTAAGCTCCTTGGATGGTTCAGACCCTGCTTTCTCTTCCCTGCTCCTATGGAGATGTTTGAGTCTCTGTTGTAAAATCGTGTCTGACTCTTCATGACCCCGTGGACCATAGCAGGCCAATACTTTCCATGGGATTTTCTTAACAAAGATGCTGGAGTGGTTTGCCATGGCTTAATCCAGTGGAATAAGGCAAACAGAAGTCAAGTGACTTGCCCAAGGCCACAGAGCTAAGTAAGTGTCTGAGGCTGGATTTGAACTCAGGTCTTCCTGACTCCAGGCCTGATGATGTATGTATGCATCGCTCCATCTAGCTGGCTCAGTGGGAGGCTCTACTCCTCTTCCAGCATTGCCCAACTTCCTTCTGGGCTGTGATTCATCTTAGAACTTGCTAAGATTCACTGAGAAGCAACCAGTCCCTTTAATCCTGTCTAGCCACCTTACCAGTCTGGTCCCTCTACCTCTCTCTTCTTCCCATCCATTAAGTTCAGTAAATATTTACTAAGCACTTACTTGCAGGCACAATTATTAATGCTGGGAATATAAGGACAAAACCAAAATACCATATTTCACTGCATAATTGTTGCAGATTTTATGACAAATTTTTTTGTAGAAAAGTGGGGTACGGTCATTATATGAAGTTTTTTTTAAAAAAAAGTTGTGCCAGTATTAATTAAATCATTTTTACTAAACTATCTTTGGTACACGATTAGGATGCACAGAATACTCATGAACATACCTTAAAAATGGATCCTGACAATGCTCGTGCTCTGAGAATTCTAGGCTTAGGGCTCCCAATGCTCTAGAGATAAATGTGTATCCATATACCACTGGTGAGTACACTGCTGCTCTGTTTGCCTTTTAAGTGGCGTGATGAACAGAATTATACCTTGCGACAATTACACAATGAAAGATTATAAACCAATTTTTGGACTGAAAAAAAACCCAGGGTGTGACGATTATGTGCTGCCCTCAAGGAACTTATGTTCTCCTGGGAGGATTCAGTATGTACAAAGATTAGTACAATGCAAAGAAGGGAGTAAATTTGGGCAGGGGAAAAATCAGATGGAATATTCTAGAAAAAATTGAGGAGGGAGGTATCAGGGAAGGCTTCACAGAGGGAGCAAATGGTTCCAAAACTGAATCTTAAAGAAAGATAAAGATTTTGAATAATGGAGATAAGGAGGGAGGACGTTCTCAGCAGGGGGGTTTAGGGGGATGGGTGGGGAAGGTTACATGGGTTGTGGGAATGAATAGAAACAAGAGAGGGAATATTGAGGTATTTTAAAAATCCCTAACTTTTTGGTCTTTTTGAATCCCCTCTGCACACGCCATGGTCCAATGACTGGCCTATTTGTGGTTCCTCACTGATGCCACTTCCATCTCCCAACTCCAAGCCTCTAAAGAAAGAGATAACTTGTGTCTGAGCTACTTTTCTTCATCGCTCTGGAATGTCGAGTCTGCGATAATTTCTCTCAGACATTTTGTGGTTTGGGGCTGTCTCCTTTCCCTCTCTTACCCCTGGTATCTGTTGTCATAGCACGCTATAGCTGGAGCAGGTGCTTCCTGGGTGAGCCTAAGCCTGGACCTCAGCTCCCTGGCTCTCTTTTCTGCTCTTCCACTGAACTTAGGTTTTTGTTCTTGTTGAGTCATTTCAGTCGTGTCTGACTCTCCATGACCCCATTTGGGGTTTTTCTTGGCAGAGATACTGGAGTGGTTTGCCATTTCCTTCTCCAGTTCGTTTTAATGATGAGGAACGTAGACAAACAGGGTTGGGTGACTTACCCAGGGTCACGCAGCCTGTACAAGTGTCTGAGGCCACATTTGAACTCAGGTCCTCCAGCCACTGCACCACCTAGCTGCCCTACAGATAAGGAGCTTAGGTTACCAGACAGCAATCCCAAGGTGGCTGTTTCCAGCCTTAGGAACAACCTTGTGAATTCAGGAGCTCCTAGGTCCCTAAGTCAGCACCAGCTAAACTTCAGGAGGTATCCCCTGAAACTACTCTTTGGAAAAGAAGATTGTCCTGACCAGAGGATGAGCCAGGTCCTGGTCTTGCTTGCCAGAAGACATGGACCCTGAGGGAATTATTTGGACAGAGCAGAGCCAAGGTGAAGAAGAAATGACTTCAAAAATCTCACAGACAACATGCAAATCACCATGTACACACAAGGTACGTATAGTATTAGTGGAAGATAATCTCAGAAGAAAGGCCCTAGAAGTAGCAGGAGAGAAGTAGAAGGGGAGGGCATTAGGAAAGGCCTGTTGCTTAAATTTATGTTTTAAGTTTCAACCTCCTAGGAGAACCTTATAGGTGTTATGGCTTATAGTATTATACTTTAGGTCTTTGTCAAAGTGCACTTATGAATCTTCTGTGTTTTAAGCATTTCTTTCGTGCAAAAGAAATAAATAGCTGTCCTATACTAATCTACCTTGTACACTGAGTACCTTTCTATTCCCTTGTGGGAATAACCTCTGATTATTCCTCCACAATGTGACTCATGTGACTTTAATATGACTGTACATATATAGCCTATATCAGATTCTTGCCATCTTGGGGAGGGAGAGAGGAAGGAAGGAGAAAAAAAATTGGAACTCAAAATCTTATAAAAACGAATCTTGAAAACTTAAAAAAATTAATCAATTAAAAAACAACAAAGAATCAGAGATTGTGAGAAAGGGCCTGACTGCCCTTTATTTAGAGTCTAGGCTATAAACTACATTTTTGGTAGTCATTGTGTAAATGATTCCCCTGGTTATGCTCATTTCACTCGGGATCGATTCATAGAAATCTTCCTAGGTTTCTCTGAATCCATCAAATTTGTCATTTCTCAGAGTACAGTAACATTCCATTCCATTAGTATACCAAACTTTGTTTAGCCATTCCCCCAACTGATGGGCACTAACTTAGTTTCCACTTATTTGGTACAACAACAACAAAAAAGTATTACTATAGATTTTTTTTTTGTACATTTGAGCTCTTTCTCTGTCTTCACATCTTTGGAGCATATGCCTATTATTGGTCCAAAGGCTGCACACAGTCTAATGACTTTTGGCGTGTATTTCCAAATTTCTTTAGAGAATGCTTGGCCCAATGCACAACACTGATGCACTAATGTTCTTGTCCACCCACAAACCTTCTAACAACCTCCCTTTTCTTTATCAACTTCGCCAATCTGATGGAGCTGAAGTGGAACTTGAGAGTTGTTTTAATTTGCATTTCTCACATTAGTGATTTGAAACATTTTTTTTTCACATGGTTGTTGATAGCTTGCATTTCTTTCCTTTTTTTTTTTTGAGAACTGCCTCTTCATATCCTTTGACCATTTACCTTTTAGGGAGTGGCTCTTTTTCTTATATATTTATATCTTGGCTATCAGGCCTTTATTAGAGAAATTTGCTACAAATATTTTTCCCAGTTAAATTTCTCTTCTAATTCTAATTGTACTAATTTTGTTTGCTGTAAAATATTAGATTATATTACATATCATATATTAATATTATATTGTATATATAAAATAATATATTAAGAACTAGAAGAGATGGATGTTGGAGGCTATCTAGTCCAGCCCCCCATTTTACAAATGAGGAAAGGTTTTAGTAAAGTGCCCAATGTCACAGAGATAGTGAGAGATCAGAGGCAGTATTTGAACCCAGACCCTCTGACTTCAGTGCCCTTCAATTTTATATAATTAAAACCATACATTTTATTTATTTTTTATTATTATCTATATTCTTTGTTTGATCAATAACTCACTGCCTACCCATAGTTCCCTTCTCTTTTAATTTTTTTTCTGATATGACCTTTTATATTTAGGTCATATGTATATTTGGAGCTTATTGTATTACATGGTATGAGGTACTGATCTAAATCTAATTTCTGCCCTGCCTCTTAGCTGGGAATAGTGGCTCACGGTCAAAGTGATGACTAAAGAAATGTGATTCTATCCTTATCAGGGAGAAGTAGCTTAGCATGGCGGAAGAGAAATGGATTTGGAGCCAGTATACATAGGTTTGAGTCTTGGCACTGCCACTTACTACCTTTGTGACCTTGGGCAAGCCACCAAAAACTTTCTGGACCTGAGTTTCTTCATCTGCAAAAAAAAAAAAAGGGATTGGAATACAAATGGAAGCATCAACCAAGAAAACCCTAAGTGAATGTTGTACAATCAAACTTGTCCCGAAAGAGGAGATGAGAAAATATACTTCCCTCACTTCTTTGCAGAGGTAGGGGACTGTGGAAGTGGGATATTGTATCTACTCTCAGACTCCATTGGTATGTTAGCTAGTTTCCTAAACTGCCTTTTTTTCCTCTTTAGATGGATAAATGGATAGATGGATAGATGGATGGATGGATGGTTGGACAGATAGACAAATAGAAAAACAGATAGACAGATAATAGAGAACTTAGTATTTGCCAGGCACTGTGCTAAGCACTGGGGTGCTGGGGATACTAATCCAAGAAAAACAAACAAACAAGATGGTCCCTCCTGTCAGTGAGCTCATGTTCTAATAGGGAAAGACTAAATATAAAGGGTAGCTGGAAAATGGGGCATGGGGGCAGGGAGGGGGAGCAGGGAAAATACCTGAAGGGAGAAAGAGGTGGATGAGTTGAGTTGGGAGGGAAGGGCATGACCTCCAGAAATGATGGTTTCTTTATTCTTAGTCACAAGGGATGATTCACTCATTAGGGAAGCTGGAAGGGATGATATTCATAAATGAAGGTGATATAAAACAAAAAGCCATAAGTAAGCATTTTTTAAATGAAGAAGTTAGACTGGGTAGCCTCTAAGGTAAATCTTCTCACCCCCAAATCTATGGTCTCTATATTCTGATAGATAGGCAGGTGTGGTGAATAGAACACTAGGCTCAGAGTCAGGAAGATCTGAGTTCAAATCCAGCTTCAGATATTTATGAGCTGTATGGGCCCTGGGCAAGTCATTTAACCTCTGCTTGCCTCAGTTTCCTCAATTGTTAAGTTAGGGACAATAATAGAGCCTCACAAGGTTGTTGTGAGGATCAAACAGGATAATATTTATACAATGCCTTCCACATACGAGATATGATTGATGTATGCTTGTTTTTGCCTCAAGTCTCCCCACTCCAATCCATCCTTCCTTCTCCTGAAGCTCAGGTCCAACCATATCATCTCACCACTCAATAAACTTCAGTGGCTCCCTATTGCTTCCAGGATCAAATACAAAATACTATGTTTAATATTCAAAGCCCTTCATAACCTAGCCCCTTCTGACCTTTCCAGTCTCCTTAAACCTTACTCCCTATCATGTACTCTTTGATCTAGTGACATTAGCCTTGCTGTCCCACGAACAAGAAACTCCACTCTCAGCCAGGTGTTGTTTGATGATTGACAATGACTGACTTACCTTTTTTCAGCAATAAAATGGTCCAAGACAATTCCAAAAGACTCATGATGAAAAATGTTATCCACATCCAGAGAATGAACTGTGGAGTCTGAATGTAGATCAAAGCAGACTATTTTCACTTTTTTTTGTTTTGTTCTGTTTCTTCTCGCACAATATGACTAATGTGGAAATACGTTTAACATTATTGCACATGTATAACCTCTATCAGATTGCTTGCCATCTCAGAGAGAGGGGAGTGAAGGAAGGGAGGGAGAAAAATTAGGAACTCAAAAGCTTATAAAAATGAATATTGAAAATGATCTTTACATGTAGTTGGAAAAAACCCAAAATATTATTTAATTTAAAAAAAGAAAAAGGGGCTGAATGCTTCTTTTGTGCCAAGCGCTTCAAGCTCCTTAGTCTTTGGAGTCACTGGACTCAGCACTTCCCTGAACCAGCCTTATTAGCTGCAACCACTCAAGATGCCTGAGGAAGTACACCATGGAGAGGAGGAGGTGAAGACTTTTGCCTTCTATGCAGAGATTGCCCAGCTTATGTTTTTGATTGTTAACACCTTTTATTCCAATAAGGAAATCTTCCTCAAGAGATCATTTCTAATGTCTCTGATGCTCTGGACAAGATTTGTTATAAGAGTTGACAGATCCTTCCAAATTGGACAGCAGCAAACAGCTGAAGATTAAAATCATCCCCAACCCTCAGGACAATACCTTTACTTTGGTGGATACTGTCATTGGCAGGACGAAAGCTGATTTGATCAATAACTTAGGGACCATTGCCAAGTCTGGCACCAAGGCTTTCTTACGTCAGCTTTTCAGACTTGGGCAGACATCTGTATGATTGGTCATTTTGGTGTGGGTTTCTATTTTGCTTACCTGGTGGCAGAGAAGATAGTTGTCATCACCAAGAACAATGAAGATTGAACAGTATGCCTGGAAGTCTTCTGCCAGTGCCTCCTTCACAGTCTGTGCCGACCATGGCGAGCCTATCATCTGGAGCACCAAGGTGATCTTACACATGAAAGAAGACAAGACAGAGTCTCTGGAAGAGAGGTGGGTCAAGGAGATTGTAAAGAAGAATTCACAGTTCATGGGCTATCTCATCACATTTATTTGTAAAAAGAACGAGAGAAGGAAATCAATGATGATGAGACAGAAGAAGACAAAGAGAAAAAAGAGCCAGCTAAAGATGAGAAACCCAAGACTGAAGATGTAAGCTGTCCACCTTTATGGTTTAGATGGCAATGTGCTGCCACAAACTCTCAGGCCACTGGCATCCCTCAGGAAACGGGAGAACATACTAAGAGCATGGAAGTTGCAGGGCTGTGCTGGAGAACAGCCATCTGAGATTCACTGGGCACCCTCCATCTCTCATCATCAAAGCCACTTAACTGACAGAACCTGTCAGTTCGATACGACAAACACTTATTGTTTACCTACTCTTTGCAGGGCACCAAGGAAGATACATAGATAAAATAGGACAAAGTTTCTTCCCTCTAGCATAGGGGAAGAAGAAAAGTACACAGTAATTATAATGCCAATTATAATATGATTAGTACAAAGAAAAGGTCAGAATGATCTCTCCAAAAGCAGCCTAAGATTTCTTCCATTGCTTTGGCTGCTATATCACACTGCTGTTTCTGCAGGATGAGCAAAAAAGAGGGTGCCCAGATTTGGGAGTAGGAGTTTTTTTTTTTTTGAGGAGTATCAGATGAGGGGAAGTGTAATATTGCCTGGCCTTTATGGTACTCGGCAAGAACATCCAACTTTTATTCTATGCTCATTCAACAAGTTTTTGATATGAATGTGGTTTTCCAAATAAACCTTCCTTCTAAGAAGGGAAGATACCCCAACCGATTGATATCAGTATTACAATCCTCTTATTGTTAATATTTCTCATTGTAAATTAATAAATAGACATGGTTTGATAATCTGAAATAGGTAGATGGTAAAAAATGACAACTGAGTAATATCACCTCGAAAAAATAGTGAAGAATATGGATGGTTTAGTGATTGGAGGACTGGACCTGGAGTCGGGAAGACTGAGTTCAAATCGGGTCTAAAATATTAATGGCTGTGTACCCTAGGCAAGTCAATTAACCTCTGTGCCTCCGTGTTATTATCCCTGTTTGTAAATTGGAGATCATAATAGCATCTAGCTCCCAGGGTTATTGTGAAGACAAAATGAGGTTACATTTGTAAAATGCTTTGCAAACTTTAAAGAACTATATAGGTGCTAGCTATTATTACCAACCCCTCCCTCCCAAAAATGTTTAATTGAGTCTGCAGAAAGCTTGACATGAGGAGAACAGATGAAAAATGGAACAGATCTTTCGGCTTTCTATGACAAATTACTTCATCATCGATGACAATGGAAACAACACATTTGGATTAGAAAGCAGCACGGTACAGTGGACAGGGTTCTAGAATAATTAATAGTCATAAGATTTAGGTACAAATCCCAGCCTTACTACCTGTGTGACTTGGGGCAAGTCACTTAACTTCTCAGTCTCAGTTTTCTTATCTGTGGAATGAGGGAGTTGGATTAAGCGACATCTAAAGCTTCTTCTAGCTCAAAGTCTGTGATCCTATGATAAAAATCTCCAGTGTGCTCTCTGAGGAAGTGGAAATGGTAAGAAAGTGAAAACTAGAAGAGAAGAACTCGAAGAAAAGTAAAAGAGAACCTTGTACCAGACCAGAAATGGTAAGAAAATGAAAACCGGAGAAGAACTAGAAGAAAACTAAAAGAGAAACTTGAACCAGACCAAGTACTCATAAAAGAAATCATCATGTTTGAGAGCTTTTTTAGATTAATTTTCAATATAGAAAGATATAGTAGATCAGAAAAAAACATGGACAGTATTTTTATCAAAATTAAGTCACTCAGAGGAAGTCAATATACTAGAACTCTCTTATCTCTGAAAAATATTTATTTATATACATATTAAGTCATCCTTGATGAAAATGGAATAGGTTGACTTTCTGAGATGATTTTCTGGAGCACACCACATCTTCATGGTCACACGTGAAAAGGTATGTGGAATACAAGATTTCATTTTTATATTTGTTAATTTTTAAAAAAATCTTTGATTCTAGCAAATAGTAGGATCATAGTAGCCACCTTCTATAATACCTGCTAGTGTGGAGGCTAAAGATGGTGGAACTCTTGAGCTTAGGAGTTCTGAGCTGCAATGGCCACCTGCAGGTTCACACTATGTTCAGCATTAATATGCTGAGTCTACCCCTACCTCCACAGAAGGGAGCCACCAAATTGCCTAAGATGGGTCAAACTAGTCCAGGTCAGAAACAAATGGAGAAGGTCAAAGTTCCTGTACTCAGTCAGTAGTGGGACTGAGCCATGAGTAGCTTCTGTACTTTCACACTGGAGGAGATGGGGAGACCTTTAAAAACAAACAAAAAATGGTCTTTAAAAACAAAACCCTCCTTTAGTTCAATAGAGTAAAATGCTACCTTAAAATCTCCCTAGAATATCTCCTATGCTTGCATTTAAATCATATGAGATTCCATCACTTCCTGGCAAATAGAGAAGAAACGGAAACCTTGTGAGATTTTATATTCTTGGGCTCAAAGATCTCTGCAGACAGTGACTGCAGCCATGAAATTAATAGACGCTTGCTCCTTGGAAGGAAAGCTATGGCAAATCTGGACAGCATACTAAAAAGCAAAGATATCATCTTGCCAACAAAGGTCAGCATAGTCAATGCCATGGTTTTTCCAGTAGCAATGTGGAGCTATGAGAGTTGGATTGTAAGGAAAGCTGAGAGCTGCAGAATCAACACTTTCAAATGGTGGTGCTGGAGAAGACTTTTGAGAGTCCCTTGGACAACAAGGAGATCAAACCAGTCAATATTTCAAGAAATTAATTCAGACTATTCGCTGGAAGGTAAAATACTGAAGCTGAAGCTTAAATACTTTGGAAAATATAATGAAAAGATAGGACTCATTGGAAAAGACCCTAATGTTGGGAAAGATTGAAGGCAACAGCAGAGGATGAAATGGATAGATGGTGTAATGGAAACAACAAATATGAACTTGGACAGACTTTGAAAGATAGTGGAGGATAGAAGGGCCTGGTGTGCTACGGTCCATGGAGTCAGACATGATTGAGCATTTGAGCAACAACAAGATTCCTTCAAAGATATAATGACAAACTTTCTTCAAGGATCCCTTAATTATCAAAATCAAACAATATTAAACAGCAAAGTATGCTCACCAAAAGTGTTTGCTTTTTCTGTCTTCTCTACAAATTAAAGGCATAGGATATTTGCAAGGGCTTCCTTGGGAAGGTGGTGAAGGTCATACTTTACTTGCTACACTATTGTGCTTAGGACTAGTCCCATTTATCTTTTACTTAGACTCTCAAGTACCATTAGTAATAAATACCCCTTGGGGCAGTTAGGTGGTGCAGTGAGTAGAATACCAGCCCTGGAGTCAGGAGTACTTAAGTTCAAATCTGGCCTCAGACACTTGATGTACTTACTAGCTGTGTGACTTTGGGCAAGTCACTTAACCTCAATTGCCCTGCCTTCCCTACTCCAAAAAAAAAAGAAGAAGAAGAGCCCTCAACAACTTTCGGAGGGGAGTAACCTCTATGGAAAAGAGGCCCACTATCCCTGCCGCCACCATCAGCTGTCAACCACCATCTCTACCACCACTAACATCAACTGTCAACCAACTGACTCACAGATAACCTCAAGGGCCCCCAGAATAGCAGTTGTTCCAAGACCACTAGCTCTGCTTCTACTCTGGCCCATACAGACATCACTGACAGGTAGGACCAACCCATCCATGTGACCTAATTGCCTAGGCAAACGTTACAGCCACAAGTACTGAAGACTCAGGAAAGAAGATTCTCTCTGGCAAAGTCCTTCATGTTGTCAAATAGTTAAACATCAGAAACAGTTATAACTTTGCCAGTGGAAATCACACGAAAGAAGATTCATTACTATCTGTGATACCAATATTCTGATTCTCTTGCTATTAATATTTTTCCTTGTAAATTAATAAACAGACCTCTGACCTCTAGCTCTACATGTTGCCTCTTCCTATTAGAATGTGAGGTCCTTGTGAAATGGGACTGTTTAACTTTTCCAATTTTTTTGGTACAACCAGGAAAACAATTTTTGTGATGGCCACAGCAATGCAAATAGGAAAACAACTTTGGAAGAATATAGCGCTTGGATCACTATAGTGACTTATCATAATTTCAAAAAACCGATGATGAAGCATGCCTCCTACCTCTTGGCAGAGAGGCATTGAACTAAAGGTGCATGATTGAGACCTATGCATGCATTTTCAGACCTAGCCAATATGTTCATTTGCTTTGCTTAAGTCTATTTATTTGTTACAGTAAAAAAAATTGTTAAATTTGTTGTAGAAAGTGGGAGAGAGAGGAAGAAATTAAAGATATCTATAGGCATATGAAAAAATGCCCTAAATCACTACTGATTAGAGAAATGCAAATCAAAACAACTCAGATACCACATCTCTCCTGTCAGATTGGCTAAAATAACAAAACAGGAAAATAATAAATGCTGGAGAGGATGTGGGAAAATTGGAACATTGTTACATTGCTGGTGAGGTTGTTAAAGTGGGAGAGGCAGATTAATTATAATAGCCACCACTTACATGGACTCTAAGTCTTGCCAAGTCCTTTGTATATATTATCTCATTTGTTCCTTACAATAAACCTATAAGGTAGCTGATAATATCATCCCCATTTTACAGATGAGGAAACTAGGACTGAGAAAAGTCAAGTGACTTACCAGGGTTCATGAAGTGGGTAAGTGCCTGAATTGGAATTTGAATCCAGCTTCCTGATTCCCAGTCCAACATTCTATCTCCTACCATGCACTGCCTCCTATTTTTCCAATGGTGAATGAGAATGATAATAAAGATTTATCCTGCCAAGGGTGATCAGTGGGGGTTGGTTCTCTGTCTTTGTCATGTGGGGAGACTGGCTTATATTACAGCAAGGGGGATTGAAACTGGGTAGGTGGTAGGAATTTCTGAAATGTTAGCAGAGGAGGTAAAATTTCCTTTGCTGGGATTAGTTGCTTATAAAGGAAGTTGAATTTGGTTTGGATTTTATATTGCTCTGACTGGGAAGGCCAAGTCCTCTCCAAAGGAGAACCGGGATTAGTAATGCTTGAATTAGTAAGTCCATAAATTGAATTAGTAATTGATAAGTAGTGACTGCTTCAAAGGATTGCTTTGGGGGAAGAACTTTATATTATCTCTACAAATGCAAGTTGTTCTAATGAGGTCTGCAGACCTTCTGTGTCAGTGCTGATTTTTATGAATAGGTTGCTGGATTCAAACCCATTTCACTTGTGATGGTTTTCAAACCAATGTTAATTTCAGCAAATGATGCTGCAGAATGATGGAAATCAGAAATCTTGATATGAGACTGAGCAGTTTGAGTGTGCAGGATGCTGACAGGCCGTGGGGATGGAGCATTGCAAAGAAGGGTACTTTTAATATTGGGGGCCATCTCTAATTGCCCTGATCTATGTCTTGCCACTGCACCCAGATGGCTCCAGAGGAGAGAATGAGGCTGGTGACTTTGCACAGCCCTGCCTCACTTAAATCCAATTCGCTTGCAAATCACCTTCCTGATTGTCATAGGTCCTCTTCCAGAAACAGTGACCGGAAGTCACACCTGGAGAGCCCTGCCTACCTGAGTGTTCTGGGAGGTCCTGGGGTTCTGAACCAAGGGATCTTTGGGATTCCTTCAATTTGTCCACTGTCTTCTGAGCCCTTTTTAATGGGTTTTTATTCTGGATATTGGGAATCCGTCTTTAAATCTACTATAACCGTCAAAGTAAATAGCTCACTTTATGCTTGACTGAGCAAAAATTATAATTTCTACTTCTAGAACCTTGTATTGAGGCACAGATTTAAGACGTCTGAGAGTCTCAGAATGGTTAGTTTACCTCCGCCTCAGTCTTAAGGGAGTAGAGCTCTGAGGCCTAGTCTCGGAGGTTAACTCCTTCTCTCCCTCTTCCCCCTTTCCATCAGTTACAGCATTAATAAGTGGTTCTCCCTTCCTGCCTGCCAATCTAATGGGATACAGGGCCTATTTCCCTGATTTGAGTTACAAGAGAAGAAGAAAAATCCAATTAAAATGACATATCCTACTCACATGGAACTGTGCAGACCTGGAATACTTGTTCGTTTGGGGTCCCCCCATTCAGTCCGTCCAGCCCCCAGCCTCTTGGGAGAGAAAGAAAGATGGGGCATCTAGTAACAGGCTTCATGATTCTATCCTAGAACAAGTTTATAGGATCCCTGAGGTTCTGAAGGGAAAGATTCCACAGCCTGACAAAGACCCCGGGGAAGGCCAGGGAGAATCAGAGATGAGGGTGGGAGGCAGAGGGGTCAAGTTCCAGAAGAGGCATAGAACTACAGTTATCCCTTCCATATCGCAGGGGTTAGAGGTGCAGCCTCGACCTGGAAAATCCTCATCAAATGTTTTGGCCCTCTCTTCATACCAGAGAAGTCTGAATTCTGTCTCTTTCTTTTATGAGGTGTTTACAGTACCTTCTTGTAAAATTTGGGTTAAATATTTGATCATAGGCTCTATGTCACCTGCTGGCCTTTGTGTGTCATCTGAGGCTTCCAAAAAACTCCCCCCAAATTCCCATTTAATTTCTTATGCCGATCGGCGATATACCAAAACCGCAATGGGGAAAGTCGTGATGTAAGAGCACTATACTGGGAGTCAGGAGACCTGACTTTGAGTCTGGCTCTTCCACTAACTGTATATCCTTAGACACAGTGTCTAATGTCTCTGGTCTCAGTTTTCTTATCTCTAAAATGGGGGTGATAATAGCACCTACCTCACAGGGTTATCATGATGATCAAATGACATAATATATATAAAGGGCTTTAACAACAAAGTACAATGCAAATGTTAACTATTATCAATTTCTACTTTCTTTCATTGGAATAAATAAATATACTCAAGCAAAACAAATCAACACAGTGACCATGCCTGAAAAGGAAGGCTTGGGAGAGAACATTCCCTCCAGCAAAGTCCTTCACATTTGCTAAATGGTGAAGCATCAGGAAGGGCCATGCTCTAGAATACAGACTCTTAATTCTGGGTGCATCTTAGACTCCTCTGGTAATATTTCATGAAACCTACAGATCCCTTCTCAGAATATTTTTAAGTGAATACAATAATATACCAAAGATTACAAAAGAAACAAGTTATATTGAAATAGTTTTAAAATAATAAAAAACAAAGTTCACGGAAGTCCCAAGAGCCTTCTTAATAGCCCTTTTCTTCAGTCAAAACTTATCTTTCCTGTGTCCCCTTCCCTTAGTGTTTTCTCTAGGGACTAGATTTACTCTGATAAATGAAAGAAGCAAAAATGTTAACATTTAATGTTAATTTAATGATAGAGCTGTTAAAATGTTAACAGTTGCCAGCATCTTGTCATCCTTTCTAGGTAATGCATTATTTCTAGAAGAACCTTCAATTTGACCAACATCAGGATTTCGGGCAATGTGGTTGATTGAAGGGTTCTAAAATCCCACCATTGAGGCAAATCACTTCAAATAGGGAAACTGAGATGGAGAATCTGTGATGGGAGTCAAGATGAACAATGGAGGGATGGCAGACATCTGACAGCTTTCTTTCTCCCTTTACCCATATAAAGAGATGAGAGAATCTCTTGGCTTTCCTTCCTGGTGCGAGAGTTTGGTGCCAGGGACAGGGTCTGAGGGGTGAGTTTGGTGGGAGGCCTCAGAGGGGGCTGAAAAGATTGGGTCGGGAGGTCAGGAAATGTTTAGCTGCCCCCTCTCCATGCTTCTGGTAGTTCTCACTGCAAGGTCAGCTAAACATTCCCAGACACAAAGGGCCCACCAGCAACTGACTAACTGTCCTTAGTAAGAGATGAATCAGTGGAGGGAGTAGGAAGCTGAGTCAGCATTTGCACATAGGCTTAGTCCCTTTTCCCTCCCCCAGCTCTGGTCTGGGACTGGGACGAGGGAGATTTCCACCAGAAGTTTCATTTTCTACACCGTAATCTTTGAAATAGAGCAAATAAAAATCTGCCGGTGTATTTGGGGACAGGGGAGGGAGTGAAGGTTGTGGTAACGGGGCCTGGGGAGAAAGGAGGTTATGCTTTTATTTGTAGAGGGATAACAAGAATGAGAAATAGGGAAGAAATCTTCATTAATTATTCTCAAGTGCATTGACATTTTTTCCCTACTGCTAGTAACACAGGCATCTTTTGCCTTCTGGGAGAGTCTTGGGTCAGTCTGGGACATCTTGGTGTGTGACAGGAACAGTTGCCCAGGGCAGAGCTTATGCCTTGGGTTAACCAGACATCTGGTAGAGGGAAGAAGAAGCTGTGTCCCCCTTTTCTCTCAAAATGCTTCCTATGCTTGGTTAAGATGGTTATATCAATAAAGCCCGTGTCTTGAGACAGGAATCTATTTTGTTGTTCAGTTGTGTCCAACTCTTTGTGACTTCATTTGGGGTTTTCTTGGTAAAGATACTGGAGTGGTTTGCCATTTCCTTCTCCAGCTTATTTTACAGATGAGGAAAATGATGCAAACAAGGTTGACTGTCTTGCCCAGGGTCACACAGATAATAAGTGTCTGAGGCCAAATTTGAACTCAGGAAGATGAGTCTTCCTGACTCCAGGCCCAGCACTCTATCCACTGAGCCACCTAGCACCCCACCCCCACTCCCAAGCAGAAGACGATGGTGTTGTTTAAAAAACAAACAAAAAACTACTGTTTGGGGACCAGGTCATGGTGCTGGCATTGGCACTAGGCAGTGTAGTTCAGCAGAAACTGTATTGACCTTGGGATTTTAGGGCCCAAATTTTAATTCTGGCTCTGTCATTTACTACCTTTGTGACCTTAGGAAGACCACTTAACCTCTTTGGGCCTCAGTTTCTCCATCTGTAAAATAAGAGGGTTGGAGCAGGTGATCTCCAAAGTTCTTTCCAGCTTTAGATCCTACAAATGATGACCTAGTCAGCCGTGACCTGTTACAATAAAAGATAATGGAAAGGGGCAGATTAATGCTAATAGCTGACATTTATATGGCATTATAAGGTTTGTAAAGAACTTTACATATATCATCTCATTCTGACCCTGCGAGGAAGAAGACCATTCTCTTCCCTGGTCCTTAGTTTCCTCTTCTATACAATGAGGAGATCAGACCAGATGACCTCTACAATCCCTTCTAGCTCTAAAATCCCATGATTCTTATGATAAAGTTCTTACTCATTCATTTTTTCTAATTTTTTTGTTGTGTTTTTGGTAATATATTTTTTAAAAAACCCCCATAATATGAAGTAATATGGCTATGTATTTTCCACAGGAATTCTTTCCCTCTGGTACATATTCTCCTATATATACCTTCTCTGATTTCTGTTTTGACATTGACTTGGATAAATGGGTTTCCTTGCTAGATAGATGGGTAGATGGATAGCCAAATGAAACAGAGAAACACAGAAAGAAGGAAGGATGGAGGAAGGGAAGGAGAGAGAGGGGTGAAGGAAAGAAAGGAGACACAAAAGGAAGATTCTATATAAGCCCACCTCCAATTAAAAACTGAGAGAAAGAAAGAAGGGGAAAAAAACCCATCCTTCTAACAAAGCATGAATGAATGCAAATAGTGGCCAAGTCCAAAAATGCATGTTTCTGTACCTCTAGCATTTCCTTTTTCTTCCTCTGTTTCTTGCCCTGCTCCTACCCGGACAGATGAGGATATTGTAATGCACAGACTCTCATTTCATGTTGTTCAACGTTCTCCACTAAAGGTTCCTTCTGATGCCTCACGTGGCGTGGAAGGTGACGTTCTGGGGTTCTCAAAGTTCTAGTGGGTCCTACCAGGCTGGGCAGGCCACTAGAGCAGCCCATTGGCAGATTCTGTGAGTGTCTGCCATCAGACATCTCTTGATTTTTATCTCTGAACAACCTGTGCCTAACATAGTGTCTTGTGCATTTTAATCTTTAATTTTGATCTGTGATTCTACCAGCTGGCCTTAATCATTATTAGCTGTGTGATCCTGGGCAAGTTACTTACCTTCTGTTTGCCTCAGTTTCCTCACCTGCAAAATGGGGATAATAATAGTACCTGCCCCTAAGGGTTGTTGTAAGGATCAAGTGAGCTAATATTTGTAAAGGGGTTAACTCTACAATATTGTAAAGCATTTATCTTTATCTGCCTGGCACAGAGCAGGTACTATGTAAATCCTTATCCCCATCTCTTCCTTTCCTCTTCTCATGTCTTTCTTTCTTCTTCCCAGTGAGAAAAATCCCTCTGCCAATGCAGATTAAACTTGTAAATGAAAATTATGATACAATTTATATTGGTATTATATGTTATCATATAACGTATAATATCACATTTTACCTAATATAGTTATGTAACATTTTTTTGCCACAGAAACCCAGGAAAATTGTAAAGGCATTGAGGGCTTCTGGGTAGTGAGGGAATACCCACACTAATAAAATCTTGGATCCTGGAAGTGTTCAAGTAAATTTTGCAGCCTGTGAGGCTAATAAGATGTTTGAAAATGTATAGATGTGTGTGTGTGTTGCTGTTATATGTACGTATATTCCTTAATTTTATGTTTATGCTTCAGCAAAGTCCTTTATCCAAACATGGCCCCCATTCAAATTCCACAGTGTCTAAAATTCCTTCCTTAAAGCTTAGACTTTAAACTCCATGAGGACAGGGACTAAGTATGTCTGATTTAAACATTCGAAGCCCTGAGCAGCTAGCACAATTCTCTGCACAGAGTATATGCCTAACAAATGTCTATTGTATGTTTATTTATTCATTTAGCTTAAAATATTGCCCTTTTCCAACTGTCCCCCACCAAAAATCACTAGAATATTGATTTGAAATCATTTATCACGTTCTTTTTTTACTTGACAGAAGGGGTACTTTGTAGAGTACACCACTCAGGCCCTTTGATTGTAGGAGGCAGAAGGAGACCATTTTGAAAGAGAAGGTGAAGGCCAGCTATACTAACTTCACAATCTTACCTGGGCTAGCCCTCAACTAAATCAAGAGCATTCCAAGGGGGCAGAGCCAAGATGGAGGCTGGAAAGCAGAGACTTGCTTAAGCTCTCCCCCAGGTCCCTCCAAACACCTATAAAAATGGCTCTGAACAAATTCTAGAGCTTCAGAACCCACAAAATAGCAGAGGGAAGTAGGGCTCCAGCCCAGGACAGCCTGGATGGTCGATGGGAAGGGTCTATTGCATGGAGCTGGGAACCAAGCAGAGCAGAGCCCAGCGTGGGCCATGCCAGGACCAACCAGACTGGGAGCTGGGTAGAACAGGCCATAGGGCCCTGAATCATTGAGCTGTGGCAGTTACTAGACTTCTCAACCCACAAACACCAAAGACAACAGAGGAGGTTGGTGGGAAAAACTTCTGGGATGGAGTCAAAAGAGCTCATGGTGGGCTACCACCCCAGGGGCTGAGGAGGTGGTGCAGCTCTGAGGCTGCTTCCAGAGCTCCAGCTGCAGTTGCCTCTGGCCCCAGGCCTACCCTATAGGAGGAATTAAGTGGTGGATTAGAGAAGGAGTGCAAAGCCTGCTTTGCCCTGCCTAGATCTGGGCTGCAAAACTGGTTGGCAGTTCTTGGGGGAGAAGGAGTGCTGGTGTGGCAGAGATTGCTGTGTAGAAGTAGCTCTGAAAACAGCAGTGCAGCCCCTAAAGCTTGGGACAAAGTACTCTCTACAAGTAGTTGTACCCTGACAAAAAGCTCAAGGGTCAAGTAGTAGGCTGGGAACTTGAACAGGCAAAGGAAACAGACTCCAATTTAGACTCAGACTTTGGAATCTTTCTTTGGTGACAAAGAAGACCAAAACATACAGCCAGAAGAAGTCAACAAAGTCAAAGACCCTACATCAAAAGCCTCAAAGAAAAATATGAATTGGTCTCAGGCCATGGAAGAGCTCAAAAAGGATTTGGAAAAGCAAGTAAGAGAAGTAGAGGAAAAATTGGGGAGAGAAATGAGAGGGATACAAGAAAACCATGAAAAACAAATCAATGACTTGCTAAAGGAGACCCCAAAAAATACTGAAGAAAATAACACCTTAAAGTATAGACTAACCCATATGGCAAAAGAGTTCCAAAAAGGCAATGAGAAGAATGCCTTGAAAGGCAGAATTAGCCAAATGGAAAAGGAGGTCCAAAAGACCACTGAACAAAATACTACCTTAAAAATTAGATTGGAGCAAATGGAAGCTAGTGGCTTTATGAGAAATCAAGATATTATAAAACAGAGCTAAATCAAGAGCGTTCCACTTAAGGAAGGCTTGGGCTCCTGTAGTTTTGCAATCCACCTCACATAGCTTGTAACCTAATTGAAGACATGTTTTATTGTTCTCTAATTATTTCATATGGCAGTTAGATGGTGCAGTGGATAGAGCACTGGGCTTAGAATCAGGAAGACTTACCCTTCGAAGTTCAAATCTGGCCTCAGACACTTACTGGCAGCACGACCCTGGGCAAGTCACTTAATCCTATCTGCCTCAGTTCCTCATAAAATGAGCTGGAGAAGGAAATGGCCAACCATTCAAGTATCTTTGCCAAGAAGACCCTAAATGGGGTCATGAAGAGTCAGATACAACTAAAATGACTCAACAACAAAACAACAGTAATTATTTCTTGCGTGAAAATGTTTCCCCAAGGGAGAGCAAGGACCCCATCTTCTGTTTCTGAATTCTGTGCAGAGTTTAACACCGGCCAGTACAATGGCATATATTAGATGCTCACTGAACACTTTCCCTATATATGCTGTCTCCTCCAGTAGATAGATTAAGAATTTTTATTAAAGATTTACTCAGTGCCAGGCACTGTGCTAAGTGCTAATGACACAAAGACAAATAAAATACGTGCACACGCGCACACACACACACACACACACACACACACACACACACACACACACCATGGGCTAGAAATGGGAGGGAGAGCAAGCGAGGGATTATCCCTTCAGGGATTAAGTGGAAGAAGCCCTAGGGCCTGGAAAGAAGAGAACATGGATCAGCCAGGCTCTTCGTGAAATAGTGGTGAAAGGCAGGAATTCGCCTGTCAGAGGAAAGGTCTCGGGGTGGAGGGACATAAGGAAACATCTCACTTGCATTTGTATTTCTAGCACTTTAGTCCAGAACCTGGTAACTAGTAGGTGCTAAATAAATGCTTAATGACTATTTATTGATGACTGACATAATAGCCACTTAATAAATGCTCACCCATGTTAAATTAAAGGGCAAAACTTGTTTCCTTCCATTCAGACTAAATTATCTTGCCCCAGAGGCATGCATGCTTGTGTTAACTAGCTCAGGGTGAAGGAGCCAAGTTGGTTGGGGAGGGCATACTTCCTCCAGTCCCCCCTTCAATTTCAACACTTCCTCTCTTTATGGAAAGCTATTCCTGTACCTCATTTATCATTATTTGTCTTCTTATCCTCTGGAGGCACAGCACACAAATCCCCTTGATGGGCTATCCCCTCCTACTGAGTCCCCCCTTCTCCCAAACCCCTACCCCATCCCACCATGATTAAGTGAATTTGTCCCAGACAAACTTTCAGCTAGTTATGGCCCTAAGTGGCTGATTCACAAAGGAAGAAACCTGTTTGGTTTAAGTGTTCAGTTCCACACTCGTTTCTTCTTCCTCTCCTGTTTGGTTAAGTTCCATACAGACACTTAATTTTCTCCCTGTTCTCTGTGGTTTTCACTGTGTTCCACTCAGTTATTTCCCGTCCCTCCCCGCCTGTCCCACCCCAGGCAACCATCTCAGCTCAGACAGATGCTCAGATGGGGAATGAGGTTTTTGGTAAAGTGAGGCCATAAAAACCAGTGGACAAAGGAAGCCTTTCTTAGCCAGCACTTGGGGGTTGAGTGTCAAGATGAATGAAAGAAAAAAAAATGAATCAAAAAACACTCACCAAATATTTACTGTGTATATAAAACACTGTACTGGGGATACAAACAGAAAATTGGGCTACTCCCTGCTTTCAAAGAGCTTTTATTCTGATAGGAGGAGATAACACATACAGGAAGGTTTTGCAGCAGGGTGACTGGAAAGGTTCAGAGTTCAGTGACAGGGCTGGAGTATAAGATAAAGCTGATGTATTATCTCTTCTCTTTTTTAAAATTAATTAATTTTTTTCTTACATTTTAAATTCCAAACTGTCTCTCTCCCTCTTCATCTCACCCTAGAGAAGGCTACCATTTAACATATGTTTGTGTGTGGTTTTATATACATATGGTTTTACATCTATACATGTTTATGTATATGTACATATAATAGATGTAAAATCATACTTTGCATACTTCTAGTTATCAGTTATTTCTCTGAAGGTGGATAAACATCTTCCTTCATAGGTCCTTTGTGGTTGATTGGGGTATTTATAATATTCAGGAAAACTTAGTTGATTCTTCAAACAATATTGTAGTTACTGTATCCAGTGTTCTCTTGGTTCTGTTCATTTCACTCTTCCTTATTTCATGCGAGTCTTTCCATGTTCTTCTAAAATCAACCCGCTCGTCACTTCTTCTAGCACAGTAATGTTCTATCACAAGCGTATACCATGACTTGTTTGGCCATTCCCAAATTGATGGGCATCCCCTCAATTTCCTGTTCTTTGTCTCTTTAATATCATTTTCACTCAATAAAGTCCTGTTTCTGAAGCTGAACCATTTGACATTGGCAGGCGCTTTGGTAGAGAGAACTTTCTTTTCTGGGGTTACTGTAGGGGTGGTTCCCCTCAATGATAATAGAAAGGTGGGCTATAGACAAAGCTGATGGATTTTGGGGAGCTGCTATTCCTGGAGGGTCTTGGATCATTTTATGGGGGTCCAGAGAGAGATGCTGGTCATGGTGGCAGTTTGACTACATTATTATGGAGCCTTCTGTCTCTCCTTTAGGGCATCCACTGCTTCAGGCTGGCTTACTTGTCTGCCCACTGGAGTCAGCTGAAGATGAGGCCACATCTCCACAGGGATTGGCTGCCACGTGGCCTAGAGGACACTGCTATTCCTACGGTCCTGGGAGCCTTCTGGGTGGGGTGTGGGGAGAGTGGTGGTTGTTGCAGCAGTCTGTTGGCCACTTCACTCAAACGTCTTATTGTCCTCCATCTTAGAAGAGTAGAAGAGTTTAGGAAGAAAGATTCTTACCTGGTACTTTCAAACAACACTCTCTCTTATCAAAGCTCTTCCACCTCCATTGTCTAATTTGCTTCTGGCAACAGCTCTCTATGTTGCTATCCCCACTTTGCCTTGGAGGAAAATGAGGTGTGAAGAAGTCATGTAACTAGAGAAAGGCCATACATCCACTGGATACTAGAAGCCAGGTCTCCTGACTCCCAGCCCAATCTTCCTTCCAAAGGATCATGCAGTTCGAAGGAAAGACGGAACTTATCCTAAATCTCCCATCTTCCCTCCTCTATAATTTGTGTTGATGCCTTCTGTTACCATGGATAGCAATGAACGCCCTTCTCATCTCTACCTCTTAGAATCCTGTTTTCTCCAAGGCTTAGCTCAAGAGCAGCCCCCAACAGGAAGACTATTCTGACATCCCCCCACCCCATTGCTAGTGCCCTTCAACCACCTCAAGTGATGTTGTATACATTTTGTATATCAATCTCTATGGCAGGGGTCTTAACCTGGGGATAGGTTCTAACATGTAGGTTATTTCTAACCTGAGAATAGACTTCAGGCAGTCTGAAAAGTTGGATAGAAAAAACAAAATTACATCTTTATTTTCACTAACTTTTGGTTTCTTTTAAAATCTTATGTATTTTATTTTATGCATTTTAAAGCAATCTAAGAATGAGAATATAGGCTTCATCAGACTGACAAAAAGGTTTACACAAAACCTTAAAAGCCCCCATTCTGGGCACATGTTTCTCCCAAAGAAAACATAATTTTCTTTAGGACAGAGACTGTTTCTTTTTGTTTTTCACATCTCCAATCCAGCACCGTGCCAGGCACATAGCTGGCACTGAACAAACTCTTTGGCTCGCCTACCTAAGAGATAACACTACAGACCACAGCAGGCCTATAAGAGGGAGATTTTTCCTCTGCTGTCACTTTTTGGAAAGAGACACGGAGACTGAATCTCCTGTTGCCCTGTGCCCGGAAGAGGGCCTGAGACCTCACTGTGACTTTCTGAACCACATCTTGACAGCTCAGGCCAGACTCCAAGTTCTGTGTTCTGAGCTCCACCAGAGGCAGAGGTAGAGTGAGGAGCTGTGTAGGGGCATGAGGGCTGGGAAGAGAGGGCTGGTGGAGCTGAGGAGTTGCCTCACGGATGAGGAAACTCCTTCCCTACAGGTCTGACTCTTAAAATAGGGACGGGGTCCTGGAGAGGAATGCCAAAGGTGCAAATGTAAAATTGGAAGAACTCTCATCTAACTGCCAGCACCATAAAGAGGAGGGACGAGTGTGGGGTGGTTTATCAGCAGAGAGTGAACTCCATGGCCTGTGTTACAGTTTCCAGGCTTTATTTTTTGCTTCCTCCCCCCCCAAAAATGAACAAAGGGCAGCCAGTTGGCACAGTGGATAGTGTCCTGGGCATGGAATCAGAAAGACCCGAGTTCAAATGCGATCTCAGATACTTATTAGCTTATTCAATCCTAGAAAGTCACTTGGCCACTGTTTGACTCAGTTTTCTCATCTGTGAAATGGGGATAATAATAGGACCTACTTCCCAGGGTGGTTGTGAGGATCAAAAAGCACTTACCACAGTTCCTGGCACATAGTGGTGCTTATTCCCTTTCTATTCTCCTTCCCCAAGTCCCCGTAAGCACTGAACCTGAGCTCTAGGCTCTTGTACAAGTTCAAGTCATTCATTTATTCATTTAACAAGCACGTATTAGGCACCAATTCTGTGCTAGGAACTTAGAATGCAAATATTAAAAAAAAGGCTTTTTTTCTTAAAGAACTTATATTGTGGGGAAAACAATATGTGCATAAATAAATATATGTATTTATATAAAATATTAAATTGTATACATATAAAATATGTATACCTATATAACATATAGGTATACATATATAATATATACATTTATAAATTTATAAAATGTACACATATATGTATACCCATAGAAAATGTATGCATATGTGTATACATATATAAAATGTGTACATATGTATACATATATGAGATGTGTACATATACAAAATATGTAATACAAAGTAATTTTGGGGAATGGAGGCACTAGCTACTAGGGTAGCTCAAGAAAGGCCCTCTGTTGGAGATAATGCTTGAGCTGAGCTTTGAAGGAAGTTAGGAAGTCCACAAGGTAGCAGTGAAGAGTGAGGGCATTCCTGGCAGGGGGCAATAGCCTGGGCAAAGACAAGGAGGTGAGAAATCATTAATGAAGAGCAGCAGATAGGTCAATTTGGCTAGAATGGTGAGGGCATAAAGGTGAGTAATTCATAAAAAACCTGGAAAGGTAGGTTTGGAGTCAGGTGGTGAGCATTAATTGTCAAGCAGAGGAGTTTGCAGCTCACTTCATTTCTCAGGGCCTTGATGTTCTCATTTGTAAAATGAAGAGATTAGATGACTAGATGATCATTTGGGTCCCTTCTGGCTCTAAAATTCTATGGTTATATGGAATCAAACTGAACAGGAGATTTGTGGCCAGAACTCATAACTCTCAGACCTGGAGCTAAACAAGTGGTTCACAAAATTTTTGTAATTCTGGACACCTGTCGGTAAAAAAAAAAAAAAAAAAAAAAAAAAAAATCTGAGCTCTTACCTCCAATATGGGCATTTTTTCGTTGCACAGTCATTTTAGTCACGTCTGACTCTTCATGATTCCAGTTAGGGTTTTCTTGCTAAAAAGGCTGGAGCAGTTTCCTTCTCCAGATCATTTTACAGATGAGGAACCTGAGGCAAACAAGTGACTTGCCCAGGGTCACACAATTAGTAAGTGTCTGAGGCCGGATTTGAGCTCAGGAAGATGAATCTTCCTGATTCCAGGTCTGGCACTCTACCCACTGCACCATGTGTACATGTACTTCTTAACAAATTATGTATATGTGCTACTATGCTAATAATTGTGCACAGTATAAAATTTATACAAAATGGAAATTAATAATTGGTGAGATAAAGTTTGACATTTAATCTTAGAGTCAACATGAAGCCACTGGAGTTCATTGAGTCAGGGTGGGTAACATGGTCAGAGAAACACTATAGGAAAAAATTTTTTGGCAGATGTGTGGAGGATGCTTAGGAAAAAAGGAGAGACTTGAAGAAGGAGAGAGATAATTTAAAAAGCTATTGCAGTAGTCCAAGTAAGAGGTGATAAGGGCTGTGTGAAGGGGACAAATTCTAGAGATATTGTGGAAGTAGAGATAGGACCCATTCAATGCAGAGTGTCCCAAAAGTCTTGGTGCGGTTTGGGGACACTTGCAAAACTCTTTCAGGGTTCAAACTGCACCAAGACTTTTGGGACACCCTGTATGTGGAATGAAATAGGTGAGCAGGCTGGGCGACTGAAAAGATGATGGTGCCCTCAACAGAGACAGGGAAGTTAGGAAGAAGATTTGGAAGGAAAAAAAATAGAATGAGCTCTAGGGTAAAGAACAGCCCATGGTGTGACTCACTCTGCCCCACCCAAAAGGGAGGAAGGGGAGACAGAGCTCTTACTCATACATAGGTCACTGCCCCCAAAGGCAGAACTGTCCCTCTGAGGGCTTCCTGAAAAGGCTGTGAGGGGATCTGAGGGTCAGGGAGTGGGCGTGCTGGGGGTGGGGAGGAATTCTCCGGGGCACCCGGGCATCTGCTGCTTTGGGGATCCCTGAAGTTGTTAGTTGTGGGTCCGAAGTGGGGCATTGGGAGCTTCCAGGAGAGAGACTGGAACAGTGTTGGCAGATAAGGATAGGAATAGTTGTACATAGCAGACAAGACGCAAGATTGGCTTTTATGGGGAAGGTGGGGTGCAACCCATCTTCCCACCCTTTAATAGCTTTGTCGCACGTACAGTCAATCAGCACGCCAGGCACTGTGCTAAGACTGGCGGGTGTGATATAAAGGATAAAAGCGTGCAAGTTTGTGAGGAAATTGCATCTTAAGAGCTAGAGAGACTGTGTGTGGGTGTGTATGTATGTATGTATGCATGTGTGCATGTACAGGTATAGACATGCATATGTACTTGCATACACACATGTGTTCATACATGTATACACACATGTATAGATATGTGTGCATGCATGCACATATATAGCAAAATAAATACAAATATATACAGCATAGTTAAATACAACATTGTTTGGGAAGGAGGGCAGTCGGAAGGTGATCAAGGACTTCGTATGGAAGATGGTACTTGAGCTATGTCTTAGGAATACACTATCTATATGGGTGGAGTAAGAAGGGGGTACACTCTAGTCATGGTGCAAAGCTAGTCCACTGAGAGATGGAGTGTAGCATGTGAGGGTAATAAGAGAAGGCCAGTTTGGCACCACCAAAGGGTGTGGGAGGGGTAGCAATTTCCAGATGAGTCTGGAAAGATAGGTTGGGGCCAGGTTGTGTAGGATTTTAAAAGCTAAATGGAAGAGTCTAGATTTTTTCCTAGAGGCATTAGGAAGCCACCAGAGTTAACTGAGCGGGGGAGCCACAGGGTCAGATCTGTGATTAAGGAAACACTTACTCATGGGGGTCAGCCCTCAAGCCTCAACTTTGGAGACAATAGTCTAGACAACCTTCTCCTCCCCTACTGCCCTCTCTGCGGATGGAGAAAGTGTTTGATCAGAGAGCAGAAATAATCAGACCTCAAACGCAAAGACACAATTAGCAAACAGACTTGGATCTGGGTTAGAGTACCTAGGAGCAATCAGGGGTTTGCAAATCCTGCTTAGGGGAAGAGAAAAGGGGTGGGTACGGGAGCCAGATTATTCCCTTTGGCTAGGAAAACTGGCTCCATTTTTTAAAGAATAATGGAGGTGGGGTAGGGGAAAGTGTGTGGGCAGTCACCACTGCTCCAATGACCTACCCCTGGGAACAGTTTAGTGGCCTGGGGCTTCCTCCCACACTGGCTTTGACATTAGGAAATCTTCCACCCACCAGGTATCCTTACCTCTTCCACCCCACCCCCGTGCCTCCAAGAATTCTCTGGCCACGAGGAATGAGCCAGCTCAACCTTCTAGCTGGATAGGAGCCCCGGACCCCTTAACAATCCAGTTACAATCAGAGGGCCAGAGCTTGTAATCCTGCCTCTCCCTACCTGCATGTCTTTGGGCAAGTCACTTAACCCTTCTTTGCTTCCGTTTGCTCATCTGTAAATGAGGTGTTTGTACTAGAATGACCTCTAAAGTCCCTTGGAACTCTAAAGTCTTTGAACTTACAACTCCGCTTTAAAAGCCCTCGAAGAGGCAGAATCTCTAGTCAACAAACTTTCGATGGAAATGTGAATGTGCCTTTAAAAAAAAGTGAGCTGCATACTTAAAAGACTTAGAGGCCAAGTTTTGTTTACTACTAGCACAGACTTAGAAAAAAAAAACTACTCACCCCTCATTCTTCTGCCCTTCCCCCTTCTCTTTCCTCACTCTGCCCCAGATGCCACGTTTGAGCCCTTGACATGTTCAGTCTGGCCTTGAGTGCACCCACGTGTTCCTTCCCTGCACATGCCTGTCTCATCAGCATGTGCCATATGTGCTGGGGTGGCATGGCTGGGGGGCAGGAATCTTAGGAAACAGGATTGTTCAAGGCCTGGAATGGGTTTGCAAGATCTTTGTTACTCAGAAAACCTGGCAAAGACTTTAGACTTGGATTGTAGGATCATAGATTTGGAGCGTAGAAGGGAGTTCAGTCCCATCCCCTCACTTTACAGATGAGAAGGGTGGAAATGACTTGACCAATGTAATGCATCTGGCGCATGGTACAGGGGCTCCCATTCCATTGTCCCATGCACTGTACCAGAAGGTCCAACGCTTTCCCCATTTTACTATTAAGGAAACAGAAGCCCAGAGAGACAAATAACAATCATAATCATACTTAATAGTTAAACACCTTACAAATATTTTGTTTTATTTATATATAATGTATATCATATATTTGTATATAAAATACATATTACTTTATTTTATATTATTTTATCCTCACAGTAGTTCCGGTAGGAACAGCTGAGAAAACTAAGGCATATGGGTTAAGTGACTGGTCCAGGGTCATACCGCTAGAAAGTGACTGAGGAAGGATTTGAATTGTGGTCTTGTTGACGCCGAGCCCAGCGTGATCTATCCAAAGACACACAAATAAGAATTGGAGTGAGATTCAAAACAAGCACTCTGGCTGCAAATTCTGCCTTCTTCCAATTACATTATACTGTCTATGTTGGCATATATCGATCATACCAGGGCAGGGCTGTAAATCGTGTTGTTGCTCAGTGGTTTCAGTCGCATCTGACTCTTCGTGACCCCATTTGGGCTTTTCTTGGCAAAGATTCTGGAGGGGTTTGCCATTTCCTTCTCTGGCTCGTTTTACAGATGAGGAAACTGAGGCAAACAGGGTTAAGGGACTTCCCCCGGCTCACCCAGCTAGTAAGTGTCTGAGGCCACATTTGAACCCAAGTCTTCCAGACCGCAGGTCCGGTACGCTGTCCACCACGGCACCTAACTGCCTCTAGTAAATCACCTTAACTCCCTAATAACTAGTATGATAGGGACATAATAATAATATGAAAAGATTCATAGTTATTTTTATCAGAACTGAAACTCCTTCCACTAACACAGATTATGGCCTTTCCACACTGTCATGAGTGACTATGGCCAAAAAGATTGTCACCTGGTCCTCAAGCTTCTGGTGCTAAGCCTCTATGCGCTTAGCTGGGTTTACCCTCATTGGATTCATTCTGGCCTAGCTTTTAAATGCCCAGCATCGTCCAGGCCCCAAGACAAGGCACCGGAGAAGGGTTATCAGGAGAAGAAAAGTAAAAGTACTTTTCATCATCCCCCCACCCCCACCCTCATGCACACATTCCTTTCCCCCTCCCCCTCTTCCCCCCACTCCTGTTTTAAGGTTTACAAAGCACATTCCATTGCAATAGTCCTTTGAGGCAGGGAGTCAATGGCAAGTGTGTTGTGCCATGCACTGTGCTAAATGCTGGAGTTAGAAAGAATGGTAAAAACCTCAAAGCGCTCCCATTCTAATGGCAGAGACGGCTTGTAAACAGGTAGATATATGACATACATAGAGGCTGCGAAGGTGATCTAAGAGTCTGAAGGCACTGGCAGCTGGGGAACAGAGGAAACAGAGACGGGGAAAGCCTACTGAAGAAGGTGGCTTTTGTTTGTGGTTGTTGCTCAGTCGTTTCAGTCGTGTCCAACTCTCGTGATCCCATTTGGGGTTTTCTTGGCAGAGATAGTGGAGTGGGTTTCCATTTTCTTCTCCATCTCACTTTATTGATGAGGAAACTGAGGCAAACAGGGTTAAGCGACTTGCCAGGGTCACACAGCCAGTAAGAGTCTGAGACCAGATTTGAACTCAGGTCTTCCTGACTCCAGGCCCAGCACTCTGTCTACCGTGTCACCCTGAAGAATGTCCAATTTAAGCTAAATCTTGAAGGAAGACAGGGAAGTAGAGGCAGAAGTGAGGAAGTAGAACACCCCAGGTGTGGAGGACTGGATGTACAAAGACAAGGAGACCATAGATGGAGTGTCGTGTTCAAGAAACTGCTGGAATTTAAAGCACACGAAGGGGAGTAAAGAATAAGAAGACCAGAAATATAGCGAGGGGCCGAGCTTTATTATCACCTCCATTTCACAAATGGGGAACTGAGTCTCACAGAGGTTAAGACTTGCCCATAATCACAAAGTTAAAGAATGTCAGAGCTGAGACTTGAACTCGGGTCTTTTGATTTCAAGTCTAGCCCTCTCGCTACTTCTATAGAAAGTCATTCCTCCCTATAATGGCTCCTCTGGCTTATTCGAGAAGATGATTATTATTACTAATATTATTATTTATAATACTTGCATTTTATAGCACTTAGTGGTTTTCAAAATACTTTCGCTTCTATTCTTTTTTGATCCTTATAACAATCCTATGAGATAGACAGGGTGGGTTGTGGCATTTCCCATTTGATAGAATAGGGAAGATTACTGACCTTGTCCATAGTTGGTAATTGTCTTCTTTGCCAGGAGCTCTTAATCTGGGGTCTGTAAACTTTTTTTTTTTAATTTTTGATAATTGTATTTCAATATAACTGGTTTCTTTTATTATCCTGTGAATTTTGTTTTGCTTACTTAAAAACATTATTTGAAGGAGTCCCTAGGCTTCAGCACACTGACTAAGGAGTCCATGACCCAAAAAAGATTAAGACTCCCTTCTCTATACTATGCATGTGTTGCCAATTTTCAGATAATTAGAATACGAAAGAAATTAAAAATCACAGGTCTACCCTAGAAAAAGCCATATTTAGCACAAAACTAATGAAGATAGCTTATATTTCCCCCTTGTCATCATTCAGGAGGCAGGCATTTTGGAAGCTTGCTAGTTTGAGCATGTTATCTCACTGTGAGTGTGCAAATAATTCAAAGTTCCAATGGATCTGTGATCTCATCATGTGGGGTATTCCCTTCAGTAATGCAAAATGCAACTCGTTTCATGGCTGCAGAAGCTCCCATTACTGGTGAATTTTGTTGTAGACTTTGTTTATGGGTTTACAATATCCTAAAAGATGGCGGGTGTAGGGGTGGGGGCATGTAAACTAGGATTCTAGAGTTGCAAAATATGTCCCGAAAGGAGACTTGGAAATAACAATAATAGACAAAATGAATAGTTCCAAGCTTCATTTCTGTCTGTGACGTGAAGAGAAGGGAGAGGAGGAATAGACGATTGAGTTTGCCTAGTTGGGTCTATTTGTTTATTTTATACAGTGAAATCCAGGATTTCATCAACATGAGGCATTCCCAGTGTGGGAATTCCTACCACCAATGCAGATTACACTCCATTACAACCAATGCAAATTATGGGATTACAGATCTGAAGCTAGTGGGAACTTTCAAAAGTAAATCAAGGCCTTCATCTTCCAGATGAAGAAATCTGAAGGCCAGAGAAGTTCCGATTTACCCAGTGTCATAAGGCAGTAAGAAGTGGTATCAGAATTTGAACTCAGGTCCTAGGACTCCAATTTCAGCATTCAGACGAATCCTAGCAGATGCCTGAAAAGGTTAAGTGACTCATAGATAGGAAGCGTCAGAGACAAGATTCGGATCAGGTCTTCCTGACTCCAGGTCCACTTCTCTTAGTTAAATTAAATCACACCTTTTCTTTTGAACACCAAGAAAGTTCCATGAGAATGCTAACCAAATCCACAGCCTTTAGCTGAGGCTCCCAAGAGGTTGGTGTGGGAAGCCCTTGGGGATGGGTCAGCAGAAAAGCATGGAAGATCCAAACGAGACAGAACATGCAGATCCCAAGGTCCTTCAGACCACGAATGAATCATGGCCGAGATCAAAAGGATGCTGCCATCCCCAGGATCCGCATTGCTTCTTCTCAAGCACCCTGGATTTTTAAAATGCCTGACTACACAGTAATACAGTGGAGGGAAAGGGTGGAGTGTCTGAATAATCCTGTGGGCAGGAAAATTTGGGAGCAGCTCTTTCTTCAGGCTACTCTCTACTCCACCCCAGGTATTTTTCCAAATTAGGAAGGAACTGTAACACACAGTCCCAGGCTTCTCAATCGCTTAATCAGCCTGCCTTAGAATCAGCCCCAGGGCAGTCAGGGCCATAGCTGATATTTATCTAGGATTTTAAGTCGCACGTCAGCTCATCTGATCCTTACCGCAACCCAGAGAGATAGGTGCTTTTATTCTCCCTGCCCCAATTTTGCAGATGAAGACACTGAGGCTCACTGAGGTGCAAGGTCGTGCAGCCAGCAAGAGTCCAAGATAATAATTTAACCAAGGTCTTCTGGGTTCCAAATCCAACCACTATATCTTGCTGCCTCTCTGACTACGGTGCTGAGGTTTCTGGGAGATTAGTGCAGTGATGGACTGGCTTCCCTTCCTTAGAACTTGATTCCCTAGGGAGAAATGTCTCACACTTCCATTGAACAGGAGAGTGTGTGCTTCTGCTAACTAGCTCATCTGCCTCCTATTCCCCAAATAGAACTTAGACCCATCCTTTCTTTTAACAAGAACTGTTTCCTGGAGCACCTACTTCCAAACTCGCTCTCTCGATTAAAAACTCATTTAAATTTACTCCTTCACTCCCTAAGTATATCTTTTCAAGTACCAAAGAACTTTGCCTCACTTTAAGCAAATGTCATATACATTTGAAGATTTTTTTTAATGTAGGATTTTTGTTTAAGCAAGATGCATCTGTTAATTTATATTTTGTTATTGAATCATTTCAGTCATGTCTGACTTTTTGTGACCCCATTTTGGGGTTTCCTTGGCAGAGATACTGGCATGGTTTGCCATTTTCTTCTCCAGCTCATTTTACAGATGAGGAAACTGAGGCCAACAGGGTTAAGTGACTTGCCCAGGGCCGTACAGCTAGTAATTGTCTGGGGTCACACTTGAATTCAGGTCTTCTAGGCGGGGGTGTGGGGCGGGGTGGGGAAGGGGGGGAGGTGCTCTATCTACTGCACCACCTAGCTGCCCTTTAATTTACACACCCCATTCATAAATATTCTTCAGTTGCTTTCAATATGAGGCTCTGTTCTGTGTCCCAACTCACTCTCCAGGAATAGGAACCATTATTTGGGTTTTTCTGGTCACTCTCCATCTACAGAATCATACATTCTTAGAGCTGACAGGGACTTTAGAGCTGATCTAGGCCAATCCCATCATTTTACAAATGAGGAGACTGAAGAGGGAACCGGTAAAGTGATATGTCACAAGGTTACTTGGTTGCTTGGCTTTCATCATTGTCTGCATGGGTTCTAAATATAGCAAGTTCTCAGTGTTGCTGGTTGTAACTGAATTCTCGAGGTCAGTGGTCTCCAAACATTTTCGGTTTCTCATTCCCGTTAGTAAAAAACTTGGTGAGCATAACCTCCAATATGAATATGCTATTTACTTATTTAGAAGTTACATACATGTACCAATGGGCTAATGCTTATATTTTTAATACAACTTACACAAAAATGACAGTTTTAAAAAGGATAACATAAAGATGAATTAATATGTGATCTTAGAATCAATAGGGAGCCAGTGGACTTTATTGAGTAGGGGAGTTACATGGTCAGACCTGTGCTTTAGGAAAATCCCTGGGATAGCACTAGGGAAGATAAACAGGAGAGGAGAGAAATTTGAGTCAGGGAGGGTGATTTGAAGGCTATTTTTAGACCAGGAGAGAGGTGATGAGGTCTTGAATAAGAATGGTGAATGTGTGAGTAGACAGGGCAGATTTGAGAGATGTTGTGGAGGTAGGAAAAACATGATTTGTCAAATGAGTAGATGTGCTGTGCTAGATGTGTGAAAGCGAAAGGTTGAGGATGATGCTGAAATCAGGAGCCGAGGTGAATGGATGGATGGTCATGTTCTTGACAGAGACAGAGAAGTTTGGGAGAGAAATAGGTTTGGAGGCAGAAGATGCTGTAATGAGATCTTCAATGTAGACTTCAACCCACCCGTGCCTGCTTATTCTGAGCAATTCATTGTCCCACAAAACATGAAAATGGGTTTGGGGGAGCAGCTCTTAACTCACCAGACATTGCCCTGGAGCCCTGAGTCAGCAAAGGGGCACAGAGCCAGTTGAGGGGTTCCTGCTATAGTCACAAGATGATCTGGAGGGCAGGGTGTGGGTGCCCTGCCAGGGGAGTGAGGTAGATTTTGCTAACATCACTTGTGCTGCTTATGCTTTGGAAGCCCAAGTCAATTTTAGTTTATAATCGCCCTGAAGGTCCCATGTTGGTGCAAAAAGGGAGAGGTTGGGAGTTTTCACAGAGTAGAAAGGGGTGGAGTGGGAGAGGATCGTGTTGGAGACGAGCCTCATGGGGAGGGTGGGATGCAACCCATCTTACCACTCTCTAATCACAGGATCGTGCACCCTTAGAGTCAGGCAAGGGCCCCCACCTGGGAAACCACTGGTCTAGAATAGATGATCACGGATGCCTAACCTATTCCAAAATATCTCATCAGGGCTTGATTTCAGAATAATAATAATAATAATAATAATAATAACTTAGATTTGTATTATGTGTTAAGGCATAGAAAGTGCTTTACATATATCATTTCTTTTGATCCTATCTGAAAGGAATGTAGTCTAGTGAGAAGGGCTATAGACTGAGAGTCAAGTGACTTGGGTTCTAGCCTTAGAAAAAATAGAAGTAAAAATCATTTAGAGAGTTGTGAGAATCAGATATGAAAATGGATCTGAAATGGCCAATGTGGGAGTTTGTTTTGCTTGACCAAATGTATTTGTTACAAAGGTTTTGCTTTTGTTTTTCAACTGGGATGGGGTCAGGAAGAAAAGGGGAGCTAGACATAGTGCCATCAAATCAAATTCAAAAAAGGTCATCGGAATATATTTTTAAATGCACAGAAAAGAACACAGGGCAAGCCGAAAGGAAACACGGGAAAGCAGGACAGCTTTGAAAGTTATATGTTAAATTGAAGATATACTTCAAAGGAAAAGCAAACTATGTAATAGAGACTTGCAGTTTCATGTGCAATCCTCTTTTTTCTATCTTATTTTATATTTGGAAATGTTCATCTTATGTGGTGTTTGCTGAGTTCAGAATAAAATTTAAAAATAAAAGAAATAGAAAACAAATACAGAAGCATTTTTGAGGAGTAGAAAGTGTGATTTAAACGTAAGGTAGTAATGATGCCTAGGTAGCATACTGGGCTTGGAATCAGGAAGACATCTTCATGAGTTCAAATCCCACCTCTGACACTTACTAGCTATATGACCCTAGGTAAATCACTTAGCCCTGCTTGCCTCAGTTCCTCATCTGTAAAATGATCTGGAAAAGGAAACGGCAAACCATTCCAGTATCTTTGCCAAGATAACCCCAAATGGGGTCATGATGAATCAGAAACAACCGAAATAACTCAACTACAAAAAATAATATTTGTATAAAACTAAGTAGGAAGAGGCAACATAGTTTAATGTAGGTGTTCCCAACTGAGTGCGCATGTATTCCCATTGGGTGTGAAAAACATGTAATGGAGGCATGGCGAATATTGAGTAAGTTACCACTTTATCCTATCGAAATATCCCAAAAGTAACAGTGAAAAATACTGTGGATTGGAGAAAGAACATGTCAGGGAGAGGTGAGGAAAGTGGGAGAAAGAGAGTAAAAAGGTGAACAGCACACCTGAAAATTTTAAGAGAGAATTGAAGGGATAATTTCTACTAACAAAAACTAAATAAACGAGATTGGGATACAAACGCCTTTCATATTAATCTAGAAAAAAAATCCACGGCAACAACCTGGACTTGATTTCTGGTCGATGATGTTATAAGAGTTGGTGTATTCTTAGCCCATTCTTACTAATCATTTTTGCAAGGCTTTAACAACTTGTCTCTATGAATCAGGATTCTTGGTCCTATTCTCAGTCAAATCCAAAGAAAGAAATGAACTGGAAGCTAAATATAATATGGAGGTATCTCTTTCAAAAACAATACCGAGAAATAAAACTGTTTGTTGATGAGAAACAGGATCAGGGTCTCGCTAATTTATCTGACTGTGTTCGGATACACATTTAGCAGCATTTATGATACTAAAGGATGTTAAGATGTTGTTACGGGTGGAATAAAATTTTTTCATGAAATATGAATCTATTTTATTTCTTATGTGTGTATGCATGGCAAATTTCTAGAATCTATTTTCTTTCATGTTGAATAGTAGGTACAGGAAAGTTTATTGAAAGCCAAGGTGTATGAGGAGTGAAAAAAAGTTGCAAACCTCTGGTGTAAATATTCTGCTTTGGAGTCAAGAACATCTGGGTTCCAGGTCCAGCTCTGAAAACACATTCACTGACTGCCTCTTTTTGTTGTTCTTAAGTTGTATCCAACCCTTCGTGACCTCATTTGGGGTTTTCTTGGCAAGAGAATATTGGAATGGTTTGCCATCGGCTCAATTTACAGATACAGAAACTGAGGCAAATAGTTAAGTGATCTGCCTAGAGTCACACAGCTAGTGTCTGAGGCCAGATTTGAACTCAGAAAGATCAGTCTTTTTGATTTCAGGCTGGGCATTCTATCCACTGTACCACTTTGCTGTCTGACTCAATCCCTGCAGGCAGACTTCTGATACAAGGTTTCTTAATCTTTTTGGCATCATAGATTCTTTTGGCAGTCTGGTGAAGCTATTGGACCACTCCTCAGAATAATGTTTTTAAATGCATAAAATAAGAGACATTAGATTAGGAATCCAACTATGTTGAAATACACTTACCAAGATAATCCTAAAAACAAGTTCAGGGACTCTAGGTTAAGAACTCCTGAAATACTGTAGGTTGCAAAGTAAATGCCTTTCTGTATTGCTAGAATGAATTTTCTCTCCCGGATCTCCTTGATGAAATCGCAGATCTAGTGCAAAAAATTCCTTAAACCCAAAGTGAGTTGAAATTCCGTGTTGAGAATCTTCTGAAACCTTAACACTTCCCCTCACCCATACCGATTGAGAAACGTATTTTGGATATGGCCAATATGGGAATGTTTTTCTTGACTAGGCATATTTATTACAAGGGTTTTGTTTTTCTTTCTTTTCCTTTTCAATGTAACTATATATGGAGGAGCTTTGGAGGAGGTAGGAGGGAAAGAAAATAGATTTTTGTTCATTGAAAAGTTTAAATTAAAAAATGTTTTAAAGCTCTGGTGAGTCATCTACCACAAAAAGAACAATATTTTGCTCTGCTTCCCACCTCAAGGTATTTGGAGATACCCCAGGACTGACAGTCAGGGTTGGAAACTGCTATTCTAAATTGAATCTTGTTCAATGCAAAAAATACTGGCTGATAAAGTCCTAGCTAAGCTCTGAAGAACAACCCACTGGTGAAGGAAGAACATTCCTTCACCCAAGGGTCCTCACTTCCTAGCATTAGGGGCATGAGGCTTTCAGGATAGGTATCACACTGTTGCTGTTGAGTCATTTCAGTCAAGTCCAACTCTTCGCGACTCCATTTGAGGTTTTCTTGGCAAAGCTACCGGAATGGTTTGCCATTTCCTTCTCCAGCTCATTTTACAGATGAGGAAACTGAAGCAAACAGGGTCAAATGACTTGTCCAAGGTCACACAGCTAGCAAGTATCTGAGGTCAGATTTGAACTCAGGAAGAGTCTTCCTGACTCCAGATCAGGCACTCTATCCTCTGCACTACCCAGATACCCTGGTGTGGTACTAGCTAGATTTCAATCAGACGGAATTGCTTGGGTGTCCATGCCCACTGGAGAAAGGCAGGCCTAGAGCTATAAAATCATGGAATCTAAGTGTTGGAAAGGACAGGGAGCACAGAATCATAGAAGAAACTGAGACCATCTCATCCAGTCAGTGCCCCCAAAGACATTTCCCCTAAACAACATCTCCCACTGAAGATCTCCGGTGAAAAGAAACCTGTTGCTTCTTGAGGAAGCCCATCCCACTTTTGGACGGTTCTGATAGTTATGGACTTTTTCTTTGTACTATGATGAAACTGGCTTCTCTGCATCTTCTAATGATTGTTCCTAGTTCTTTCCTCTGGGGCCAAGCAGTCTAAGGCCAATGCCTCTTTCACTGTGATGACCCTTTAACTCCTTGGAGGTAGCTGTCCTGTCCCTGCTAAGTCTTCTCTTCTCCAGTCTGGATGCCCCCAAGTTCTTTCAGATGATTTCTGAACAGCATGGCTTCCAGTCCTTTCGTGTTTCTTGTCCCCATCCTCTGGATGGATTTCTAAGAGAATCTCTGGTTGACTTCTTATTCTCTGCTACCACTATAAAATTCTTAAGTGTCTAGCTGTAAAATCCCAGGGAAGAGGCAGGGAATCAAATTGGTATAGGAGACAGGATGAGCGGTGGGCAAAAATTCTACAGAGTCAGAGTTAGAAAGAGTTTTCATAACTCTCTCCATTTTGATCTACCCACACCCAGCTGCCAAAATGATTTTCCTACAGGGAAAGTCTGCTGACTCCACAAACTCCTTTGGCTCCCTATTACCTCTAGGATTAAATATAAGCCTCTCCATTGGACATTTAAAGCTCTTCACCACCTGACTCCTTCGTCATCTTCCAGCTCTATTACACATTAATCCCCTTCATGCACTTTGTGGTCTAGTAGAATGGACCTTCTTGCTCCAAGGCACCCCACCCCCATGTCTTTGCCTGGCTGTCCCTCATGCTTGGAATACTCTCACTCCTCCCCTCTACTTCTTAGACTCTTTAGTTTTCTTGAAGAATCAGCTCAGATGCCACCTTCTACATGAAGCCTTTTCTTCTCTGCCCCACCCTCCCCCTCTCCATCAGTGCCTGCATGGACAGCTAGGTGGTGCAGTGGCTAGAGCACCAGGGCTGGAGTCAGTAAGACCTGAGTTTAAATGTGACCGCAGACCCTTATTAGCCGTATGACCCTGAGCAAGAGACCTAACCGCTATTTGCCTCAGCTTCCTCATCTGTATGGAGACGATAAGGGCACCTACTTCCCAGAGCCTTTACGAGGATCAAACAAGGTACTAATTGTTAAATGTTAGCTATTATTAGTACCTTCCCCACTAATATTATCTTTAGCTATTTCATACGTGCCCATATACACACTCATGTCACCTCCCCACGAGAATATAAGTTCTTTGAAGGCAAGACTGTTCTTTGTGTCCTCACCACGTGGCACAAAGTGTGCAGTTAATAAATGTTTGTTGATTTTTGGTTAATTAACTAGAGATCATTTAGTCTAACCTCCTTAATTTAGAGATGAAGAAATGGAGGCTCAGAGATTTTCCCCAACCATGGTCATAGCAATCAGCAGCAGGGTTGGGACTGGAAGCCCTGGGATTCAGGATTAAATTACTTCTTTCAACATGTGTGCACCATAGCTTCCATGCTCTATCAACACAAGTAATGGTTACACATCGCCTCTTCCTCAGAAGTCTGACAGCCTAGCTAAGCCCAAGTCCGAACAGGATATTTTTCAAGAATGCAATGTCCCCTTGTTTCTTCACTGTGGCTGCTGCCCAAACTACCCTCGGCACACAGACTTCTGGCTCCCAGGCAGGGTCCTGAGGGCATTTCATCATGGGAGTTATATGCAATTGAACAGCTTTTGAATTGCCCCCACTCCTGTTGTTCTGGGATCTGTTTGTAAGGGGCCAGAGAGGCCTTTCTGACCCATGTTCTTAATGCCTCAGATTTAAATGCAGGCTGCTGGATTTTATCATCCATTTTAAGCATACTTCACACACATACAACACACACACACACACCTCAGGCTGGCAGAAAGTACTTTCCATCCCTTTTCTATTTCTCTTCCTCAGGATAGTGTCACTGGGTGGGGGGGTTGGGAAGGGAGATATTCATAGTCATAATAAAAGTTCAATAAGCAGAACTGGTTTTTCTTAGCCACAGGTATAGCACAGAATGTGACTTGGCTTCCTGGTCTCTAAATTTGAAGCTGGTTTGCATTTGAGCTGAAGCATTTGCTCTGGGGTATGTGGTTTTACCTTTATCTGTGTGTGTGGGGGGGACCCTTTTTCTCTCTTCCCTAGGGACTTCAACTATGCTCCACTTCACTCATGATTCAGTTACGCAGATTTCTCCTTCTCCTCCTCCTCTTCCTTCTTCTCCTTCTCCTTTTTCTTTTTCTCCTTCTCCTCCTCCTCTTCTCTCCCCTGCTGCTTGGCCCCTTGTGATAATGCCCTCTCTCTTTTTCCCTCTGCTCCCTGCTTTCTAACTCCCCTAAATGTATTGTTTTTTTCCACTAGAATGTAAACTCCTTGAGGGCAGGAACTGTCTTACCTACTTGTATTTGTATTTCTGGCACTTAGCACAGTGCCTGGCACATAATAAACAGTAAATTCTCTCTCTCTTCCTCTCTCTCCATTCATCTATCTATCTATCTATCTATCTATCTATCTATCTATCTATCTATCCATTTATCTCTTCTAAGCCTTTAAATAAAAGGATCCTATATAAGGTCCCCCATGCCTCTGATGTATAGACATAGCAAGTACCTATGCGGACATCAAGGTTATCTAGCAACATTGCCCAAAGCAGATAAGATAGTTATAAGTAACAGGCAGAAATAACAGGTGCATTCCAAAAGGACGCTGGCAAAGCCACTTTCCCTAAGGCATTCATTCCCTCCTCCCTGAACGAGGAGGGAAAACATTTAATGTTTTTGAATGCAGCAAAAGCAAACCCAGTGATTTTTATCCAAAGCCACACATACCAACGAGCAATTCTTCATACAGATGAGTGACTCTCTGGTGTGACCATCCATGCTGCTAACAGAGCAAAGGGAAGTATTAGTGAGCACAAATTGTGTATGTGCTCGGTACAATGCCAGGTGCTAGAAACAGTAAAAGAATAGAAGATACTGTCCCTGCCCTCAAAGAATGAAGAATGTACCTTCTAGTTATGCAAGACTAAGGTAAATACACACAACTAAAGTACAAAATGAGATGGTACAAATCCAGAACTAAATTGTGTGATTTAGAAACTAAAGCCTCTTGGAGATCAGGAGAAAGATTTCCTTTGGTCCAAAGCAGCACAAGCGTCATCGAATGATGGGAGAAATTTTAGGAAAACACCCGATCTGGGGTCTGTTATTTCAGATGTACCCCACACCTATATAATGGTTAAAGGGTTGGACTTACAGCCAAGAGGATCTAGGTCCAAATCTTACCACTGAAACTAGCTGTGCGACTATGGGCAAGTCACTTAAAGTCTCTGAACTTCATTTTCCTCATTTATGGAGGGGTTGGACTAAATGGCTTCTAAGGTCACTTCCATCTTTAAATCTATGATCCTATCATCCCATGTCATCGCACTTCTCTAAGTCTCCATTTCCTCATCTGTAAAATGGAAATGATAATAGCATCTACTTCTCAGGGCTGTTGTTTGGATCGAATGAGAAATTGTGCTCAAACAGTTTTGCAAACTTTAATCTGTTGTTATTGTAAAGTCATGTATAACTGTTCTTGACTCCTTTTGGGCTTTTCTGGGCCATGATACTGGAGTGCTTTGCCATTTCCTTCTCCAGCTCATTTTACAGATGAGGGACTGAGGCAAATGGGGTTAAGTGACTTGCCTAGGGTCACACAGCTAGTAGGCCAGATTTGAACTCAGGTTTTACCTGACTCCAGGCCCTGTCCTCTGTCCACTACGCCACCTAGTTAAACCTTAAAACGTTATATAAATGACAGCTTTAAAATTGTATTTGAAAGAATAAAATATGAAACAGAATGCTGAGTAGTTGTAATGACTGACCTTGGCCTTGGAGAAAATGTACCTCCCTCCTTTTTTATAGCGATAAGGATGGGGGATGATGTTGGGGTTGGTGGCCTGTGAGTGTGGAATATTGCATAAAAGACTTAAAAATGTATTTCATTCCCTCCTTTGCAGAGGTCGGAGTGGGGGTGGGGGTCGGGGTTGGTGGAATTATGTGTGCGAGATATTCCAAAAACTGTTAAACACAATTTAATGTTGGTCGATTTTGCTAAACTGCTTTTTCAAAGAAAAATTCTTTGTTACAGGGATAGGGGAGGTGAAGGGATATATTTGGAAATGAAGATAATGTTCAAACAAAAACTATCAATAAACAAATTTAGAAATAAAAAAAGATTCATTATGAATCGTTTTATTAGTTTTTCCTCATAGGTTTTTTTTGGGAGGGGAGGGGCGGAGAAAGCAGAGAGAAAAAAGGTTTCCATAGGCCTATAAAAACATTTTTTAATTTTAATGTGTTCTTCTCTTCCACAGTGTCCAGCACGGCTGCATACATCTTGCATCTGATCATGTTTGCGGGGCATTTAAGATATTTTTCGCAGCTTTTGCCGTTGATTATGTCCATTTGATCCTGAGAACTAACCTGTAGGGTTGATGTTATTGCATGTTCTCATATGACAGATAAGGAACCCAAAGTACTGGGAGGTGAAAAGATCACATAGTGATTAGTGGAAGATTCAGGACAGACACTCAGGTTCCTTGACTCCTGACCCAGTACCCTTTCTACTAAATTAGATTCAAGCTAAACTCCTCTACTTGGCATCTAAAGCTCTCCACAACCCACATTTTTAGCCTTATCAAACATTATTACCCACATTAAGGACAGCTTAGATGGCCCAGTGAATAAAGTGCCGGGCCTGGAGTCAGGAAGACTCATCTTCCTGAGTTCAAGTCTGGACTTAGACATTGACAAGCTGCATGGCCCTGAGCAAGTCATTCAATCCTGTTTGCCTCAGTTTCCTCATCTGTAAAATGAGCTGGGGAAGGAAATGGCAAACTACTCCAGTATCTTTGCCAAGAAAACCCCAAATGAAGCCATGAAGAGTTGGACATGCCTGAAAAATCACTGAACAAAAAAGATCTATGTTAATCCCTTCCATGAACACTGTGATCCAGCCAAATGGGCCTTGTTGCTGCTTGTCCTACCTACCACTCCCTCCGTTTCCTGTCTCCATGTCTTTGTCCTGGCAGTTCCCCACACTTGGAATGCACACCCTCCCCACCTCCACTTCTTATGATCCCTAAGTTCTTTCAGGTCTCAGCTACCAGCTGTCTATATGTGTACATGTTGCCTCTTCTGATAAAATGTAAGGTCCCTGAGGGCAGGATCTGTTTTGCTTTTGTCTTTATATCTCCAGGGGTACCTCAATCAATCAATCACCTTAAATGATTGAGGTACCAATCAGTAAACATTTATTAAACATCTATAATAGGCCATGTGCTGTGCTAAGCTTTGTGGGTACAAAAAGAGGTAAAAGACACTTCTTGCCTTCAAAGAACAACATGCCAACAAATATATACCAAGTAAGATACATACAGACTAAATGGGGAATGATTAACAGAGGGAAAGCACTGGAATTAAGAGCGGTTGGGTACATACACTTTGTTGTTTCTTCATTTTCAATCGTGTCTGACTCTGTGACTCCATCTGGGGATTCTTTGCAAAGATAATGGAATGGTTCGCAATTTCCTTTTCTAGCTCGTTTTACAGAAACTGAAGCAAACAGAGTTAATTGACTCACCCAGAGTCACACAGCCGGTGTCTGATGCCAGATTTGAACTCAGGTCTTCCTGACTCCAGGCTTGGCACTCAAACCACCATGCCACCTAGCTGCCCCGTATATGCAGCAGACATATGCTTGTTGGTGGATGGATTGCTAAAATTCCTCTTCTGGAAAGTTTGGAAGAATAAGGAATTTACTGTCTCTAGTTGTATGCTATGGCCTCCCACTTCTAATAAGAGCTGAAGATAATCCACCAAAGCCTTCCCCCCAACTCCCAGGTTACTTTTGTTTTAGCTCCTTCTGTGCCCTGCCCTGAAGTCCAGAGGAGCAGACTTTAAACAGGACCTAAAGGCAGCAAGAGCATCCCCTCTTTTTAACTGAAGCTCTTTTCCTCCCTCGTCCAGTTTTAAAATCCCTCCGTCCTCAGTTTATGGATGGGTGTTTCTTTAAAAGCCAAGCCCTTTTCCGATGAATTTGGAAACTGACTTTTAGCGTCTGCTCCACCTCCTCATGAAGCAGGCTTGCTGAGGAGAAGAGGTCACTCTGACCTCCTCTGGTAGAGCCACTGGGGTTTCCAACTTCCCCACCCACTGTAGCCACCCCTTGCTGCAGTGCTTTCTAAGCCAAATACAGAAAGTGTCTCTTGATTCATCCCATGTCCATTTCCGTCCTAGACTTTGGACTGGGATACGGTAGGGATGGGCAGAGAGTTAATGCTCCATCTTTAGCATAATGGGAAGGAACCATAGAAATCATCCAGGCAGCTGGTGGTGCAGTGCACTGGACAAGGAAGCAGGAAGATCTGAGTTCAAATCCATCTACAGACAATTACTAGCTGCATGACCCTGGGCAAGTCACTTAACCTTTGTTGCCTCAGTTTCCTCAACTGTAAATCCGTATAATAATAGTACCCATCTCATAGGGTTTTTATGAGGATCAAATGAGGTAATATTTATAAAAATCCTTAGCACAGTGACTGGCACAGAATAGATACTATATAAAGGCATATTACCTTTCCTATTTCTTTCTACTCAGCCCAATCCCCTTATTTTATGAGGAGTAAATTGAAACTCAGACGGGGATGTGACTTGCCCAAGGTCACATGGCCCAAAACAACTTTTTAAACTGTAAACACATGACACTTTCATGTTCTCTATGGTCCAATCAAGCTGGCTTACATGGACACTCCTTCTACTTCCATACCTTCACACTGGCCATCACCCATGCTTAGGATGTTCACCTCTGACTTTGCATCCACAATTTCCTTCAAATTTTGTCTATATTTATATACTTATATGTTATCTCACCTGATTGAATGTAAGCTCCCTAAGAACTGAGACAATTTCATCTTTGTGTCTATATGTCTGATACCTGGCACAGGCCCTGTTCTTACTAAATGTTTGTTGATTTTTTCATTAATTGATTGTAGTGTAGCAGACTGGGGTTCGAACACAGATCTCTTGACTCCAAAGTCTGCTCTCTTTCCATTTTACAGCTTAATCTTGACGGCCCTTGCAAACTGGGCTGCCTGTTCCCAGAAAGAACCTTAACAGTGGGCAATTCATGGGGAATAGAGGCAGACCCATCTCCCATTCCCTCTTCAAATATGCATAAACTGGCTCTAAAACCAGTTAGATTTTCTTATTCACTGGAAATACAGCATCTATGAACCTATCCCATATGCCTCACAAAGATGAATTAGCATACCTAGCTGGGACCCTAGTTCCATGATCCTTTTGGATTTAGGTCTGAAATGCTTTGTTTCACTGGGGCTTCTCCCTGTATACATCTTTGAGTGGCCCCACAGCTATCTGGGAGGTGGAGGTTGTCAGTTACCAGCAGGTGATACCAGATATTGCAAAGGGGAGTTTGCAACAGCACTACTGTTCAAAGATTCTGTTCTTGCCTTGGTTTCTGAGGACCTCTTCCCCTGCCCCCCAGATGTAGGGGATTCAAGCATGTTATATGACCTCAAATCATTGACCAAGCAAATGTTGGACCTGATTGAGATCCTGCTGAATTAATGTACTTTGGTGTTATGACTACAACTTTACATTTTTAAATATTTATATTCATTTTAACTTTTTAGGAGAAAAAACTATTTTAATGTCATTTTACATTTTTATCTTTGAGTGGTACAGCAGGTGGTGGCATACCCATTCTAAAGACAAGGCGACTGAGATCCATAGAGATATCAGAGCCAGGCCTAGAACTCAGGGTCTCCTGTATCCCAGACCATGCTCTTTCATTTGCAACGCTCAATAAGACAGCTTTGGAGGGGGCAGCTAAGTGGCACAGTAGATAGAGCACTGGCTCTGGAGTCAGGAGGACCCAAGTTCAAGGAACAACTTCAGACACTTACTATTTGTGTGATCCTGGGCAAGTCAACTAACCTTGATTGCCTCTCCAAGGGGGAAAAAAAAGGCAGACAGGTTCTCTTGGACTGGCTCCTCTTGGGGAACCCTTTGTCTCTTCTCCTGGTTTAGACTTAGGGCATCCTCTGCTTTTGGCTCTGACTCAGGCTCCTGCTGACTTCTGCAGAAGTTAGCTCTCTTTCTTTGGCTCATCCCTGTGAACTTGACCTTCATTTTTTTGTTGTCATATTTTTGCTTTGGCGACTGCAGCCAAATGCCTCCTTTTCTTGCTAGGGTAGAGAGGGAGGCTTAGGGGCCACAGTTCAGTTTGTTTGACTATGTCTAAACTCCTTGAAAGATCTTACTTAAGTCTCTATCTTTTCCTCTGTGGTGGGGGTGGTTAGGATTGTTAAAATAGACCTTACTCTTGAAAACTTTTTTTAATTAAAAAAAAAGGTCTACGTGCATCCTGCTACCACATGGTTTTGATTTCTTCTGCTAGTTGTCTATATTTTGAAAGTCTTTCATTATCGTTATTAGTATTGTGGTCATCATTATCATCATCTTCTCATTCTTCTATGGAATTTCGATGGAAAAAATCCTGGGTGAAGACTCTATCTTGTTATCATTCTTTTTTTTTTTTTTTGAGACAATTGGAGTTAAGTGACTTGCCAAGGGTCATGTATTATCTGAGGTCACATTTGAACTCAGGTCCTCCTGACTCCAGGGCCAGTACTCTACCCACTGCAGCACCCAGCTGCTCTGTTATTATTCTTTTATGATTAATTTTCTATGGAAATAGCTAGGTAATGTATCAGGATACAAGCTGTAATCTCTGACGCTGGGGAGGGAGGCCGAGGTTGGTGGATCTTTTGAACTCAGGAATTCTGAGCTGCAATGGTTCTAAGGCTGATTGGGTACGCTTACTGTCTCACACCAATATGGTAAGTATTTGGTATTGTAACCGATAGTCAAAATATTGTTCTTAAATTTGTTATGGATCGATGATGCATTTGGGCACTTGCGGAGGATTTGCTGAGGATGTTCCAGTTCCACTGTAGTTCATTTGCTGAGTTCTCAAGGCTATTTCGGGGTTTCATATTTGTAGTAAGAATATTCATTGTCTATGAGGCTAAAAAAGATGGTGAGCTTTTGGCATATATTTCTAGCCCTTGATTGTATCTTTCTAGATTTCTGGCAGATGCTGGGTTTTTTTTTTTCAATGATTTGTTGCAGAGTTTCTTCCAATTTGTTGCATAATCTTCCTTAATCAGTAAGTGCAGCCTCATTAGAGAAAATCTTTCTATAATTCCTGGTAGCAAGGACGTGATCCTATAAATCGTCTATTTGTATAAACAGATCTGCGTGACTTAGTCATTTGTTTGAGACTTCATCGATGTTTTGTTGGCTGAGTTCATTTGAATATTACCCTTTTTTGTTGTTCAGTAATTTCTGTTGTGTCCAGCTCTTCAGGACTGCATTTTGGGGTTTTCTTGGCATAGATACTGACATGGTTTGCCTTTCCCTTCTCCAGGTCATTTTAGAGATGAGGAAACTGAGGCAAACAGGGTTAAGTGACTTGCCCAGAGTCACACAGCTAGTAAGTGTCTGAGACCAGATTTGAACTCAGGAAGATGAGTCTTTCTGATTCCAGGCCTGGTACTCTATCCACTGTGCCACCTAGCTGTCTAATATTACCCTCGTAATGCCTTTTGATTCCACCCTATGGTCTTAGCTGCTTCGTGGGTTCTATCCAGAGATAAATAGCTTTTGTTTACAATCATCAAATCTGCTGGTATGTACCTATTGTTAGCCTGTACTGTTGCTTTGTGAAGTGAAGTCTGTTTGTTTAAAAAAAAAAAAAATTCTGCACATTTTTAGCCTGTCTGTTATGTGCTTTGAGAGTATCTCCTGGTCTTTGCCCTTTTCAATGATGAATTGTTCATCTTTCTATAGCTGCCTTGGAATAATAAGCCCTGTATTTCATTAATATTGTATAGATTTTTGTTGGGACACCTACATCTATTTTCGCTGTGCTAAAGATAACTGGTAAGATTGGTATCGTGTAGGTTAATTGTTCTAAATGTGTTCTTCTTGCTAATTTTTTTATTTCAGGACGTCAGTCTCTTTTACATATATATATATATACATATACACATATACATACATGTATATATACACATGTGTGTATATATACACAGCTTTAAGTTCAGTGTTTTTTGCCTAGAGAAGATCAGGTTGTGGGAAGAGAGGCACCCTAGCTCGTAGTCAATCAAGCTGTGAATCGGTGCAACTATTTTGGAAAGCAATATGGGATTATCCCAATAGAGTGAGTAAAATGTCCATACTCTTTTATCCAGAGATTCTACTATTAATCTTGAGGAGATCATTAGTCAGAAAATCCCCATCTATGCTAAAGTATTTGTAGCAGCACTTTTTATGTTAGATAAGAAATGGAAACAAAATGGATGCCCATCGATTGGGGAATGGCTTAACAAATGGTGATGCATGAATCTATTGGAATGTTTCTGAGCTGTAAGAAATCATGAATATGACAAATAAGAAAGAAAGATTTATATGATATGATACAAAGTAAACAGAACCAAGAAAAATAATATTCAAAATGACTGCAATGATGTAAACAGAGAGAATAACCATTAAACAATCAAAAATGAAGGATGTGAAATTACGAAGAGTAAACATGGTTCCAAAGAAGAGATATGGGGAGATATCTCCACCCCACTCCTTTGCAGGGGTCTGGAGATACATGAGTACGGTACATTGTACATATAGTCAGAGTTTTTCAATGTATTTTCTTTCTTTTTCCTCTAAAAAATGTTATTTGTTGTATGGTATGCCTTCCTAGGAGAAATTTTGGTGATGTAAAAAGCAAATGTATTCATTAAAATTTATAATAAAAAGTACCATCCATTGGTTCAATTTGATTCCCAGATTTAAGCTCAAAGCCTTTAGTCCCTCTTCTTCCTTAATACTTATTCAATATTTTATACTTAATGAGGCCTAACGATATTTTTACAAGGTTGGACAAAGTTTCCAGGTGATAAAATGGCTTTTGAATGTGTTTTTCAATGGAGCAATATATCCTCTCTTCCAGGTACCTCAAATGGCTAGTTCATCATTTTGGTATGATTCTCTACATGACTTTCTGAAAGCCATACTCAGTTTAATTCAGAAATAGCGCTAACAGATTTAAGGCTAGCTAGAACCATAGTGGACTTAAATTGTCTCCATGGAAGATGCCACATTTAATATCAACTGCTTGTGATATTATCACATTGGTGATGTGTTTTAAAGAATGTAGACATCACATACTTTGGAACTCTCATAAACTTGGATCTTTTTATGAATTTGAAGCATATGAAATGAGCCATGAGTGCAGAACTGTCAAAGGCTTTGCAATAATCAATAAGAGAGTTGTAAACGTTACGCTGCTCTTCAATGCGCTCTTCAGTCAACATATTGTTTTTTTGTTTATTTATAGATTCCTTGAGCAATATAAACTAAAAATGCTTAGTACGCAAGGGGCAGGTGGCACAGTGAGTAGAGCACCCTCCCTGGAGTCAGGAGGACCTGACTTCAAATCTGGTCTCACACTTGACACACTTACTAGCTGGGTGACCTTGGGCAAGTCACTTAACCCCAATTGCCCTGCCTTTCCCCCTTCAAAAAAAAAGTGAAGTACACAAACATTTAAATAGCCCACATTTGGAGGAATCATTGATGTTTTCATCCATTGATAATAGATAATGTCTTCTCTAAAGAAATATAAGATCAGGCTTGTTTCACAAAGGAAGATAATAGAGTACTTTACTAGTAATTCATGTGTCACTGTGGAGTGTTTGAACCAATAATTATGCATCTTATATGGATTTTATTTGACTTCTCTGCTTTCGGGTTTGTACAGAAGTTAGAGTTTCAGTCATGATAGTAGGTACACTATTTGTTTCATATTTCATCCTACTTGTGCCTTCCGTTATAACAACTTCTTTTGGCCATAATCAGGGTAGGGAACTTGTGGCCTCGAGGTCCTCTAGGTCCTCAAGTGCAGCCCTTTGACTGAAGTTGGATTCCATCAAAGGACCACACTAGAGGACCTAGAGGGCCACATGTGGCCTTGAGGCCGCAGGTTCCCCACCCCTGAATTATATAGATAATCAGGATTTTCCATATACTCTGTATAGGATTAATATCTACCAGTGTTTCCCTACAACATAGGTTAGGCAATATAAATTAGGTCTACACCTCTTCCTTGACTCTTGCAACAGGGACTAGTTTTTCCTAAAAGGAGACAAAGTTGTCAACGCCACCCCCACCTCCACCCCCTACCTGTTTTCCTGAGGTGGCTTCCTTGTCACCTAAGGATATTTTTAAAAGCTGACCCAGGTGAGGTCGGGGCCTCTCTGACTTGGTAGATTTCTGAAGACTATGTGAGTCACTCACCTTGCCCTGCGGACCAGACACATATGGAGACGAGATGCCCCTGCCCAGTGAAGGTAAGTACCATTACCACCTTGTTGCTGTTTTAGGGCAAAATAAATTTCCCTTTGTTAACTCTACAGTGACCTGAAGCTCCTCATTTCATCCCAACATCAAACCTCAACTAAGAGCATGCTGGCCTTGGGCCCTCCTCTTAATGTTCTCCTTCAGGGTTTCTCTCTCTTCCAATTTCTTTGCTTCTCAAACCAATATCGTGTAGTTTTTGACTAATGTTGAACTGTTCACTTTTGGTTTTTGTGTTGTTTTGATTCACTGTATCACTTTCACCTTTAAGATCTCATTTTTAATAGTTAATTATAGATATTGGGAATCCCTGATATGCTTTTGTTTTCCAGATGCCATTCTGTATGTTTCTTTTTTGTTGCATTTAAATGGGCGGGGGTAGGGTGGGGTGGGGTGGGGAATGTGTTCCTGTTTTCTACTGTGCACACAGGCTAGATATTGATGTAATCTTTGAACGTTTTCCCACAGGTATTCAGTAACTTTCTTAAGTCACTTCTGCCATGACAGTATTTGACACCTGTCCTTAGGAATATCCCTAGATAGCTCCACCCCTCCTCCTATGGTCCACCCCATTGCAAGTCATTGTTGTGTGTACTTTTTCAAATGTTTTTATATTCTCAAAATCAAATATTATGAGAGAATGTGTTCATTCGTGATGGTTATTCCAGACAATTTTTTTAAAATAGTCTGTTTTGTGATAGTTGGTTTGTTAATTGTATTTGTGCCACTAAATTTGAAATTCCATTCTAAGAATGTCCATGTCCTTTTCGATCATTCGAGACTTTGGCATTATCTTCGCCATCCATTTCATTATTATTATTTCATTATCCCAGCTGAACTTCGTGTGAAATGAAGATTTTCAATGCTTACAAGAGGTTCTTTACCTTTCACGCTTCATCTTCTTAACTTTTGCTCTTATTTCTCCTAATTTGACTTTAAGAAGGAGGCTGCAGTGTTTTTTACAATTGCCCTGCATTCATCTTTGATATATTGTTCTGCAACCTGGAGTTGAGGATGTTGTTGACCAAAAACCCCAAAAAACAAAAAACCACAAAACCGTGTTCTTTGCCTGGCCCTGGAAAGGTACACTTCAATTTTGTTTTGTATAACATTTATATCTTCAGTCCATTTCATGCACACTTGGGGTTTACCCTACTTAAGTGGCCAGCATGTCTTCACCAAGTTTCTTACATTGTTTGAGTGTGACTTTGCTTCCTTGTGATCCTAGAACAAGAAAGAGCACCCTTAATCCTCTGCATCAAACTAACCAATAGATAAAGCCTCATTTGATGATCATGATGGTCCTGAGTACAGCCAGCCTGCAACCCCATGCCGCTCTATTTCTTAGGTTCACAGGAGAATTTATGTCATACTGGCCAGGGATCTAACTCAATCATTGAAAGTCCCAGGACCTAATTGATCAATGCTTTGGGATTCCTGCCTATTGACTACTATAGGGGTCTCCAGGTATACAGAGTCCCTGCTATATATCACAGTAGATTAGGGGTTCTTAACTTGATATTGGTAGACCTCTAAGAGTTTTAAAGTGTCTGTGAACTTAGATAGAGGAAAAGAAATCTTTATTTTTAATACCCTCCAACTAAAATTGATTATTTCCTTCAATTATGAATGTAGGCAACAGACCTTATTCTGAGGAGTCCATTTCACCAGACAAAGCAAGCCATAGGACTAAAAAGATTAAGAACCCCTGCCCTAGATAACATTCCTTTTTTTTGCAGCTTTGCCCCTCTCCTAGTGACATAGACTCTGCGTTGGACTTGGCAGGGGCCCTTCTGAGACACTCCCTGCAGGGCCTCAAGGAATCTTTGTAGCTTAATGATCAAGGCATTAATGAAGAGATCTGAGGGAATGAATTGATTCGTCATGAGCTCTGTGCCCTGGTTTACATGACGTAGTCCAATGACAGGATAGAGATGGTCTCATTGCCAGAGCTCTCCACTTATTGTTGTAGAGCGAGTCTGGTGATTAAAGGAAGAGGAAAGGCATGGGATACTGTCAGCCTCCAAACAGGAGACACCTTAGAAACACTGCTAACAGTTAAAATTACCCCTCTGCAAGCATCTGGTCTCGACTCGCCTGGTTTTGTTTCCAGACGGCTCAAACGTCAAAGTATGTGATGTCTGAACTGGAAAGAAGCATGTGATTGTGTGTGTGTGTGTGTGTGTGCGTGTGTGTGTGTATTCACACACATATATATTACATATATAAGTCTCCTTTTATTGGTTATTAATGTTAAAGCTTCTATGAGCATGTCTCCATTCTGTAACGTGTCTCCCCCACCTCCCCCCCGGCCCCACTTGCTTCCAAATGACCTTTTATCCCATGAGGAATCCCTTCGAGTCTGTATTTGGCATTGTAAACCCCGTCATAAAAAACTGGCCAAAGAGTTTTAATAAACATTTCCTGAAAGGTCCCCGCCCCTCAAAGTTCTCCCATCCGTTGGGAGGCCTCCATCCCTCCAGAGTTTACTTGATGGGTGGGTGGCTAGAGGTACATTCATTCACAGGGGCCCATCTTCTTTGGATTTTCCAAATGCTAATATGCAGCTCGTTTTTCCTAACAATAAAACAGCTTGACCAATTTTCTTTATGACTAAGAGGCTCGGGAGTCTGCTGTGCTTATGGAAACCGGTGCCACCTCTGATAAAGAGGGGAGGTCTGCTAGGGGAATGGGGCCAGTTGGTAATTTTCACCCAACAAGGAGCTGGCTTGAGGTATAAGCCATAATTTCAGTATGGCTTATTTCCCCCAACAATGAAGTTAAGGAGGGAAGAAAAAAAAGGGTGGGGGGGCGGTGCTGAGAAGGAAAATGGAAATTTAGCACCACGAATAGGTCTTAACACAGAGCCCAGCTCTTGCAAATACAGGCCTTTGTTGTGGTCTGAGTCGTAATTTGTAGATAGTTACTAACTTCTCTCTTTATCTCTCACATACACACACTCCTTTCATTCTCTGTGGGAGCATGTACAGTTCTGTTTGCTTTCCTTTTTTGCCGAGGAGGACTGGGACAAGGGTGGAGAGCGGCCAGGCCACAGCCCCCGACCCCCCCAGAACCTGAGGCTACAAACCTCCAAAGTATACTTCCTCAACTAGTATATGTGTTTGTGTCTGACTCTGTCTGTCTGTCTGGCTTCAGCCCAGCTTTGGACACCCTGAGCTCAACTTAAGATCATTGACTTAGAGCTTGAAGAGATGTTAAAGGCCATTGAAGCCTCATCCCCCACTTCCTCTCTCTACTTTACAGATGAGGAACTGAGGCCCAGAAGATACATTACACCTTGCCAAAAGTTACACAGGTAACTAAGGTAAGGGGGTAAGAATTCAAACTCAGGTTCTTTGACCCCATATCTACTTCTGTTTTCATTGTACCATGCTTCCACATTGCTTCTAGTTCTGACAAGGCCCAGGGCCTACATTGTTTCCTATGGAAGTATGGCACAGATGATAGACTACTGGACTTGGAATCAGGAAGTCTATGTCACTGGGAGAGGGGCAAAGCTGCAAAAAAAGGGATGTTATCTAGGGCAGGGGTTCTTAATCTTTTTAGTCCTATGGCCTGCTTTGTCTGGTGAAACGGACTCCTCAGAATAAAGTCTATTGCCTACATTTGTAACTGAAGGAAATAATCAATTTTAGTTGGAGGGTATTAAAAATAAAGATTTTTTTCCTCCATCTAAGTTCACAGACACGATCATAGCTCTAGAGCTGGCAGGAGCCTTAGAAGCCAAATAATCCAGTGGAACCAAGGCCACAGGAGGTTAAATGATTCGCCAAGGATCACAGAGTCAGGATTTGAACCCGGCTCCTCTCACTCAAGAGTCAGTCCCCTTTCCAATGTCCTAAGTCACTTGGGGCCTCTGAGCCTTTCAAATGCAAAATGCTATGTTGTGGGGAGTGTTGTGAGGATCAAATGAAATAAGATGCAATATAAAAGTGAGCTAGCATGCCAATAGAGAACCTCCAGGGGGTAGCTAGGTGGTACAGGGAATATAGCACCAGCCCTGAAGGCAGCAGGACCTGAGTTCAAATTCGACCTCACACACTTGACACTTCCTAGGCAAGTCACTTAACTCAGATTGCCTCAAAAAAAAATAAAAATAAAAAATAAAGAGTCTCTCCTTTCTCTCTTCCTTCTGCAAAATTCTTAGGTACTCTTTTCAAAAGAAGCAGCCTACTTTTCCTGGGCAAGGTGGGAGCTTACTCCTTCCCCTCTCCCCTCACTCCATCTCTCCTTAGGCCATCGGTTCAGCCAAAGCTGGAGAGGTAAGCAACAGCCACTTTCCGCATGTTTATGATCCGAAGTAAATGTTTACAACCAGTCCTATGGTCTGGAAATGCCACAAGGGAATGTCGGATGAGCCAGAGTGGCAGGAGCAGAGAGTCAGCATGTGCCTCCTAGAGCCTCTGCCTCTGGGGAGGGGTGGAAGGTGCTGTCCAGTGGCATTGGACTGCCCAACAGTCTCAAAATCCCGCCCCCCCACTCCAAGAGGGCATCCCCTCATTCCCCACACTGGGAGGGATGCCAGAGTCCAAAGTAGAAACCCATTGTCAGTGATGGTTATGTTTGTCATGGGAAGGCTTCCTTGCTTGCCCCTCCCCCACAACCTTGGTTACTCATGATTTCTCTGAATGCCTTTACTACCTTTCTTCAGCCCCATCATGATGCATAATCACAACCCTCACATTTTGAGGACATTGTCTTCCAAGAAACTCAAAATGGTACTTGCCCCTTCTCTGTGCTTGTACCCATATGTCCCTAATCACACATAACAATTCAGGGCCAGATTCCAAAGCAACATTTTTTTTTAATGGTTTTAAAAAGAACTCTCTCTAGAGGAATTTCTGGGCTCTGTAGCTGAGTATGAGTCAGCAACATCTAGCTTTGGGATTATCGTACGTGTGTGTCTGTGCTTTTAAAAGGCAAGCTTGTATTAACAGGAGCACAGAGAGTTGTAAGTTAACAGCCTTTGAGTCTGTGGGGAAGGATTTAGGTCGTTCTCATAAGAAGAAACAGAGACTGATTCCCATGGGTGTAGTGGAATCCTCTGGAGAGGGAACCCTTCCAATGCAGCTCCGCCCCTTCTCTTTCACTTAGGGGCTTAGAGCAGAAGTGTCAAACTCAGGGTAGTAGTGGTGGTTCTGCCAGTGGCCCAAACCAGATTAAAATGTAACTGGGAAATGTTTGACAACATAAATACAAACACAATACAACATAATGTTTGTTTGTTCAGTCACCTCTGATGCTTTATGATCCCATGGATAAATCCATGGGGTTTTCTTGGCAAAGAAACTGGAGTGGTGGGCCATTTCCTTCTCCAGCTCATTTTACAGATGGGGAAACTGAGGCAAATATGGGGTTAAGTGACTTGCCCAGGTTCACACAGCTAGTAATTGTCTGAGGCTGAATTTGAATTCAGATCTTCCTGACTGTGTAGACAGTACCCCATCTGCTGCACCACCTAGCTGCCCCATGATACAACCTAGATTAATGATAATTTGTGGTTTTTCTAAGTTGATAATAAAGTTTCAGAGATCCCTCTCTTTTTGAGTTTGATTTACCTGGCCTAGAGCATTGAAAAGTTAAGGGACTTAGCCCAGATCACACAGTCCATATGCATAAAAGGCAGACTAGAATCCACATTTTCCCAGTTCCTACCTAGGTCAGCTATCTATCTACTATACCAGAGGTTCCCAAACTTACTTGGCCCACTGCTCCCTTTTAAAAAATACTTAGCACTCCTCTGGAAATCTACTTTCCAGTTTGTTTTTTTTAAAATTTGCATCATTTCAAAAAATATAGTGTCACTTAAAAGTGACATATCTTAAATATAATAATTTATTGTAAACATGTGGGTTTTTTTCCTGCGTTGCAATTTTGATGACACAATATTGTGTCATATAACCATATAGTATTATATTGTAAACAAGTAATTACACATATCCCAAACAATGCATGCTGGACTTCCCGAGAATGCACCACATGTTCGCCAGTGGCCCCATTTCCCAACACGCACACAATCTGAGTAAAAGTTTGGAGGAGGGGTTAAGTTAGAAGGATACTACAAGAGAAATGAACCGGTAATGAAACCCATGACCTTAGAAATTTATACACAATTACACCAATTATGGGCAACAAGCAAGTTGAGATCTAATTCAAGGAAGGAAATTTAACCACCTAAGGTATCAGTGAAACATGGAAGGCTGAGATTCATAACTAGGCTATGACTCTAGAAAAGTATTCTCAAAAACTCAAATGCATCCCTGATCTCATCAATCTGGATGTTCCCTTCAATGATGCCTCCCCAACCCATCCGTACCTGCCCTTCCTGTGCAATGCTTTTCTATGTCCTTCAATAAATTCACTATAGAGAGTACAGTCAACATGCTGGAGGCCTTACTCATATTTCCTAACATTGCAAGGATACCTTGATGTCATCTTTTACTCTTAACTTTTCAGGATCCTCATTGGTTATATGTGACAGCCTAATCAACACCTACCATGAACCTCTTTGCTGCACTTTGTGTTACATACTCATCTTTAATTCTTCAGACTTCATGTCTCACAGTCAAATAGCCAGATACACCTTATTCAAAAAGAACAGGATGGATAAAAGGGGCAGGAATGGGACAATATTGCATAGTAAAAAGATATACTCATGTGAGGAAATCTATGAACCAGATAAGGAAAACATGATCGAGAACATGTATGTAATCAATAAGGGCAAAAACAGAAGCAATATTTTTATTGGAATGTAGTGTGCTCAATTTGAACAAAAAATAGAAATAAATGAAGAGTCTGAGGAACAGATCATAAGCCTGATATAGAGGAACGAGATAGAAGTGATGGAGGATTTTGATTAGCAAGATATATATTTGAGCTCTTCTCTGCCCAAAGCAGAGCAACTAATAATTTCTAGAACTTCCTTAATGACAATTTCTCACTTCAAAAGATGGAGGAGCCAACAAGAGGAAAATTTATTCTGAATCTGATTTTCATTTAGGAAGAACTGGTCACTAGGATGGAAATGAGAACTTTAGGGTGAATTGATTTGGAAAGAACACATTTCAAAGGGTTCAGAGAAAAGATAGGATTAATTACACTAAAATTCTACTGGGGAAATCAGCCCAAGTAGGATGAGAAGTTCTTCATTACATTCTGAAGACACAAAGAAAAACAATTCCATTGAGAAGGAAAAGAAGAAATTATCTAACAAGACTGATGTGAATCCTCAGGGAAACCCATAAACTGATTTAGGATTTCAAAAGATATGTATAGAACAAAGAAGAAAGGACAGGTAGTGGAGAGTGAATGAAAAAGTATGGCATTGTCCCGTAAGATCACTATCCTATCAGGTACACTAAGGCTCAGAATGAGCTGAGTTTAGCAAGAAAAATATGAAAAAGAGGGGTATACTGGTGAAAAAAGTAAAATCAGAAGATAGGGTTATTATTTGAAGTGAAGAGGGGGTTACGTTGGGACCACCCAGAATCTTGTACTATTCCATACTATTTTTGAAAGATGGTTGAAACATCTAGAAAAGGAAGCGGCGATCACAAAAACAGGACATGCCTGACTGACCTAATTTCCCTTTTTTGACAGGGTAACTAGATCAAGTGAATGCTACAGTTTATTGAGATGTTAACAAAGCATTTCACTGGGTGGAGAGATGAAATTTAGACACTAGTATGGGCTGGTGGATTCATAGCTGGTTGGGTAACAGCACCCAAAGAGAACTCATTAATGGCTCAAATTCAGCCTGGAAAAGAACCACAAGGATGGATCTGTGTTTGGTGATGGTTAACATTATTACCAATGATTTGGACAATGTCATGCTCATGAAACTATTGAATGAGGTCTTCAGGGAAAGGCTGGATGACCACTTGGCAATGCCATAAAGGAGATTCATTTTCAGGTATAGGTAGAGTAAGTTGACTTCTGTGGACCCTTCCTACTCTGAGATTCTGTGATTCTATGAGCTCATACTAACAACAAATAATTTAACGTCAGAAAATTCTGCTGTCTGTGCTGTATAGATATGCACTCATTTTATGACGCTGTGTTCTATATGTTACAGTGAAGGCTCCCACTTCCTGGTAGGTAGCAATACATATCAGGTACAATTTTCAGATGCAAGGAGCAAGAGCCCACAATTTTTCAACCTTGTTTAGGGTACACAAATAATAACAATATAGCATTTATGTAATGGATGAAAGTCTACAAAGCATTTTTAAATATGTCAAGCCAACAATCATTTATGAGCATATTATGTACCAAGAAAATACAATAAACGTTTAATTAGTGCCTGTTTTTTACCAGGCACTGTGCTAAACATTGACCACAAACATTTTTCTCATTGGAGCCTCACAACAATCCAGTGATGAAGGTATTATTAATATTTCCATTTTATAGATGAGGAAACTGGGAATGAAAGGGGTTAGGAGACTTACCTAGGTGCTTAAGTGTCTGAGGCAGGATTCCAATTCAAATCTTCCCAACTCAAGTCCTGTATTATCTATTATACTTTGGGCTCTGCTTCTCTATCCAAAATTGCTCTGAGACAAAGTATTAAAGACAAATAGATAATAAAATAAAATAGAAAATAAGATGATAAAAATAGTTATTATTTAAAAAACTGGTGGGGAAAACATATATGACTATATTTTTCTCCTCTTGGTAGGAGAGAGGCAGTACCTACAAGGACAAAATGATATACATTCTTAAATATGCTTACTATATATCCTGAAATGACAGTGATATGAAAACAGAAGGCACTGATAAAGCTCACTGGTTTTGTTGGTTTGTTTGTTTTGTTTTTTAGTCAGCATAAGTTTGAGCAAATGTGGGAAAGGGTGGGATGTGTGCTGGCACCCTCTACAATGTTCAAGTTTAGCTGAAACATTTGGTATACTAAAACTATGAGAAAAGGCAAGGCTGGAAAAGTGGTCTGGACCCAGATCACAGAAAGCCTGGAGTGACAATCTAAGGAGTTTGGATTTTAATGGAAAAGCCAGATAGTCCCTTTCGCCTATTCTCTGATTGTGTCAATTTCTCTCCCTATTATCTGATTGTGTCAATTTCTCTAAGGTCCATGTCATCCATCCGATCTCCGTCTGAGATGCAAGGTGGCTGCAACACTTTTCTCTGAGTATGATAATAGGAGGAGAAGAGCTGCAAAGTATAATTTCCCTGTGCAGGCTAATTATCTGACAAGTATATATTCCTCATTCCCTCTACCATTCCACCAATTAGAACTTTAAAAAAATTTTTATAATATATATGCACACATACATACACACATATATACCTGCAAACACACACATATAAGTAAAAATATATTAGCAGATACTTAGATTGGAGGAGGAAATGGCAAACCACTCCAGTATCTTTGCCAAGAAAACTCCAAATGAGGGGGGTCAGAAAGAATCAGACTCAACTAATTGACTTAACAACAACAGAGCAAGAGCGAGAGCGAGAGCGAGAGAGGTGTGGATAGATAGATACTAGGCTATGACTTTACTGACATAGGGAACTCCCATGGAAGGATATCCCCTCTACCAATGCAGATTGACATCTTCTCTGTAACTCACAGTCCTAAAATTTGCTTAGAGCACACTGAGGTTACTTGCCCAGAGTCATTCGGCCAGTATCAGAGACAGAATTTGAACCCAGGACTGACTGGTGGTTCTCCCTCCACTGAGCCATGCTGCCCCTCATGCAATAATTTATGCAATTTAAAATTTTTATTTCATCCTCTGTGCCCCACTGAAGAATTATGAAGCTGGAAGAATGCTTTGAGCCTTTTAGCACCTCAGCCCCAGCTAACTGTGTCTTGTTGTGCAGTGCTGCTGTCTTGTGTTTTCCTTTTCTCTAGGAAAAAAACAACAGAAACGGTCTAATCTCTCAAAGTGAGACCCAGTGCCAAGTCCCAGCCCAGAGTGAGGCTCCGTTCCCCGCCAATTCAAATCCTCCTGAAAATGGGATTAATAATGGAAACACTAACAAACCCTTCCCTCTCTCCCGGGTTGCCTGGCCCAGGGACAAGGCAGCACGCTGAACCTCCCCAACTCCTAATTAAAAGATAATGTCAATAAATGCCCATTGTCTGGGGATAAAGGCCCAGGGTTTATCTAAAACAAACAGCTGGGGGAGGGGAGAGCAGGGAAAGGCTTGGGGCAGGGCCAAGTTGCTGACTTCTGCCAGTGGAAGGCATTTGACCTGTGGCACATTTTCTTCCTTCCGTCAGTGTCTCTGTACCATGGGGTGAGCAGCGAGGGCGGCGCTGGCTTTCCTGTTGGAAAGTGAATGTAGGATTGCAGAGAGGGTCAGCTGTGCCAAAGGGCCAGTGCTGGAATCTGCCAGTCTGCTAAGCAAATTCCCCTCGCCTTCCCTCCCCTCCCCTCCCCTCTCTTCCACTCTTCTCTTCTCTTCTCTTCTCTTCTCTTCTCTTCTCTTCTCTTCTCTTCTCTTCTCTTCTCTTCTCTTCTCTTCTCTTCTCTTCTCTTCTCTTCTCCTCTCCTCCACTTATTTCATACACCCAAATATTTATTTTATTATCATGTAGAGCCAGCCTGCAACTCCATGCTGCTCTATTTCTTAGGTTCATAGGAGAAATTATATTGTACTGGCCAGGGATCTAATCCAATCATTCGAAGCCCCAGGACCCAACAGGCCAATGCTTCAGGGTTCTTGCCTACCAGTGTTCATGACTACCATTGTGGTCTCCAGGTATGCAAAATCCCTGGTATATATCCAAATAGATCTCCCCTCTCCCCTCCCTCTTCCTTTTCCCTCTCTTCCTCTCCCTTCTCCTCTCTTCTCTCCTTTCTCCTCCCTTCTCTTCCCCTCTCCCCTCTTCCTTTCCCTCTCTCTGTCTCTGTCTCTCTCTCCCTCTCTCTCTCTTTCTCCCTCTCCCTCTCTCTCTCTCCCTCTCTCTCTCTCCCACACACACATCACTTCTGTCAGTTGATCTTGACCCTAGAGGTGCGATACCTATGGCTGTTCATGTTCTGGCCCAGTGCTTATTCTAAACAGGAAACATTAGTCCTGTGACCAGTACTATAGTCCATCTGTGTCCAGGTCCTAGGTGTACACAGGTAGGCTCACCCTGGGCCATTGGAGGGCATAATCCCACCCACCCCCCCAGCTCCAAGTCCCTTTCCACACACATACGTTCGCATATTGAAAAGTAGAATTGGAAGAACTGGCGTCTAGAACCTTGGGGGTAGCTGCCTTGCTCCATAGGACACTCTAGTCCTCAGACTCCCGATCATCATAGCTGGCACTCATATAACACTTCAAAATTTTGTTGTTCAGTTATTTCTGACTCTTCGTGACCCCATTTGGGGTCTTCTTTGCAAAGATACTGGAGTGGTTTGCCATTTCCAGCTCATTTTATAGTCAACAAAACTGAGGCAAACAGGATTAAGTGACTTGCCCAAGCACGCAGCTAGTAAATGTCTGAGGCCAGATTTGAACTCCTGTCTTCCTGATTCCAGGCCCAGTATTCTATCCACTGTGCCACCTAGCTGTCCTACTTTAAAATTTAAAAAACACTTTATATTTATTATCTCATTTAATTTGATCCTCATAACCACCCTGTAAGGTAAATGCCGTTATCATTCTCCTTTCACAGAAGAAGAAACTGAGGCTGAGAAAGAATCACTGTCTTGCCTAGAGCCACATAGCTGGTATGTACTTGAGTCATCATTCAAATCCATGTCTTCCTGACTCAGGGTCCAACACTTTATCCACTGAACTACCTCCCTCCCTGATTAAACAGTTCTTTATCTTATCTGCAAAATTAAAAAAAAAAAACCAACCCGGAGCTGCCTCTCTCAAAGGGAAAAGGCCTTCTCTGGAGTGTACCTGGAGAAAGATCCCTGTAACTACCCCTAGGGACCTGAGTTGCCTCCACTGTGTGACATGAAATGGAGGGTTCTTTGTATATATGTGGAAGATATGAACCTGACTATGGATGCTTCAGAGCAACTAATTAAAGTAGGAAGCACAACACTTCCAATTACTTTACCATCTACTGAAAGGGAAAGAAATCTCTGAGCTGTCTTCTCTAACCAAAGCATGGCACACAGTAATCACTTAAATGTGTCATTCATTCATTCACTTATTCTTTCATTCACTCATTCATTTACTCATTCATTCACTCATTCACTCACTCACTCACTCATTCATTCATTCATTTACAGGTCCCAGGCCCAGAGAAAGCAGTAAAAGTTCAGTTTGCACTTAATTGCTTCATACCACTTATTCTGGTGCTTACATAAGCAGACCTAACTGCTCAGGGTTACTGGTTAACTGTTTCCCATGTCTTCCCAAGGCAGTTCTAAGGTCCTTCATCACATGAGCTGCATTTCCTTCCCACCATCTCTCATCATTCCCTGCATGGTTCTCAGGCATGTGTTGACTTTTCTGTTGGGCCATGACACCCTGGGCCATTGGAGGGCATAATCCTACCGAGGTATAGGAGCTTTCCAGCTCCACGTTGTATTCCCAACAAATAAATTCGTATACTGAAAGCTAGAAGGAATCTGGGAGGCCATCCTAGTTGAACCCGATCATGCTTTGAATGGTTAAGTGACTGAGGTCCTGTAGTAAAACTGTCAGAATGGATATTTGAGCACAGTTCCTCCTACCCCAGAACCAGTCCACTGGACCATGAGGCACACCATTATTTAACTCTTTTCGTGTCTTATTCCTGGGGTTTGCTTAGTACAAAATTCTCCTATCCTTACAGCCACAGTTCAAATATTTGTACAGGCGAGTTTAATTTTAAAGGAATACGTACTATTACTTTCAATTTGATTCACTCCTATGATCTCTGAGACAGAAATAAATCCTATGGATTTGCTGAGGCCCATAATAGGTTGTGTTTTACCCAGAGTAACACAGCTAGTTAGTGTCAGAGTCAGGATTCGAACCAAAGTCCTGACACCATTACCCACATTCCATCGTAATACCCTCTCCTCCACCCCACCCCACCCCACCCCACCTTTGTTTTTGTTTGTTTGTTTGTTTTCTGCAAAAATTTTGTTAGCAAGCTTGTTCCCAGAGAAAGCGGTGTTTGTGTGATCTGGGCAAAGGGAGGATAGGGGTCTCTTGTTTGTGGGATCAGCTACAAGGCTTATTCTATATCTCCTGAACCATGTAGATTATTCTAGTTTTTTCATCACTTCTCTCCGTACGCCAAAGAGGCCTCTAGAGTGGCAGCTATTTTAGGTACTTGCAATTTTGCCATGATGAGAACTTCTCTCTACAATGCTGACCACCTTTCTGGCCTGTGAAGTGTTTCTTCTCTCCATGTTTCCAGCTCAGGGACAGCAAGCATTGAAGAAACCCAGTGCCAATGGGTGTGTGTTAGGGGCAGGAAGGAGGTGGGCACTGAAGAGGAGTGTTGGTTGGTTGGAAATCTGCATGCCAATTGGCAAAGCAAACAGTAGGGATGGAGCAACTGGGGCAAGCCTGTTGTTGACAGGCCTGGCCAGGCCAGATTTGCTCCCTAAGACCGACCTCCTTCCAATGTTGCCTGGTCTTAGCAAGAAGCAGATGCTGCCTTTTCCTCCCATGATATAATTTCGTCACTTACTGCAGAGAATATTCCCTGACATTCAGTTCTCCTCTTTATCCCAGGCGTTTAACGTTCAAAAAAAAAAAATAGAGCACAATTTTGTGTGTATATATGCATGAAAGAATCCTAGATTTGTAATCAAGGGATCTGGATTCAAATTCTGACTTTGCCACTGAACTACCTTTGTGACGTTTTTAAGTGAGTCCATTGAACTCTCTGGGCCTTATTTTCCTTAGCCCTAAAAAGAAGATGCTTAAAGTAAATGACAAGACTCTGCCGTACCTGCTCCGGACTTTTAGATTTTTTTCCACAGAGAAACAATTTCTTCTTCTTCTTCTTCTTCTTCTTCTTCTTCTTCTTCTTCTTCTTCTTCTTCTTCTTCTTCTTCCTCTTTTTCCTCTTCCTCCTCTTCTTCTTCCTCTTCCTCTTCTTCTTCTTCTTCTTCTCTTCCTCCTCCTCCTCCCCCTCCTTTCTCCTCTTCCTCCTCCTCCTCTTTCTCTTCATTCTCCTCTTCTTCTTCCTCCTCCTTCTCTTCCTTTTCCTTCTCCTTCTCCTTCTCCTTCAGGGGAAGGCAGGGCAATTGGGGTTAAGTGACTTGCCCAAGGTCACACAGTTAGTAAGTGTGTCAAGTGTGAGACCCCAAGTTTGAACTCAGGTCCTCCTGACTCCAGGGCCTGTGCTCTACTCACTGCTCCACCTAGCTGCCCTGAAACAAATTTTTTTTAAAAAATGAAATTAAACTCCTGGAGACACTGTAACCAACCAAATAACAAGCATTTATTCCATATCTTTTATTTTACCCAGAAATCACCTCTTTCAGTATGTCCCCAGCCAAAACAAGAACAGGATAGATATACTGAATTTTGGAAGAAGGACCGAGTGGTGGCAACTATCCCAGAGTGTAGTATCACAGGGACACCTGGAAGCGTAAGAAGCAGGGAAAAGGAAGACTTGTAACGGAGGACCCAGGACGCCTCAACTTTGGTGCCAAGACAGGTAAAGTAACAAAGCTCTGGGGGAGGTAGGAAGATCTGGCACTGAGGGCAGGTGGGGAGGGGTGGCAGTACAGAAGAAGTCTTGATAATACCGAACCTATGTATGATGCTCCCAAGCATTTTCTCATCTGTAATCTTAATTCCAACAATCCAGTGAGATAAACCAGAGTAAGCCTAGTTATCTTCTTGCCCACCTAAATTTCACAGTTGAAAGAAACAGTGGCATGGGCTGATGGGCTGACTGATGGATGATACAATTTTCTGACAACAAAGAAGTTTGTAACACTGTACAAGCACTTCTTGGTGCCTCACCATCTGGGTTTTTGAAGGTATGGTTGGGGCGGCGGGAGTGGAGGATATTGGGGAATGTACTATATAGTCCCAGGTACTTTTTGTCCCAAGTACAAAAGGGTTGTTTTGGGGATAGAGTTGTACTCTAAGTTCTAAATTCTCTCTTTCTTGGATTGGCTTCTGGTTTGCACAGTTGTTTTTTTTTTTCCTCATTAGCTGACAACTGTAGTTAATGTTTAAATCTTTGGGAGAAAGACAGTCCTGAGTGCCAAAGCCCAGGCCTCTGTTTATTTAATAGACACTAGTCATGACATGTTGCAGACAGAACTCTGTCCAAAGACCAAAAATGGAATCCCTCATGACATGCCCCCATAGTCAGACATCTGGATAGGTATTTCAAGGAAAGGACTTGGAGACTTTCTGAATATAGAGCTGACTAGAAGTTGCAAAGCAGGTGCCAACCTGCATTGGTAGGGGAATTTTCTTCACCTGGAAGCTCTGTATTCATTGACATCACAGGTCCCATCCCTGTCCCTATCCCTAAAGATGACTAGATGCTTCCAAAAGAAGCCTTCTCTTTCTTTTAAGAATTTTACTATGAATTTAATCATCAATAGACATGAATATTTCAGTATACAAAGAACAAAAAAGAAGGCTATTAGACCATAAACTTCTATTATGTGAAGTTTGGCTTTTTTAAGAGTACATTAAATTTAACAATGCTTTAATAACAGAATTGTCCTGTTTGTTTTCCCTCCTAAACTTTTCTTCATTTTCTTCTATGAATTTTCAAATGTTTTACTGATTCACTTTTTCTGCTTTTTTTTTGCCTCTCTATCACTGCCCACCAACTCATCTCCCTTCCTCCCACAGAAGTCCTGCCTTGTAATAAATAAGCACAGTTAAGCAAAACAAATCCACGTATCGACTGTGTCTGAAAATGCTTGTCTCATTCTGCACCATCATTTCTGCCAAGAGGTGGGTGGCATGCTTCATCATCACTCCTCTGATGCTGTGATTGGCCACTGCATTGATCCCAGTGAAAGAAGCCTTTTCTAACTGATGTGCCCTTCACAGAGCTAATGAGAGCTGATGCCTGTTTTTTCTCAGGCTTTCACACATATTCTTCCTTCTATCACCTCTATCTCTTGCCTATGCTCAGTCTCTCTCAGACACGATTAATACAATGGAAGTTCAGCCTGCCAGGAGACACCTTGTTACTTTTTGGCAGGAGTGACTAAAGCTCTGTTTAGAGACAAGTGAGATCCGTGGACTTGCCCAGCTGGAGCCTCAGAAGAGATTGGTTTCTAATGTGTTCCAGGCACATGTGTCCTGATATGCCCAGCTTCTCCTGCTGAGGCAGAAAGTCTTTCTTTGCCTTCCAGTCTTACACTAGATTCTCCTCCTCTCCACAATTCCCTGGCTTAATGAAGGCACATAAAACTTTGCAATCCACACTCCCCCTCCCCGCCCCCAGCCAGTGTTTTCTTGGACTTGAGACACCTGACAGCTTAATTTTTAAGGGAAAGGGGAGCTTGGGAAGGACAAACCCCTTTGTAAACAGCATGAAGAGGAAGGCACTGGAATTGTGGAGATCCACCTCAAGGGCTGCCAAAGATAAACTTTCTCCTACTTCATAATTTTGCCTTAAACTTGCCCTCACTATAACTAGGAAAGACCCCTAACATCCTGTTCTGTAGGATCCTAAAATCACAAGGGGGTGTGTGGGTGTGTGTGTGTGTGTGTGTGTGGGTGTGTGTGTGTGTGTGTGTGTGTGTTTCTGGACATGACTTCCTACCAAGGTTAATGCTAACTGATATTTCTGGAGGTAAGTGGCAGTACGGCATAGTACAGGTGTGGGGAACCTGTAGCCTTAAGGCCACATGTTTCCCACTCCTGGCATAGTAGTTAAATCTAGCCTTGAAGCTAACCTTTGTTCAAGTTCCACCTTTCATATACACTGGCTCTATAGCCTTGGAAAAACTACTTAACATTTCAGAGTTCTAGGCAAGACTGCCAAGGCTGTAAGTTACAGAGAAGGTGCTGACCTTCACTGGTAGAGGACCTTGCCTCCCCTGGAATACCAATAGAACCAAAGGTGCCGTTCTTATCTCCTATCCCTATATCTGGAGATGCTTTCCTTCTGAAAGTGACCAATGGCTTGCCACACCACCTCCATTCCCTTCATTTTCCCCATCGCCTGGATTAGAATCAGCCTTAAGTCAGGAGAATTTTTCCATAGTCAGCTCCCAACATGGAAGAGAACTGACCTGAGAAGTTACCACATCTTCTGAGATCTTGACAGATGGGAGTCATTTACATTGGCCATTAGGAAAAGCAAATCTGTATTGCCATGAACATCTGTTTAAAATGAACATCAGACTCAAGCTTCCACCCTCTCTGAGTCCCTTCCAATGAGCTCCACAGCTGCCAAGAAGGGGGGAAGCACTCAAGACATTGTTCCAAGGGAGAATAAATTCCCCAACTAACTCTCTCTCTCTGTCTCTCTCTTTCTCTCTCTGCCTCTGTCTATCTCTGTCTCTCTGTTTCTGTCTGTCCGTGTGTGAGTGTGTGTGTGTATGTATGTGTCTGGGGCTTTCTCTCTGTTTCTTTCTCTGTCTCTCTGCCTCTCTCTGTCTGTCTTTCTGTCTATATCTTTCTGTCTCTGTATTACCCCGTCTCTGTCTCTCTCTGCATTTCTCTTTGGGCAGAGAATTTGTAACCACGCAAACTGGCAGCCCCATTTACTAAGCACAGAGTCTCCCATCCACAAGATTTTCCAAGCTTCTCTGCTAAGGGGCTGCTTTGCTTCTAATCTCTGATTTGGAAGGAAATTTAAAGGGCCCTTGTCCTCCTAGTTCTGCTCACTTCCTTTCTGCATCAATTCCTGTAAGTCTTCCTGGGAAAATATATTGGGGAAATACCATGAGGCCTTCTCCCCATCAAGGCCATGGGACCCCAAGAAATGTGTTTGGATTCTACATTTACTCTTTCCCATTTTAGGTGAAGAGACTGGATTCTCTGATGTTGTAAATTCAAAAGGTCCAGAAGGGTATTGGGATGGTGTGTGTGTGTGTGTGTGTGTGTGTGTGTGTGTGTGTGTGTGTGTGTGTGTGTGTGTGTGCGTGTGTGTGTGTGTAATATTTGCACTGTGTTCTTGCTATATCTGTGAAGTAACTATCATTTTGTAAAAGCTCATCTATGTAAAGTGATTAAATGGAACTGAGTCACTAGACCCTAGCAACATAGTCAATGGGAGCTTAAGCCAAAGGCATTAGAAGAAAGACCCCCAAATCCTCTCCGAGCTCCTTAGAACCCTGAGGGATCAGATATAGCTTGCCTGGCTCTAGGAGACTGGGCCAGAATCGACTGGCTACACCAGGTTTCTCTGAAACCATCTCTTTCATCATTCTTATGGTACAATAATTTTCCATTACATTCACATACCATAATTTGTTCAGCCATTCCCCAAATGATGAGTACTTCTATAGTTTCCATTACTTTTTTTATAACAAAAAGAGCTGCTATAAATATTTTTGGACATATGGATCCTTTTCCTCATTCTTTCTCAAAACTGACAAAATCATCTTCCTAAGGCACAGGAGTGACCATGTTGCTCTCCTTCTCAACAACCTTCAGTAGCTCCTCATTTTTTCTAAGATAATATTCAGATCTCTCAGCCTGGCGTTTAAGGCCTTCAATAATTTCACTTACTTTAACTCTTCTCCAGCCTTATCTCCTATACCCCTAAACAAATGCCATGTTCCAGCTAAACTAGCCTATGAGCTGTTTCTCAGAATTGAAACTGCATCTCTGACCTCCTTGAATTCACACAAATCATCTTTCATAGCTTCCCCCTCATCTCCTCTTCTCAGAATTATTATTTTCCTTCAAATTCTGTCTTCTCTATGAAGTTTTCCTTTATCTTCCCCAGTTGTTACTGCTTTCTCCCTCTTCAGATTGCCTTTCATTATACTTATTTATGTTCATTGAATCCTATCCATCCATCCCTAGCTTCTCCAGGTAGAATATAAGCTTCCTGAAAGTAGGGACAGTTTTTTTTTTTTTTACCTTTCTATCCCCTGCACATGGAATACTGCCTCAAAGACAGTTGGCACTTCAGAAACTTTAGTTGAATTGAGTTGCCCAATATGAGGGGGGGAGGGGAGGATACAAATGTGCAAATCCCTGTCCTCAAGAAAGAGATGAGACACACATGAAGCAATATCAAAGTTTTGCGCATCATAGCCACTTCGTATCATTGTTGTATGATGAATGAATGAATGAATGTTGAACAATATAATATGCAAGATATCCTAAAAGTAAGTTTTAAGCTATTAACACTTTTACTGTTGAACAATGTGATTGCTTCAGAAGTTCAAAGGCCATTAATTTGGGTTGGACCAGTCAGGGAAGGCTTCCTGAGGAAGACCACAGTAGGCCTTGAGAAATGGATAGGATTTCCATCAATGGTGGTGATAAAGTAGAGAATCATAAGACCTTAGACTTGGAGCTGGGAGGGAACTTAGAGGATATTGAGTCCAATGCCCCTATTTTATAGATCAGGAACCTGAAGGCTAGAAGAATTTCTTCTACTCATGAGGAAGGTGAGGACATGCCCTATCATCGTTTCATGTATATTCTCACAGAAAGCTGAACCCAGGTTTTTTTCCTTTACTATTCCCCAACACAGTCCCTATTATCTCCATCAGGTGTGATAAACACTAACCTATATATTCACCTTTCATCCAAAGCCCACCAAACCCTTATGAGCCTATTTCTCTGTCTCTCTCTGCATTTCTCTTTGGGCAGAGAATTTGTAACCATCCAAACTGGCAGGTTTAGGTTAAAGGTGGGCCTCATTGCAAGTAAGCACCAGACCCTTAGAGAAGTGGAGCATTTTGCTCAGGATCATAGAGTGTTACAATTATTCTGTGGGGAGTAAGCTATCAGGTGATTGGTTATAATTGGCCAAAGACTACCACAGAAGAATCCTTACTTTGTTGAGATACATAGAATTTAGAATTGGATCAAAGAATCATAAATTTGTAAATAAAGGGACCTTATAAGACCATCAAATTAAGCATCTCCCTCCTTACTCCTGCCCCCACATATTTTACAGATGAGGAAAGAGTAATTAATCCACTCACCCAGCATCACATAGTGTCAGAGGTAGGATTTTAATCCAGGCCTTCTTAAGTTCAATCCAATGCCCCATCCACTATACAATACTCTCTCTCATCATCTACAGGAAGGGAACCTAGCTAGCCTGACCTCTTCATTTTATAGTCAACAAATCAGCATGCATTTATTAAGCACTGACTGTATGCCAGTCACTGTACTAGGCACTGAGGAAACAAAGATTTAAAAATGAAATAGTCTCTGCTTCAAGGACCATAATAAGAAAACTTTAGCCTTACGGAGGTAGAGTGACTTAGCAAAGGTCACAGAGTGTACCTATGTAAGAGTGATAGAAACGGAACAAGACTCGGGACTTGTGAATTTCAGTCCTATGGACCTTTTCTTTTTCAAAGTTATATAGATGTCACTCACTCTTCACTACAGAGACTTCTCCAGTGCTCTGCACCAGACCCACTTCCAACTCCCAGTTTCTACCTACTGTCTGGACTTCCCTAGGTCACACCTTTGCCTGGCCTCCTGGACTTCACGGGACACATCACCACCACCTGGCAGGGGGTTGGAGTTTGAGAGAGGAGGGTCTTGAACAGTCTAATCCCCTGACTCTTTCAACAGACTTTTCTTCAGCTTCTGATACTCCACCTGAACCCATTACTCAATGTTCCCCATTCCAGGATTCTAAACTTCTGGCTGATGAAACACAGCTCCATTCCCTATCTCGAACTGCCTACTCCCTCACTCCCATAACCCTAGTCCCCAAATGTCTTACTCCATATCTACCCAACCCTTTTTTTGTACTCTCTGGAATACTTGCTCCGTAATTAACAAACTTGCTTTAATCTAAAACCTTATTCTTTCACAATCCTACCATTTTCTGGTACTCACTGAGACCTGGCTTCCTCCAGATGACACCACATGCCTGGCCACCCTTTCTAGTACTGATTGCATTGTGACTCATACCTCCTGACTCACTGGTCATGGTGGGCGAGTTGAAATACTCCTCTCTCCCCATTTCCTCTTTCAGACTCTCCTTCTACCACCATCACCCAGTAATCTCTCCTCTGAGTTTTATACTATTCAAATGTATCATTCAAGCTAGATCTGGTGGCCTTTTACCCATGATGCTCTTATTCCTTCAACAATGAGTCCAACACCTGGCTTATAGTCTTTTGCTTCAACCCGCATCTTGCCCTCATTAACAGGAGACTTCAAAATATACAGCAATACTCCCTTAAATACCCTTCACTTTTCACCTCTTTAATCTTCTCAGTCCCCATGATACACCTCTCCACTCTATCTTGTCTCTTTAACAGAATGAGGGAGGTGCCTTTTTTCTCCTCTCCAGGATCTAACTTGGTCTTTATAATTACACAGTGTTCAGCTTCATTTTTAGGGGGTTGGTCTTTTTGTTTACGTGCGGCATCAGTTTATATGTACAGATGATTTCTAGATCTATTTATCTGTCCCTCACCTCACGTCTTCCCATGTTTTTCTGAATTTCCCACGTCATTTTAAAAGTACAGTAATCCTCTAGTATATTCTTATACATATGTACAAAAAGAGAAACAGTTACTAGAGAAACAGCAACCCTGAGGGTCTTCCCCTCCCAGTTTGATTTTTTTTTCTCTGTTTTCTAATTAAAGGGGCCATCCCTTGACTCATTTCTTAAAGAGGCCTATTCACTGAATGGGAGTTACCTCACTCAAAGTGAGAACCTGAAAAGATCTTAGCCTAAAAGGGCCAGGGTCTCCCATTGCATCCTGGGCCATCTCCAGTCATCCTGATGAATATCTGGCCACTGGACCCAGATGGCTCTGGAGGAGAAAGTGAGGCTGGTGACCTTGCACAGCCCTCTCTCACTCAAATCAAAGTCAATTGCCAGTTACATCATCATTTCCCTCTTGTCATGGTCCTCTTTGAAAACGAAGAACAAACACAACAATGATACATTTGTACATAGGTAAATTACAATACTACTCTATTATATTCATGGATTTGCTCAGTCATTACCCAGTCAAGGGACACCCGCTTCGTTTTCAGTTCTTTGCTACTACAAAAAGTACTGCCATGAATACTTTCATATTATATGGCACCTTTCTTTCTCTCTTTGACCTACCTTGTTTTATATGCCTAGAAGTAGGATATTTGAGTCAAAGAATAGAGACATTTTAGTTGTTTCGGGGTTTGAGTTTTGGGGATTTTTCTGTATTATTCCAAATTGTTTTCCCAAATGACTGGACTAAGCTGCGGTGGGGAACCTGCGGCCTTGAGGCCACATGTGGCCCTCTAGGTTCTCAAGTTCAGCCCTTTGACTGAATCTACTGGATGTAGGTGTGGACTTGAAGACCTAGAAGGCCCCAGCCCTGGCCTATGCCATTGTTTCCTGTGCTTTCTCCTCTCTCCATCCCCTAAGAATTCCCAAATAGCTTGGGCAAGGATTCTTTAATGTTGTAGATAGCCTTCTGATTCTATCTCACTCTAGGAATTCAGATAGAGTAGGAGTGAGTTCCCAAGAATTCCCTCTTCTACTTTTCCTGCCTTCCTACCATAAATGGATTAGCGTCTGTATGACCCATGTTTGACCACAATATTTAGAAGCTATAGCGCATATCAAGTCCCATTTTAGAGAGAAGCAGAGCAAGAATGCTCCTAAATGCAGCAGAAGGTATGAGGAGGAATCAGAGCCTAATATACACATCTGCTCTGTTCAGTTGGCTCCAAACTTAGGGGACATCTCTGCCTGACATGTTACGGGCACAGCAACAAGGCTAGAATGTACCGTTCCCAGCCCCTGGCCCTGAACTGGGAAAGCCCGGCTGTACTTCCTTCCAGAGCTGTAATTTTCTCTTTAGAGAGCACAGACCAGTTATTAACTTAATTTTATTTTATTTCCTTGGAGTGTCTCTAAATTCATACCTATAAGTCCACATCCCAAAGTGGTCACTGAAGGCTTCCTCATCACAATCTTCTCTATTACTGCCTCTCTCCCTTTTTCTGTGTGTGTCTCTCTCTCTCACCTCTCACACACACACACACACACACACACACACACACACACCTATATCTATCATGCCCATTACCACAGCACCAAGTGGTCTGGCAAGGCCACTGGGCTAAAAACAGATATAGAGGAATTTAAAAATTTCCCCTAGATTTGCAGAAGGCCACTGTCTTCAACACATACCAGTTGTGACCACCACTCATGATGCCAACACAGAACCTTTGCGCTGAGGTAGAAGTTTAGATCAGGGATTTGGGATTGTAGTTGGAATATATGTATTTAAATATATTTATTCCAAGTATATAATATATCTGTATACACATACACATATATATATGCACATATATACATATAGGTGTGTGTATATGTATATATACTAATCAGCACAATCACCCTACAAAGAAAGAGAAAATCTCAGGTGATAAGAGCTGCAAATTATAATGTTCTGGAATTTATTTGCTTGGTCTTTTCAGTTGTGTCCAACTCTTTGTGATATATTTGGGGTTTTCTTGGCAACAATTCTGGAGTGGTTTGCCATTTCTTTCTTCAACACATTTTACAGATGAGGAAATTGAGGCAAACAGAGTTAAGTGCCATGCCCAGGGTCACTAGTATCTGAGGCCAGATTTGAATTCAGGAAGATGAGTTTTCCTGTGTCCAGGTCCAGCCCTCTATGCATTATGATGCCACCTAGCTGTCCTCTGGGAGTTGTGGGAGGCAGTTATTACTGCCTTTAGTTATTACTGTCTTTAGTTGCCAGGCTGTTGGGCCATGTGTTTGATACCTCTGATGTAGAGTATAGGGAGCTGGACCTAGAGTCAGGATGTATTCAATCACATTTCCAAATGATATTGTCTATGGGATCCTAAATAAGTCACTTAACTTCTTAATACCCCTAAGCAACTCCCCAACACTACAACTTGCAGAGAAAGTGCTGGTCTGCTCTGGTAAATGAAGTTCTTCTCTGAGAACTCCTTATACTGACGATGTCGAGTCCAGTCAAAAAATTGACTTCTTTACATCCTACTCTACTTTGACTAGAAATTTGCCATACTTCCCTGGCAAATATGAAGACTAGATTTTGGGTAAGAAGATTTGGGTTTCAGTTCTGGCAGGACCACTTACTAGATGTGTCAATGTGGGCAAGTCAATTAGTTTCCAGTGTCATCATCAGAAAGCCCCCATAGGGTTCTCACCTGAAACTGATGCTGACTTAGCTTCTGCATCGTGCCAGTCGAAAGACTCAGTTATGGCCATCTGGGATCTATACTCTCTAGACAGAAGACACTGCCAGAGATAACTGTAAATGACACAGATACTTGAATAATAAGCATTCCACAAATGAAACATGATATTTACTTGAAAGGAGAGTAATAGTTTATATTTGTATGGTGCATTAGAATCGACAAAGCACTTTACAGATGTGATTTCTTTTGCTTTTCCTAACAGGTGTGAGATAGATATTATCCCCATTGTATAGATAGGAAAATTAAGGCTCAGAGTGTTTATGGGGCAGCGGTGGCAAATTTCTAGTTAAAATAGAGTAGAGTGTACAGAAGTCAATTTTTTGAATAGATTCCTGACATCATCAGTATAAGGAGTTCCTAATGAGAAATTTCCTTTGCCAATGCAGATCAACACTTTCTCTGCAATTTATAGTCTTGGGATGTTGCTTAGGGGTACTGAGAAATTAAGTGACTTGCTTAGGGTTACATGGACAGTATGAAGCAGCTAGGTGGTGCAGTGAGTAGAGCACCAGCCTTAGAATCAGGAGGACCTGAGTTCAAATCTAGCCTCAGACACTTGACACACTAGCTGTGTGACCTTAGGCAAGTCACTTAATCCCAACTGCCCTGCCTTCCCCCTCCAAAAAACAAACAAAAAAAAAAGAAGTGGCACTTGAAAACAAGTATTCCTAACTCTTTAATCCAGCTCCCTATACTTTATGTCAGAGGTGTTAAACACATGGACCAAGGCTCTGAACCAGATTAAAATGTAGTTGGGAAATATTTAACAAAATGAAAATACAATAGAATATAGATAATGTTAACATGTGGTTTTAAAGTCAATACGTGGCCTGAAAGGTTAAACATCTCAGTGGGTTCGGTTTTTATTTGATTTGACACCATCGTTTCATTACACCGCCTCTCAGAAGTCAGTACCTCTTGCAAAGTTGTTGAATTTGTGATTTCTCTAAACACCATCTAGTAATAGTTTAAAATCCAATCTAATATTCCATTGCATCAACATAAGTCACCAGATTAAATGACAATCACGACTTCAGAGGACTGACATCAAGGCACACCTCCCATTTCTCTGCAGAGAGATAAGTGGACCCTAAGTACAGACTGAGACATATGTTGTCATACATGGCCAAGATGCTAAATGGTCTTTACTTAACTGTAGTTATTTTGGTTATAAAGGATAGTCTGGTACTGTTGGAGGGGAGATTCAATGGGAGGTTTCAGTGATGGAAAAAAAGAGCACCAACAAAATATTTCTCTTAAAGAAGAAAATAATGATCATTTTCTCGAAATGCCACAGTTTCATTTTGTATTTTATCATTTAACCCTTTAGGGATCAGTGATTTCCCCAGTTTGGATATTTCCTCTAATGATGCAGATGGCAAACCCTATATGACTTTGAGAGCTGCTATAGAACAAGAAAATTAATTACCGGGTGGACAACCTGTTGACGAACCAGGTGATGAGCAGATTGTAAACTATCCATGCTTGCCCATTCTATGGGACTTTTAATCATGATCTCCTATAGCTTCGTCAGAGGGGCTCTACCTCACATGATAGGAGGTTTCCTCAAATTTCCTTTATCTCACAAGGTGAAGAATGGTACATTCAGGCTGTCTTTCAACGATCCTTCACTCTCAGTCCATTTTTTTTTATCATACATTTCTTCACACAACTTCTCCTTCATAAGCCTTTGTTTGTAATATGTTGAAACTTGCTCACTCCCAATACGTATCTCTCCCACTTGGAGTGATTCTTGGTTTCAGTTCCTCAGAGACTTCAGGGTTCCATTCAACTAGTCTATAAGAACATTGATATTAAAAAATGAGTTTTTATTTCAGGGAAATGCTTAAAAGAACTATAAAAATATAAAAAAAACTGTAAAAGAACATTAAAAGAACTATAGTTTCCCAAAGGACATTTAGTCCCTTCTTTACCTCCTAGTCAATTATGTGACCAATTCATCATCCCTTTGCAACATCTCTCAAGATGTACATGCTTGTAGATGAGGCCCCTCCCACTGCAAAAGAAAGTCTGGACCAATAGCATCAAACTCAAAGAGAAACATTCCTACAGGTTGTTATTGACTTAGAAAATCACAGACTAACATTATCTCTATTGTATTTTTGTTAAATATTTCCCAATTACATTTTTTTGGGGGGTGAGGCAATCATCAGGGTTACATGACTTGCCAAGTATCTGAGGCCACATTTGAACTCAGGTCCTCCCAACTTTAGGACCAGTGCTCTATCCACTGTGCCACCTAGCTGCCCCTCCCAATTACATTTTAATCTGATTCTGATAATACTGGAGAGTTTTGCAGGTGGGCATGTAGGCCAAAAGTCTGACACCTCTGGTCTGGACAATAGGCATTTGTCATCCACTTGCATGAATGAAGAGTTTCTTGAACGTGTTTCACAATAGCAATCATCACCCCACACAAATGACTGAAAGATATAAGAATACAAGATGCCATTGTAATTATCATGAATTTCCTATTTAAAAAAAAAGAAACTGAATTGGAAGAGCAAAATGCCACCTTAAATATTCCTCTTCAACAAGGTGTCTCTGAAGCATATTTCAGAATTCTACAAGACTCCTTGAAAGATATAATAACAGAGATAACCTGTTCAATGAACCTCTGATCATTATTATCAGGTGAGGCAAAAAACAGGGTGATAAACCCTTGACAAAGGTCACGGAAGAGATCTAGGGCACAATCCAAGATGTAGATTCCCTAAAGAAGGTAAGGTTCTCCAGGCACCGGTGACATTGTGCTCATTACAACAAATCTCAGGACAGTGCAGAGTCTTCTATGGGAGATCAATAACCAGTCAAAAGAGTTTGGCCTAGTGAATGAAGAATGTCTGTCGCCCAGAAGTAGAAGCTGGTATGATAAAATCTCTTTAATGTGGGTCCCACTTATCCGTAATGTGTAATAACTTGGAAAACTTAGACTGGAAACTGAGTCAAAATTGACTTTAGCACTAACTAGGAAAGTTTATTAAGCAAATGAATGCTATAAGATTTCATGGGGAATGCTTATCCTGTTAAAAGAAAAGCCAATATGCAATTCATTAGATTTTGGTTTGAGAATTTTAATAAGAGGATAGGGAACAGGGATTGGTACTGATATAGGGAAGTCCCATGTAAGGAAATGCCTTCTACCAATGCAGATCATTACATTCTCTGCAGCTGAGAGTCACCTAGAACACTGAGAGAGAGAGATTAAGTGACTTTCTCAAGGTCACACAAGCAGTACGGATCAGAGGTAGAATTTGAACTCAGGTCATCGTGACTCCAAGGCTAGCCCTCTATTCGCCATGCCAGACTGCCTCTATTATTGAATCATTACTAACAAATACTAATTGAATGCCTACCTAATACTGATTGGCAACATGACACAACAGATAAAAAGCTGATGTTAGGAGGCCTAAAGACATGGGTTCAAACTTTACATCTGTCCCATATTGGCTATGTAGGCAGGTAGGTGGTATAGTGGATAGATTGCTGGGCCTGGAGTCAAGAAGACCTGAGTTCAAATCTAGCCACAGACACTTACTAGTTGTGTGACCCTGGGCGAGTCACTTAAGTTTCCTCAGTTTCCTCATCTATAAATTAGCTGGAGAAGGGAAGAGCACACCACTCCAGTATCTTTGTCAAGAAAATCTCAAAAGGGGTCACAAAGAGTTAGCTACGACCGAAATGACCAAACAACAGCAATTTATTGGCTATATGATCCTTAGACGAATAATTTAAATTTGTGTGCTTTAGGCAACTCTCCAAGACTTTTAAGTTGCAGAGAAGGTGGTAACCTAGAGTGCTGGACAGTTCCCTTTCCTGCGAGTTCCCTAGATCAAGGAAGTCACTCATCTAGTCCCTATTTCTTTCCTTTTACTCAATGCTAAACATTGGGGAACCCAAAACACCATTGTGAAAAGCTGGGGGTGTTGGCACTTAGGACAATTTTAATACACTAAAGAACATTCTATGTATAGGGTGTCCCAAAAGTCTTAGTGCAGTTTTAGGCTTTAATAGTTTATTATTTTGTATATTTATACGTATCTGTAATTACATATATTTTGTTTATATTTATGTATGCACGTGGTAAATGTCAACTGTTAAAAGGTAAGGTCCTTGAGGACAGGGACTGGATTGTTTGTGGCTTTGCCTCACCAGACAGTGCTCAGTATATAGTAAGCCCTTATTAAAATTTTTGATCGATTTTTATTGATAATAACTGATATTTATAGAGTATTTCGACATTCACAAAGTGCTTTTAGATTTACAATCTCATTCAATTCTCAGAATAATTCTCTATCATCATCATCCCCATTTTACAGATAAACAGACTGACAGAGATGGCTTGACTCATTCATGGTCACACAACTTGGAAGGATTCAAATTCACATCTCCTCTGACTTCAAGTCTTTCCACTACACCCTGCTGCCTAACCATGCATGACTTAATATTAAGTGCAGATTTCTCGCTATGTGGGAAAAAGTTTGTGTCTGGGGTAAAGGGAATTGTTAGAGGAATACAAATGGCACTTATAAATAGCCAATGTTTTATGATACTGCCTTAAAATTCTGTGATGTCATAATGGCTCACAGGAAGGGGAATCACTCCAGCACCACCTCCATGGAAGGAGAGCTATAGGACATTGGGTGTGAAAAGATAAGGTAGGAGAGTCTCTTTCCCAGTTATGATTTGTGAGATGGAGTGGAGACATAGAAGGGTTCAGTACAAAACTGGGTTTGCAGGCTGGGAGTAGGGGAGCGGCCTTTGTTTTGTTACAGATTTCCCCAAAATTGTGTGTCAATGGAATTCTCATAAATCAAACCCTCTTAAAAATTACACAAGTCTCTGTCACAAGACATTCCCCTTCCCCAAGGGATAAGGGCAAGGTGGGAAGAGTGCTGAGAATCCTCTTGTAAGATAAACCATTACCTCCCAAACTTGCTGGATTTGTGAACTGGGGTTTTCACATACAATAACCTTTGAACTCTGAGAAGCCACTTGGCATAATGAAAGGAGAGCCCGCCTCACAGTCAGGAAGACCTGAATTCAAGTCCTGCCTCTGATACATATAGGCTTTGTGGTCATGAGTAAGTCTCTCTCAGTGCCCCCCCCCGGTCCCTTTCTAATGCTATAAGTTGCTAAGCTTCATGGATAGAGTATTTTCTCATGGGGAGTTTGCTATACTAAGGAAGTCACAGGTCTGGTCCAAAATCTTTGTGGCATCCAGCATGACAAGGACATAGGATGTTGTGGTTATGAGTTAATATTTCCATATATGCCACACATTCCCTCTAATTCTTTGAAAGTTTGCTGTACAAAATCTACTTCATGTAGCATAGTACAGAAAAAAGATGACCGACTCTGGAGTCAAGAGTATTGGGTTCAAATTCTAGATCTGATATTTAACTTACTTTTGTGACTTTGGACAAGTCATTCAAGCTTTCTAGCCTCAATTTCCTTATTTGTAAAATGAAGAGACTAGACTAGATGACCTATCTCATCATCTATTCTTTCTCTTTTTCTATTTTCCTTTCTTTCTCTTTCTTTCTTTCTTTCATTCTTCCTTCCTTTCTATTAACATTTATTAAGTACCAGGCCCTTTGCTAAGCTCCAAGGATACCAAAAGAGTTCCTGCCTCAAGGAACAATTAATTACAATCTAATGGGAGAGACAACAACCAAAAAATATATACAACCAAGGTACATACAGGTTAAAGAGGAAAAAAATTTAAAAGGCACTAGAATTAAAAAGAACTAGGGAAGGCTTCCTGTAAACGATGGCAATTTAGTTGGGACTTAAAGGAAGCCGGGGAGGCCAGTAAGTGGAGATGAGAAAGAAGAGCATTCCCAACATGGGAGACAGCCAATGAAAATGCACAGAACCAAGAGATGGAATGCAGTGCCACTGGATCAAAGAATACATGGCGGATGTAAGTAAGACAGAAAAAGATAGAAAAGGTGAGAAAGGGCTAGGTTATAAAGGGCTTTGAATGCCAAATAGAGGATCTTGTATTTGATTCTGGAAGTGATAGGGAGCCATGAGAGTTTGTTGAGTAGGTCAACTGGCACAGTAGGAAAGTCACTTTGGTGGCTGAATGTAGGTTAGATTGGAATGGTGAGAGACGTAAGCAGGCAGACTCTTCAGAGTCTGCAATAGAACAGGCATGAGATGATGAGGTCCTGCACCGTAGCGGTGGCAGCGTCAGAGGAGAGAAGGGAACATATTCAAGGATGTTGCAAAGGTGAAATCAGCAGGCCTTGGCAACAGATTGGATGTGAATGTGAGAGACAGTGAAGAGTTGAGGATGACATTGCCCTCTCCAGTAATAGAGAAATTAGGAGAGGAGGAGGCTTTAGGGAGAAAGATAATGAGTTCAGTTTTGGACACATTGAGTTTAAGATGTCTGCTGAATCTAGTTCAAGATGTTTGAAAGGCAGTTGGAAATGAGAGATCTATCATCTATCTCTCAATCATCTTATTTATCTACAAATCCATATATCCAACCTCTATCCAAAAACATAGTATATGTGTGTGTGTGCATGCGTGTGTATATATGTATGTATGTGTGTATATCTCCACTCATGTATATACACATGTATATACGTGTGTATATGTATATACATGTGTGCATGTACATATATATAATATGATGTTCCAGAGATATCTCCAACTCAACATGCCCCAAACTGAACTCCACATATCCAATCAGTTGCCGAATCTTGCTGTTTTTATCTCTACAGTATTACAGACATCCACCTTCTCTCTACTCACACAGTTACAACTTTGGTTTGGACTCTTATTATCTCTCACTTAATAGATTGTTGGAAGAGTCTTTAACTGGTCTTCTTGCTTCAAGCCACTCCTACCTAGCTCCAGTCCGTCCTACACCCTGCTGCCAAAATGATTTTCCTAAAGGAAAAAAATCTGTTTATATGACTCACCTCTTCAGTCAGCTCCAGTAGTTCCCTAAACTTCTCTGTTTAGCTTTTGAAACCTTTCACAGCCTGGCTCAACTTATCTTTCCAGCCTTATTGTACATTAGTCCCCTTCTTGCTCTCTGTGGTTTAGTCAAACTGGTGTTCTCTCTATTCTTCACACATATCACTCCATCCCCTCTCTGAGTCTTTGCACTGGTTATTTCCCATGCATGGAATGGATTCCTTCTTCTCCTCTGCCTCACAGAAACCCTCTCTTCCTTCAAGACAAGGTTCAAGCTCCATCTTCTACATGAGTTATTTTGTGATCAACCAAATTACCAGTGTCCTCCTTCCCAAATTACCTTGTAGTTAACTGCTTTGTATTTAAATGTATTTATTCCCTACTTATTCTGTATATACTTAGATATGTCCTCTCCCCAGTTAGAATGAAAGCTCCTTGAGTAGGGATTGTTTTATTCATTGTACTTGTGTCCTCAGAACCTAGCATTGTTCCTGTCAAATAGAAGGCACCTAATAAATGCTTGCTGATTGACCTATGACTTCTGAGGTCCCTTCCAGCTCTGGACATATGATCCTATGCTAAAATATCCCTGAGAAATATAATCTCTGAGGAGTCAAAAAAGTTTCAGATATTTTCTTGTGCCTGGGTATACCAGTGGCCATTATACATTATATGCACGCTGTAGAATTACCATGTTCTTGTTTGATGTGATGTATCTTATAGTATGGCATCTACTTACCAGGGGGCATGCCTGTTTTCCTCTTGTGTTTAGGCTCTGAGTTGCAGAGGTATCCTTGGAAACAAGTTTTCCTCTAAAATTCAATCTAATAAACACTTATTCATTAAGTGCTTGCTTTAACGGGAACACAGTGAGGGAGACACAAAGTTGAAAGCAGACACGGTTCTTACCTTCGCAGATCTTATAGTCTAGTATGGGGATGAAATAGTATGCAGATAACTATGATGTCCTTATTGTGTGTCATCATGTATCACAGAGGTACAAAACAAAGGGCCATGTGAAAATTTAAGACAGAATCACAGCTCTAGAACTGGGAGGAACTCTGAGATCATCTAGTGGAACCTCCTCATTTTATATACGGAAACCAAGGGGCTGGGGCAGGGCGAGGAGAGATGTGGGTTAAGTAACTTGTCCAAGGATCTGGGTTCAAATCATATCTCTGTCACTCATTTTCTTTTTGGCCTTAGACGAGTTACTTAACCCACATCTCTCCTCACCCTGCCCCAGCCCCTTGGTTTCCGTATATAAATTCAGAATGAAGTAGTAAGACTCATCCCTAACCCAAGAGTTTCTAGAGATCAGTGTTTCCCAACTACTTTTTTTTTGCAGTGTGTGACAGTGGCCAGGAGACTCAGTCTTTCTGTCTACTACTTTTCCATTCTGGGAAGAAGGGGGAACAGAAGGGAGGGAACATTTCTATAGCACTACCTGCGTGCCAGGCATCATGCTGAACACTTTTACAAATATTATCCCATTGGATTTTCACAACAACCCTGGGAGGTAGGTGCTGTTTTTATCCCCATTTTACGGTTGATGACACTGAGGCAAATAGAGTTTGCTCAGCATCACGCAGTTAGCAAGTATCTGAGACTGGCTTTGAAATCAGGTCTTCCTAATTCCAGGCCCAGAGCTCTATCCACTGCACCACCAGAAAACCAATAATTTGCTCAGAAAATAAATATTCTCTATTTCTCTGTCTTTCTCTGAGTGTGTATATATGTGTGTATATGTATATATATGTACATATGCATGTATGTATGCACACACATATACATATAGATATATAGAAATTCATATAAGTACACACATACATGTATGTATATACTATAGGCCACAAGAGAAAAGTGGTCCATTTACAGCTTGGCACCCCAATCTTCTAATAGGTTCACACTGGGAGAAATGTTAAGACCTATTTACAACCAGTTAAAAAGTCAACTCACTTTGAAAAAGTATCTTGTAATAAGCATAATAACCGAAACAATGAAACTCATTAGAAAGGCACTCATTAGACAGCTTGGCTTTGAATACAGTGAAAGTAAATCTCCTTCCAGCCTTGGGCACGGGTTTGTTTTCCATACTTGTCTGAAGCTGGAGTCAACAGGTCTAATGGTTGTGAATGTCTTCAAATGTATCTATACATATAGGCCACAATACACCTAGCACCCCGACCCCCGGGCCTCCTCCCTCCTTTCTCCACTATACCTGCTACCATCTCCACCCTCAAAAAACTGGTAAAATGAAAGGGAAGAATCTCAAAATACTGAAACACACTACTTTACAACACAGTGTTATAACACACTGGTGGGGAAACAGCAACCCAGAGTTCAAAATAGCAAAATTGAGAGACCCCTCTTCTCAGATTCCCCATTCTCTGAATTCCACATCCCTCTTGACCTCTTGGCAATGTTCTAAACTCTCCTGTCCATGACCCTGCATCTCTTCTCTCTATGACTGTCTATTGTCTATCTCCTTTGCTTATTTATCCCCTCACCCTCTAGATGTGGGTATTTCCCAAGGAGCTATTCTCTTTCTTCTGCTCTTCTTTCCCGTATGATTTCAGCCATCACCAATCCGATTAACACCAAATCTATACCTCTGGCCTTGACCTCTTTCTCTGTTTGCAGATCTAAGTGCATATGGGACATTTCCACTTTGATATCCCATCATTATCTCAAATGTAACCTGTCCCAAACTGATTTAATCAATTCAGCCCCCCAGCCTGCCCCCTCCAATAAAAATTTAAAATAAAATCTGGAGCCATTAATTCCCCAAATTATCTTCCAACAAGTCCATCACACCCTCTCCCCACTACCCCTAAAATAGCCAAAGGCTTTTATTTCTATGTGTCCCCTGGGGAGACAAGGATATTCCAGAGGGCAAGTCACTAAGTAAACATGGAGCAGGCCCTATCTGCCCCATTTAGAATACATTCCAAAGCCTTAAATCCACTTGCTCTTTTGGGAACTCTTGGAAGTTATAAATAGACTTCTTCCTGAGTCCTTAGTCAAGGCCCAGGATGCTTTCTAAGGTTTGTGGCAGCAGGGCTTTGTAGGATTTTTTTTTTTTGGTCTTCCTCTAGCTTCTAAAAAAATACAAACCAGGGTATCCCATTGAAACTTGTAAAAGGGACTCTGTTCATCCCAGTCCTGTCTCTCTATACCATCCATCCTGGGCAGTCAGGTCTGACTTGGTTTGGGGTTCTCCAGCAGAGACTTGGGAACAGGGGAGGAGGGGCGGAGGGATGTATGTAGAAATAACCACTAAGGCCTCTGAGGCATCTCCCAGGGCCTTTTAGTGTGCAATGTGAGCTCAGTCCCTGGGAAGGTCCCTGCAACAGGAGAGCTGGCACTTGGTTAAAATGTCAGTAGTTTATTCTTGAAGCAGGGGTGTTGCTTCCAGAGGCAACCAGCCAGCCAGGTTGGCAAGGATCAATTCTTCTCCCTGCTGTCCCTGGACATTTGTCACATTAGAAGCCTACCATCTCTTAATTAGATGCCACAGAGAAACCATGGAATGTGATCCCATGGCCAAGATTCTCCTCTAATGAAAATTTGGACTCTTTTCAGATGATTCTTTCTTCCTGGGAATAGACAATCAGAGGAGTTCAAAAATACGGAAGGGGTTACAAGCCCCTGAAGCTCTGTGGTTCGCTTAACTTCAGTCTCTTAGAAAATATTATCTTGTGGAAATATGTTTAATATGATTGTTCACATATAACCTATATCTGATTACATGCCATCTTGGGAAGGAGGGGTGGAAATTTAGAACTCAAAATCTTATAAAAGTGAATGTTGGAGAGTAAAAATAAATAAATTAATTAAGAAAATATTATCTTCCTGGTCTGAATGGGTTATAGTTCTATTTGGAAGCAGGGGAAGGAAAGCAGTGATATCAAACAGTGTTTCTCAGTTTTGTTGTTGTTGTTTCATAGATGATTTCAGCGGAGTCAAAAAGCTTCCTAGGCTGTCTATCTCCCTTTATACTTCAATAATAAACCTTCCCCAAATGAAGGGAAAGATTGGCACTAGTTTAGAGGACATTCCAATGAATAAGAGGCAAGCAATGGTTCAGATGATAGAGCATGGGACCTTGAGTCTGGAAGATCTGAGTTCAAGTCCAGCCTCAGACAAGGCTGTGTTACCCTGGGTAAGTCTCTTGAGCTCTGTCTGTCTCAATTTCTTCATCTGTAAAATGGGTTTAAAAATAGCACCTATCTCCTGGCATTGTTGTGAAGATCAAACAAGATATCCGTAAAGTGCTTCGCAAACCTTAAAGCACTATACAAATATATGCCGCTATTTTAAGATCAGACTATGAATTTGTGACAACATACTATGTTAGAAAGCCAGTGGACCAGAAGTCAGGAAATCTGGTTCTAGTCCAGTCCTGACTCTGCCACTAATTCCCTGTGTAAGTCACTCAAATTCTTTAGGTCTTATTTTCTTCATCTTTAAAATGAGCAAGTTGGACTAGAAATTTCTAAGGTCTCTTCTAGTTAGTCTAAAAAAAAAGTTATTCTATTTTGTTTTTGTCATTATATTCCCAGCACTTGGTTTTGTGAGTTGCACATAATTAATTCATAATGGTGACAGTGATAGTGATGGTGATGGTGATGATGGTGGTGATAACCAACCTTTAAACTTTTTAAAGCACTTTGAATACCATATCACATCTGAGACTCCCAACAGGCATGTAGAGCAAAACCTTTTTTTAAAAAGTACACTCATGTAAATAAATCAATATTGAATCAAATTCAACAAAACTGTCTGAGGCAGAATTGCACGCGATGTAAAGAGCTAGCTAGCCTTGGAGGCAGGAAGAACAGGGTTCAAGTCCCATTCCTGACACTTACCTGCTTAATCTCTCCCTGCTCTAGGCAACTCTCTAAATTGCGGAGAAGACGCTATCTGCATTGGTAGATAGTTTCCTTACCAGAGAGTTCTCTGTGCCAATGAAATCATAGGTCCGATTGCTGCTCTTCCCTATCCCTGAACTGAATTAACTCTGAGATTCTGTATATGCCATAAGCAGTAAAAATGCCCATGGTACTAAGCTTTAGTTGTCCTTTTAGATTTAATGCGTTTGTTTTCTGGAGGCAGAAGACTTCCCTCCCGCTGATTCCCCCACAAACAATCCCTCCCTGTAGTTTTACCAACTAGACTATGATAATCTATTCTAATCATATTTCTGCTGCTCCTGGAGCCAATACTCCTGGGGGTCTCAAAGAGGGATGTAAGTGGCATTTTTTTCTTCATTAAAGTACAAAGCTCTTGAGTAAAAAAAAAAAAAAAGATGACAGTCTTTGTACCAAAGAGACTAGAGGAGGCTCTTGGCCTCCACCTGCTCTAGGTGACTGGTGAGAATCCAGAAGGAGAACCATTTATCCTCATCCCAACTTGTATTTATAGCTACTTCTGCCTTTTTAAATCTCTCTAGGCTTCTAAAAATAGGATGCTTTTTTTTTTTGGTTTCTCAAACCATGTGTCAAATTGATATCATTTGTACTGGGCGGATTTGTATTCTCTTAAAACTGACTGGTACTGAAGCTGCTGGGTCCTCAATATGCTTATGCATATTCAAAAATGAATCCGGTATGTTATATGATAAGATCCTTTAAATAGGCTTCATATTACACTATTATTGTATGGCATGGTGTATGGAAAAGGAGGGGCAGGAAATATGGAGGGGGAAAGACAGCATTCACATAAATGGGGGTCAATTGGGGAGACACAGATCCTAAATCATTTCTAAGCCACGCGCCCCACACTCTCTTCATCTGCTGAGGCATGGGTTCCGCCATTTGCATGCGATAGAGATTTAAATTTCCCCAAGGCTCCCACTTAGCTCAGGAGCTGGTTAACATAAATCTTTATTTATGAGGGCTGAATGAGAAGGGACATAAAACATCCTTTCAACTACATACTGTCTACCCCCATCTGCACCCCAGAGAGGAGGTCTCAGACTTGGGTTTGATCACAAAGAACACAGATCTGTATGATTCAGCTTCCCCAAAGAACAGAGGTCATAATCCCCTATTGCACAGCTTAGAAGGACTGGGGAGGAAAGTGTTGATAGGCAAAGTTCTCAGGCAAAGTGCAATTGCATACCCATAAGTTCTGGCTGCAGTTGGGCTAAAATGCTACCAAACTTATGCATTGTGTTATGCTATTAAATGGAGAGAAGAAAGCAGGAAGAGGAAATGGCAGTATTGCAAATGTGCATGCATTCAGGTGCATATAAAACAGCAAAAAACTAGAACTGGCTAAAGTCAAGACTAACAAAACAACCAGCTAAGAGCCAAAATGATTCAAGGAAAGAGATACAAATTCTGATTATTAGACGATAAAGTTAATATTAGGTAAAGGTCTGATAACTGCCAGCAGGTAGAACAGGGCTGTCCAACCTTAGGTTTTTATTGAAACAATAGACAATATATTTCGATTCGCCATTTTAGTGAGAGCTCTGCAGTAGCTCAGCTTCCTTTACTAAAGCATTTATGTAAATTTCTATGCTCGTAGGCGGCCGCATAAATTACACTTTGGCCAGCATTTTGGACAGCCATGAGGCAGAATATAACAAGGTGTGGGGAAGGTACTTCAGGGAGGCTGCTGTCCTATAACAATCTGTCCACGGGCTAATGTTAACCCATGCTTTCAGCACTATGACACAGAATCACCAAACCTTGAAACATATTTCTGTAGTTGCTGGCAAGTGTGCCCCTCCTCTCTACTCCTGGGCCCTTCTACATATTTTAATTTGGGATTCTGACTCATAACAGTGAGCATGGCTGCTTCAATTCAATATACATTTATTAATCACCTCCTATGCGCAAAGGATCACCACCTTAGGTGCTGGGAACAAAAAGATACAAAATGACAGTTCTGCCTCTGATAGAATTTACTCCCTAATAGAAGAGATACATAGTATCAACAAATAAGTCTAACACAGAACAATATGTGATATAGGGAAAAGAGAGATTCAAACTGCTCTAAGAAAATTTGAATAGGAAGAGATTAACTGCAGGAAATTAGAGAGGTCAAAGAGGTTCATATAAGAAGCAGCAACTGAGATAGTCCTTGAAGGAGGTAAAGGATTTCAAGAGGCAAAAATAAGAACGGAGTGTGATCCAAACACAGAGAATAACCTGTGCAAATCCACCAAGTTGCAAGAGCATGGGAAAAACATATTAGAAAATAACAAATAGAACCTAAGAGGAAAGATGTTATTATCCACCTCCAGGAAAAGAACTGATAAAAATAAGTATGTATAGTATGGTTTTATACATTTGTATGCATGTTTACACACACACACACATATATATACACATATATATACATACACATATGTGTATATGTATATGTTTGTGTTTAATTGTTGCCTTCTCTAGGCTGGGGTGGGGAGGGATGGAGAAAAAACTAAAAGTGCACAAAAGAAAATTTCGAAGGAAGCACAGAAAATCAGGGTAGCTTTGAAAATAATGTATAGTATTTATTACATGGTTTCAAAAAAAAGGTAAACAGTGTGAAATGGAAATTCACGGTTTCATATTGAATCCTCTCTTATGTTGTACGTGGAAATGTTTTTTTTTTTGTCTTTTTGTATTTAAGTTCAAAATGCATAAAAATTTTTTTTAAAAAGAAAATGAGTTTGACTACACTGTCCAGAACATGAAAAGAAGTAGTATGGAATAAAGCTGGAAAAGTAATTTGCAAAGAGATTATGATTGGCCATAAATGCCAGGATGAGGAGTTTGTACTTTATCCTTCTGGCAATAAACAGCTAAAGAATGTTTTTGAAGAGGGGAGGCATATACTAATACCTTCACATAGGAAGATTAATAGGTGAAATCATTTAGGAGGCTATTACATTTCAATTCAGGTCCTGACAAGAGAGGATGAGGAGTTAAAATAGGGTCATGGCAATGGTGAAAAGGGTGAGGAGGATACAATTATGAATTGGACTATAAGGGTAAAGTGAATAAGACTTGGGAACTAACTGACTATAGGGCATGAAGAAGAGCAAAGAATTATAAATGGCTTTGAGGTTTCAGGTGATAGGAAAGATGGGGATGCCATCATGAAAAATAGAAAATCTCAGTGGAAGGGTAGGTTTAAAGGGGGAAATAATGAATTAAGCAGCATATCATGGTGGATAAGGACCTAAAATCACAAAGACCTGAGTTCAAATCCAGCCACAAACAATTAGTAGTTGTGTGACCCTGGACAAGTCACTTAACCCTTCTTGGCTTCCATTTCCTCATCTGTAAAATGAGAGGAAGGACTCGGTGATCTCTACGGCCCTTTTCAGGGCCGAATCTATGATCTTATGCTGAGTTTGAGGACATCCAGATGGAAGTGTCCAGCAGGCAGCTGGATTTTCAGGGCTGGAACTCAAAGGAAAGACTGAATATAAAGATGCGAGTCCTCTGCATAGAAGCGAAGACTGAAGTCGTGGAAGTGAATGAAATCTCCAATCGAGAGTATAGTAAGAGAAGAGGGCCGAGGTTAAAGCCTGGCTGACACCCACACCCAAGGAGGAAGATGAACTAGTAAAGTATGCCAAGAAGAAGCAGTTCTCCTGGTAAGCAGAGAACCAGCCAGGAGCAGTGTCAGCGAAGGAGAAAGTACAAGAAGGGGCAGGTATGATGAATCTATCAAATGCTACAGAACTATTAGAGAGGATGAGCATTGAGTAAAGGCCATTGGACTAGTCAACTGAGAGGTCACTGGTGATCACAGAACAGCTTCAGTAGAACGGCAAGGATAGAAGCCAGATTTCCAGAGCTCCATGTGAGTCATGAGGAAACAGGGGATTGACAAGATAGGCTACTCTATATAAAAATTTTGTAGTGAAGAGCTGATGCAGGGGGTCTTTCTAGTACTCCAATCAATATGTGATCTCACTGACATGAGTATGCCCTCCACTATCCAGATCACAACCCATACTGACCTTCCTGTTCTGTGCGACTCTCATCCATGATCCCTCACAGGTTCACCACAGAAGGGTCCACCCAATGGGCTGCATGCCTTCCTCAGGTTCTCCCTTTGCAAGGACACCAATGAAGCATTCAGGCTGTTCTTCTTCTCACCTTATGACCAGCCCATACTTTCTTCTGATCACACAAGTATTTGGTAACAACCTTCACAATACCTCTCCTTCATGATTCCCTCCTTATAATGTGCCTCTCTGTTGTCCTTTTGGTCTTTCTCAATTTGTTATTTGGAGACTGTAGTGGTTCATAACATACAGCCATCAGGAAAAAAAATGGTATTTAAAAAGTAGATCTTTTTTATTTTCAGGGGAAAGCTTGGGCTCATTAAATGAACTTGCAATTTTCCAAAAGCAATCCATCCTGTTCTCTTCTGTTCAATTATGGGCCCAGCTCATTGTCCATTTGCAGTGTTTGTCCAACATACACCTATTAATGGTTCAGTTTCATGGGTTGTCTATCCATTTACATATCACAGTTTGGACAACAGACATTCTTCATCAACTTGGTTTTTCTCGTGTGGACAGTTAGGCCAACTTCTTACGAGTAATTATGTATCTCATTTAGGAGAATCTGCAGTATTCTGGGGCTTGATACAATTAACACAATGTCATCAATAAACAAGCATCTGGAGCACCTCAGCATCAATGGGAAATTGCGCTTCAACTTGGACTCTGAGCTGGATCGTGGCAATGGGGAATGCCTTTGGTGAGCTTATATCTCTTTGTTTTCTGCTTCATTTCAGATAAATAATTCTCACTAATATTAAAGGATGTATGGCAGGGTGAAGGGAAGTGTTTTATTCTTTAGAATAGACATGAACATATTGACAGGCAGATAGAAAAAGGGTTAGTGGAGAGGTAGAGACTGAAAATGGTGGAAAGGAGTGTAAGATGAAGCAAGATCTCAGAAGAGGTCGGAGGGTATAGGGATCAAGGTACAGGTGAGGGCTTAGTCTCAGGAGAGTCAACTCATTCTCTAAAGCTGGAAGGAAGGAGAGCTCACATAAAGACATAAAGCAGTTTCTAAGTATATCAGAGGAGAGATGACAGAGTTCAAGGTGGATAGCCTCAATCTCAGTAAGGTAAGAAATGAGTGGTATGGGAATTGAGTTAGGGGCTTAAAGACAGAGGAGTTAACTGCTGAGAGGAGTGTGGAAGAGAATCAAGTGAAGGTGAATAAAAGGGTTTCTCTGCAATGGTGAGGGCCCAGTGGAGTTTCAATACTACGACTTTGCAGTGGGCCCACTTATCACGTTTTCTTTTACTTTCTCTAGCAGTATGTGGTGGCTTATAACTATAAATAGCATAGACAAATGGTGGAGATGACCCATGGTTGTGGATTAGCATGACTAAAAGAGGGAAAGGGATGAAAAAAGAGAGGATTTGTTGAAATGGTTGATTATGGAGTCAAAACTATAAACAGGGAGGTTAGGGGCACGGTGAATGATGAGAAATGAAGCCTAAACAAGGGAGTCTAGGAAAACAAGGAGGAGTCTAGGTATAGCACAGGCTACTCTCCCAACTCCCACTGACAGGCTGGGTCCCCAAAGGTCAGCTGCTAATTTTTTCTCCTCAGGATTCTAGGAGTAGCCCTGATGGGAATCCCAACTAATGTACTTCACCCCAATGATTTTCAGTTGATACCAATTGGACCACCAGACTTAGATTTTAGAAAGAGGTACTTTACTGAAGTGGTATAGTAAGCATAGTTGGTACAAATCCCACCCTCTCCCAAAGTCTGTAACACCCTGCTATAAGTTCATGCAACATCAGGGGTCTTTGGGCTCAATCTTAGAGCCCATGTGACAAAGAGGGTAACTCATGGCTCCTGAAAATCCTTTTGCTAGAATCCTCATGCTGTTCTCCTTAGGTATGGCAGAGTTTTCTACTAGCTCCCAGTAGAGACCCAAAGCTTCCTTTCTTCAGTTTGTCTGGTTTATTCTCAGCTCCCAGTGTAGATACCACATCTGCTGTACTGGTTGTTCTGCTAGGTTGCTGATGAGAAGTCCAAAATTTTTAAACCATGCAAAGCTCACAAGGTTATCCTCTGGTCAAGGGTGGTATAGGTGACTATAGCTCATCTCCTCCTCTCTCCCCAAGTGACTCTCTCTCAGGGGCTTGGCTGGAATAGCTCTCTCCACTCTGCTGCCAGATATTCTAATGCTTAGATTCTGAACTGGCTTGTTAAAATATAGAAAATAAAGGGCATGCCTAAGTCTTCTCAATCAATACAGTATATCTCATATAGACTATTCAGTTTCATCCAATGGCTTTCAAGGACTTCTCATCCCTAATCTCATGCCTTATTGATTATCTATCTATATCTATCCATCTATCTGGAGAAAGGGGGGAGAGAAGAAAAGGGGGGAAGGGAGAAAGGGGGAGGGGGAAGAGAGAGAGAGAAACAGAGAGAGAGAAGAGAGATTGCAGAGAGATTGCTATTAACTAGCTACTATGTGCTGGGTGCTGTGCTAAGAGTGAGAAAGAATAAAAATAAAATAAAATAAAATAAATTTAAAAAAAAAGAAAAAAAATTTTAAAAAATTTAAAAATTTAAAAAAAGAAAAAAAAGAGTGAGAAAGAATATCCAGAATTGATACAAGGTATTTTCAGAGGACAGAACACTAATAGCTAGAAGGATACTTTAGTTATGTTTTGGATTATTCCAGGTATGCCAAGAGACAGAGATAAGGAAGGAGTACATTCTGGGCACAGGGATCAGCCAAGCAATAGAAAAATGAAGTGTCATATATTCAGAACACAATAGGCCAGTATGGCTGGACCACAGAGAGGAAGGACTATAATATATAAGAAGACAGGAGAGGTAAGGAAGTAAAGGGCCAGCTTATAAAGAGCTTTATATGCCAAACAAAAGAGTATATATTTGATCCTAGAGATAATAATAGGGAACCATTAGAACTTATTGAGTAGGATAAAGGGGGTGACATAGTTAGACCTGTGCTTTAGGAAAATCACTTATGGCATAATGAGTGCCGTAGAAAAAGGATTTTTCTGAGGATAATGGGGCATTTGTTAAAAAGATGCAGGTGTTCTGTAGGGCACAGTCCATAGAGAAGAAAAGCTACTGACCAGGGTGAGTTGGATTCTAACATGGTTAGAAATGAGGGAACAAGGAGAGTTGGCAAAGAAAAAGGCTTAGGCAGGCTGCTTTTCTGTAAGTCAGAGGTAAGGGGAGCAGGAAGCAAGGCTCCACTAGCCATCAGCAAAAGGAATACCAAGTAAGCAGAAATTCATTGAAGAAATTGGCCTAAGATTGTGATTAGAATGTTGGTATAATAGGGTGTGCCTTTGCAGACTTCTCCCAGTTGGTTCCCTTGAACTTGATTACAAAAGTGTTCGAGTACAAAAAGTGCCTGCATGAATCTGGATACTAACAATATATCCACAGAACTGCCAACTTCCCAAGCATGTTTAGAACATCAGCTAACAATTATGACTGGTATCAAAATTACCTAATCAACCTTGACATTAGCCAAAATCATTGCAATCCAGTGGTAACTCATGCCAGAGGCCTCTTCACAGTATTAATTAATTAGATTATATACTCTAGTATAGTAGTAAGAGTATTGGTTCTGCTTCCACTTACTAACTCTTCGTACAGTGGCTCCAAATGTGGAATCAAATCAATGTACTTTGTGTGCAAAATTTGCTGGTCTGACCTCCAAAGAACCTATACCTAAGAGTGGTGTGATTCAGAGGCAGAGTCAGGCTGGGAGGTGAGGTGTACATAGTTGTGTATGTGAATATATATATATATATATACACACACATGTATGTATGTATATACATGTATGTATATGTATGTATATGCATATAGCATCTGAATGAAAAAGCGGAGTAATGAATGGAGAAATGAAAAACGGGAAGAGGCTTAGGTTTGCCAATATAGAAGGAATGTGTTCTTAATTCTTTTTAAATACCCAAAGTCGATATTTGACTAAAATGAATAGCCTCAAGAGGGTCTGCCATGGGCGGCTGCTGAAGGGTACCTGGGCTTGTGGGTGAGGTTTTGGGGATGACTCAGATTACTTAGGTGAGCTCCCTCAGGACCACTGTTTCAAAAGACAAACTTTATCAGACTAACCTATTCCAATTTGAACCAGAGTGCCAGGCAGAACTCTGTCTGGCCCCTGTCATCCTATCCTGCATGTGGTACTGGGAGTTTGTCCAGTTAAGAGAAATCATCTCATCCCATTGGGATTAGAGTAAACTACAACCATTCAAATCCACCTCCCTAGGAGAGAGAAAGACACAAATTCTACCACACTTTGGTTTTGCAGGATCCTTGTTTGTCTGGAAAGCAAACAAAGGGTGGAGGGTGGGGATTTGATGCTCCGGGGTGGGGGTGGGGGGGGAGGTGTGTTTGTTTATTATTCCTGATTCAAAAGACCATCAATGGTGTCTCTTAGAAGTAATGTTCAAGGTATCTGAGAGAGAGAGAGAGAGAGAGAGAGAGAGAGAGAGAGAGAGAGAGAGAGATTGAGAGAGATTGAGAGAGTGAGTGGTCAGGGTTTGTTGTAAAGCTTTGGCTTCAACTGTCATCTCCTGCCATTCAACAGCAACCCACCTCATCCATGTTTAAAAGTTAGTAACAAAGTGCTAAAAATTGTTACAACAACTGATATTTCCACTGGAAAGTTAAACAGCAAACCACATGAGTGTTGAAATACAAGGTAGCTTGTTTACACACATTCCTTAGTTCTGCTCAGTGATGGGGGCTGGTGCCAAACGCCTGTAGCTAATGCTGGAGGAGTAGCTCAGAAGTCACCTGTGTTGGACCTTCAGACGTGAATCTTGTTTTCTTTGAAGTCATGCTTTGGGTGGCCACTTGCAGTTCTCTCTGGAATAAGCTCTGCAGTGGGGCTGTAATCTCTGAGTTGAGGATTTTCTTTGAAATACTCTTTTTTTAAGTGCTCTCTGGCTTTGCAAATGCATGCTGACTCAGGCACAGACTGGTGGCTGAATGAGAAACAAATGTTATCATGTTAGTATAACATGGTCCAGGTGTATTCTGGAGCAAGCTCAAACAGCTTCAGAAAGGTGATTGTTAAATTTTCAGTGTGAGCATTTAAGATTCTGGTATTGGCAAATAGGCTACAAATCAGGGCTTGATTGTTGTTTTGTTGATTGTTTGGACTTAAGAAAGTGATGGGGTAAATGTTAATAGTGCAGATTAAACTTAGAGTATTGTGTGTTTCGGAGAGCTGGTTGTTTAACATTTACCAATACACACACACACACACACAGAGTCTCTCTCTCTCTCTCTCTCTCTCTCTCTCTCTCTCTCTCTCACACACACACACACACACACACACACACACACACACGGCATTATTATCTCTTCAGATCTGGGAAAGGCATTATATAAAGACAGCTCATGGTCAATAAATTGGTGGGGCCAGATTACAGAATTTAGTCCCAAAGAGAAGCATGGTGGGCCAGGTGAGTGAAAGGGAAGGAGAAAAAGAAGGGCACAGTCACTTTCTAAGGAGGTTAGAGTCATGTGTTGGTGTTAAATCACTGTTATTTTGTGGCCTCATCAAACCAAAATGGATTTTTTTTGTTGAGCCCTTATTATGGACCCAACACTGTTGAGCAACACATGAGAAGTGAGGCATGGTCCCTGAACTCAAGGATCTCACAGCCTGGCTGGGGAAACAAGGCTAACACACATGAACCAATAAGAGAACAATACAACAGTGTCTCATCAAGGACCACATTGTGCAGTACAGGCTGTTAAGTGCTAGCTGAGGTTTCTGCTTTGAATGGATCTCCCTAAAGACCACAAAAAACAAAAAAACAAAAACAAAACAAAACAACCAAAAAAAAAACAACAACAACAAAAACGGTGCCTGGAAGGCCAACAAATGAAACTCAGAGAAAGACATTTGGGCAGGTTAGTCCAGAGGCTAGCAAGTTGAGGTTAATATTCCAGAAACTGAGGGAAATCATTACAGAAGAACAGCTAAGCATTTGACTACTGGGGCAGAGATCTTCCTTTGAGTCTGGGATTCAAATAAGACACCAAAATATCCATAAATGTCAAAGCCCTACACTGACAAACTATTTTTTCTTTATTTTCATCTAAAGGCAAGCCCCCAAGCTTATAAGAAACCCAAGGGGCAGAGTCCATTTCTCTTCTGGCTGGTATAGGAGAGCCAGGTGGGTTTGCTGGAGCCTCTCCAGTCACTGGCATAACATTACAGGAGGGACTGGGATGGGTGCTGATACGTGAGGCTTTATCAGGGTAGGAAATGCCAGAATTGCCCTTCTGGGGAGTTTTTGGTCTAGAATCCTGATGTCATTTATAAATATCACTTCCTTTTCCGTGAACTTGTCTCTTTGCCCTATGCTCTCCCCCTCCCCCACAGGTCCAAAGTACTTCAAATGGTCATAGCTCTAGAGATATAAAGTACCTTAGAGACAATCCAGTCAGTAAGTTAATAAGCATTTATTAAGCATTTACTACGTTCTAGGTACTGTGCCAAGTGCTGGAGATACAAAGGAAGGCAAAAAAAATCTGTTCCTGCCTTCAAGAAGCTCATGTTCTAACGTGAGACAAAACACAAAAATAGCTAGGAATATACAAAGTATATAGTGTAATTGGAAGGTAATTCTAGAGAGAAGAGACTAGCAGTGGGAGCCTCCTGCAAAAGGTAGGATTTAATCTGAACCTTGGGAGTCAGAGATGAAAAGGGAAAGCATTCTAGATGTGGGGGACAGCCAATAGTCTACACAGTCTAAAGATGAAGTATCCTGTGTGAGGAACAAGTAGGCAAATCTAATCTCATCATTTTACAGATGGGGAAACTGAGAACCAGGAGGGTTAAGTAACTTGCCTAAGGTCACCTAGATAGTAAATGTCATAAATAGGATATGAATGAACCCAAGTCTCCTGACTCCTAACCACACGGAGTTACAGAATCTCTGAAATTGTTGGGAAATCTTTTCCTTACATGAAACTTTAATTTGCCTCTTTGTAGCTTCCATTTCTTTGTTCCTAATTATCCTTTGGTAGGGATATTTCTTGCCAAGCCCTTCAAATCAGGTCCAAAGTGCGACAAACATCTCCATGATGCCAAGTTATGGGGAATAGTTTCCAAGGGTTCAGGCCCTGATGTACCCACCTGCCCAGAAGAATACAGCATGGGTAAGCTAACCTCAGAGCCGGGACCCTGGACAAATACCCTACTGCCCTCTGAGAAAGTCTTGCCCTGATTTTAGTTTAGTTAGTTGACATTTACTTATGTAACCCTTTTTTCTTTAAGCTCTTGCCTAATATTTTAGATACTAAAGATTTCCCTGCGAGAATTTTAGGAGACCTGGATTCCTCAGACAGCCCAGACTTGAATGAGAGAGAGAGAGAACAGGTTCTGCAGAGTTAGACAAAGACCTTCACGTTTCATAACGTCAGTCTGAAAATTACAAAACGTGGGCAAAAGGCAATGTAGACACTCCTCTCTGCAACAGAAATCTCATTGGAGCATCAAAATTATATTCTGCCAATTAGCATCCACATTTTAAAAACTAGGACTTTACAGCTTAGCAACAAGAAATCTGGAAGAACTCTGGAATTAATTTAAGGAGAAAAAAACCAAGAAGGGAATTGGCAGCAAAGTAATAAGGCTACACGTCTTTATTATTACCTTTACAGGCAAGGCAGGTAATAAACATTTTCAGTATTAATTACAAGGAGAAACAGAGGATGAGGGACCTATCTTGTCTCAGAAGCTGCAGCTTACTAACTTTCTCTTTATTTTGGAAGGAGGCCACTTGGTTAGAGATATAAGCAAAGGCAAGGAGGGGTGCAACTAACAAATCAAATGAAGAAAGCATGTGCTCAAACAGCTCTATCAGCTATTTAGGGCTGGAGACACACTGGTGCTACAGGAGGCATTGGGGTTTCGAGAGTGATCTGGACGTTCAGTCAGCTAAGCACAGAACATCAGAGCCCCTTCTAGGGCCATTTTAACACAACATTCCTGCATATGACCCATCTTTGCAAAAGCTAAAAATCACTCCCTATACAAACCTCTTCATATTTTTGTTGTTGAGTCATTTTCAGCATGTCTGACTCTTTATGACCCCATTTGGAATTTTCTTGGCAAAAATACTGGAGTGGTTTGCCCTTTCCTTCTCCAATTCATTTTACAGATGAGGAAACTGAGGCAAACAGAATTAAGTGATTTGCCCAGGGTCACACAGCTAGTGCTGAGGCCACATTTAAATTCAAGAAGATGAGTCTTCCTGATTCCAAGCCCAGCGCTCTATCCACTGCACTACCTAGTTCCCCAGACCTTTTCTTAGATGATTTAAAGAGGTCTGGCAAAAGACGAGATAAGGTAGCCTGAAACTGGAATCACTGAGGTGACTGCTGTTAGGTTTCTAGATTGGGATGCTATTTATCTACACACACACACACACACACACACACACACACACACACACACACAGCACCTCCATGCCCTCCCCATCCCCCTTCACAACTTCTCATTTACTTGGAGCAATATTATAAGCTATTGGACTTAATGAACTAGGGCAGGAAGCTGGTAAAGAGTCCCAGTCTAATTTTCTCTTTATCATATGGGGCTTATTTGTGCCTTTTCTTAACGTGGCTGTGAATTCAAGCTACTGACTCTGCTACTACCTGAATAATTTTGGATAGGCCACAACCCTTCTGGGTCTTAGTTTCCTCATCTATAAAATAAAAGCATAAAATCACATGATTTCTAAGGTCCCTTTCAGCTCTGATATTCTCAAACTTCCAGGCTTCCTTCCTTCCAGCTCTAAAATGCTACAAATCCTACTGTCCTAACCAAATATAATCAATTCCTCTTCCCACCCTGCCGCCCCACCCCCCACTCCAGTTTTTATTGAAGAGTAGGATGCTCTGGTTAACTTTGTCTTAATATATATTACTTTCTAAGGCTACTGATTTGCAAAGAAATTCAAATACAGTAAGTTCTCTTCAGCATAAATCCATGTCTCTGATGATTCAGGTGACACTTCAGAATTCTCAGAGTGTCTCGTCATCGCAAAAGGGATTTAAATGCACATGACATAACAAAATTGCCTCACAGGAGTTTTTTAGCCAAAGACCTTGACATCATCCTCATTATCTTTGTTTTACAAATATCATCTCCTGCTTTCCAAGTTCCTGCCCTTCCCCCACCTCTAGTCCAATGTGATTCAATTTTCCTCAGGCAGGGTTACTTTGGCCAACTGAGCAACCTTCCTTGAGCTATGTGAAGTAATTAGGTACAGTGTTCAAGGGGTCAGGTCCTGCTGCCCCTCCCTCTCTAATACGTACACATCTCTGTGAACATCAAATATTCATTCAAAAATATTTACTGAGACCCGTATACAGGTGTACAAGTGGCCCTGAACGATATGAGAATTATCAAAACACAGTCTCTGCCCTTGCGACGCTACCACGGCAGAGGTAGGGGAGTAGGGAAGACTATCCCACCTGTAATGCAAGGGTATCGTATGAGAAGTAAGAGTATTTGGGGAAATTTCAAGAAGGAAGAGCTTACTTTTGGCCAGGGATAACAGAGAAGCCTTCAGAGGCAGCTAGGTGGCATCGTGGAGAGGGTACTGGACTTAGAGTCTGAGTTCGAATCCTGTTTCAGACATTTACTAGCTGTGTGCGTCTCGCCAAGTCACTTAGCTTCTCTCAGCCTCAGTTTCCTCAGCTGTAAAATGGGGATAAAAATAGTACCTCTTTCACAGGATGGTTGTAAGGTGTAAATGAGATAAAGCAGTTTTGAGCTACTAAAGCATAAAAGTTTTGGGACACCTTGCATAGGTAATGTCCTTTCTAAACTTAAATTTGTTGTGGTTCAGTTGTCTAGTCATGTCTGACTTTCCGTGACCCCATTTGGGGTTTTCTTGCCAAAGATACTGGAGGGGTTTGCCATTTCCTTCTCCAATATGTCCCCATTTTTACAGATGAAGAAACTGAAGCAAACCAGGGTAAAGAGACTTGCCAGGGTCACATAGCTAGTGAGTATCTGAGGCCACATTTGAACTCAGTTCTTCCTGACTCCAGGCCTGGCACTGTCCAAGCTGGAGTATAGGCCTTATTTTTCCTCATACTTGACAATCTAATTCCCCCCTCCATGCTTTTGCAGTAGCTGTCTCCTATGGTTGGACTCACCTACGTCTCTTAGAATCCTTAATCTCATTTAAGACTCAGCTCAAATGTTACCTTCTAAATGAAGGCTTTCCTGATTCCCTCTCCTTCATTCAAAAAACATTGTACTTATTTTGTAACTACCTTGTAACTACCTGTATATGTTCATGTTGTCTCCTCCAGTAGCTCATTGGCTTCTTTGTATTCCCAGTGCCTGGTACAGTACTTTTCTAGCACACAGCAGGTGTTTAATAAATGCATATTGATCAATGGATTGATGTACAAGGGAGTGGCATGAAATTAAGTCTGGACCAACAGATCTGTTCCTTGTGACGTCCTTTACCTGAGAGACTAGAGTACTATAAAAATAAATTCTGGTTAACTGGGTCCCTGGATAAGTGGAATTTGGGCATATATGCAGCTGAGACTACAGTTTAATCTTAGTAATTTGAGGTCTCGGAACTGAAAAAACAAAACTCCTCACAAGAAAAGAGTCGCTTGTCCAGACATTAATACATCCTTTCAGCAAGATGACAGGCAGTTATGGAGACTGTTGAGCTCTGTGTTTGCCCTACCCGTTAGCCCTGACCCTTTCCCCAGGGTCGTCTAATACAACAGTGTCAAATTCAAATAGAAACGAGGGATGCTAAACCATATTCAAGGATCCCTGTGAGCCCCTTATTGACTTAGAAAACTACACACCAATATTGTCTATGTTTTGCTGTGTTTATTATTTGTTCTTTTTATCATTTGCTACATTTATTTTATTAAATATTTTCCAATTACGTTTTAATTTGGTTTGGGCTTTACTTGGTAATGTTGTGGGCCACGTTTGACATCTCCATTCTAATGGAAAGACCACAAGAGGGTAACTCAGAAACTAAGTTCTAGTTAAGTTCTGACATCAGATGCGTCACTTAGCTTTTTTGGCCTCATTATCCTCATCTGTAAAAATTAGGAAGGTTAGATCAGACAATCTCCAGTATCTCTCTGAGCTCTTGATTCACGAGACTGATAACATAACCTTGGCAAGTAATTTAAACTCTATTCCTCTATCTCCTTGGCCATTAAGATGAGGGGTAGAAGAGAAGGGGGGAGGATGATAATTATGAGTAAAATGATCACTGGCTTTGGGAATCAGAAGACCAGGGTTCAAATCCTGTTTCGGTTACTACCTGTGACCCCGAGCGAGTCTTTTATATTCAGTCCTCAGTTTCTTTACATATAAAAGGAGGGCACTGGATCAAAGAATCGCTAAAGTCTCTTCCAGCTTTAAAATTCTTTGACCATAGAATACCTGCACTGCCTACCTTAAAGGGTTATTGTGAGGTTCAGTTAGCATAATTCAATTCAACTAGATAAGGAAGAGTTGAAAGATAGATAACAGAACACCATCTTTGCCCTTTTGAAGTTTACCATCTACTGTACTATATAAATACAAGTTAAAAGACAATAATTGAACAAGATAGATTCTACAGAGAGAGATAAGAGATATAGAGAAGAGATCACCTCTATGTGGAAGGATCAGGGAAGGCTTATGGATGAAATGGTACCTGAGTTGGTCCTTGAAGGGAGAAGGCTTCAACAGGCAGAGATGTGAAAGGAGTCCTTTTCAAAGTCTGCTCAAATGTATGGTGGTGGGAGACAGCAGGAGACGACTGAGGAATGGATCGTAATCCACTTCCACTGGAAGGCAGAATGCTTAGAGGGTAGTTAATTCTATTAGCAATAAAGAATTATTAGCTTCAGAATATTAGCTTAGAATTAGATTGTGGAGGACTTTGGCTACCAAGATAAGGCATTTGTATGTTCTCTGGAAGTACTTGGGGAGCCAGCGAAGGTTTTTGAGGAGGGGTGATCATGCATTAGAAATATAATTTTGGTAGGAATGCAAAGGATGTGAAAGCACTCGGAAAAATGAAAATGTGAAATGGTAGTGCTGTCATAATGTAGCACCAACCCCTGGCAGCCTGAACTTGTGTTCTAATATCTAGGCTCATTTACCTTAATATCAGAGTTCTGTTTTACATCAGAGGATGAAGGAAGACAGGGGAGGGAGGGAGGAGATTGTGTCTGCAATGTAGGCAGGAATGAAGAAGGAAGGAATCCCCTAGAACAGTGAATAAAAGGGATTGAGAGCTGGAAGTAGCAGTAGGTCAGGCTAGTTTAAAGCTACCTAAAAATCCAAGAGGCGCTTTTTGTAAGTGGAATCCACATACCAGTCCAGCTCAGTTAAGGGCATAATCCAAAGGCTATCTGAAAGTAGCAGCTGCTGCTGTCTCTGCATTTCTAGACTTTGGCAAACTGCCCCCTTTCCAACACCTTGCATGCCTGACTTGAGACTTCTGGACTCTGATAGCTCTCCCTCTGCTTTGGAGTTGGCAGAAGCTGCAGAGGCGGAGAGGGAAATGACTTGGCCAAACAGGGTGGTAAAGACTATCTTGGATCTTCATGAAGATTCCTGTCTAGGCTTGCCCTGGAGATGTCTGTGGTGACCAACTGGGGAGTGCTGAAAAAGGAAAAAGAAAAGTTGGTTTTTCCTTTTCAACACTGCACTTGGAACTAATTTTCTTCCTCTAAATTAGGGGATTTTAACAACTGTGTGTGTGTGTGTGTGTGTGTGTGTGTGTGTGTGTGTGTGTGTGTGTGTGTGTGTGTGTGAGAGAGAGAGAGATGGGCGCCCTCTGGCAATCAGGTGAAGCTCTTCTTAGAATCATGTTTGTTTTCTACATTCATAATTAAAGGAAATACTAAATTTCAATTAGAGGGTAGTGAAAATAAAGATGTACTTTTTTCCTTTACAAGTTCTTGGACCTACTGAAATCTATTCTAGGATCCCGTGGGGTTGGGAGGGGGTGGTCTGTGGACCCCAGGTTAAATAATTTTTCCTCTAAATGAACTTCGTTGTGCCTAAGGGAAGAAAAGAGAGAAGGGTAAGCTAAGATTTCCAAATGTTTCTGCTTAAATACAGTGGGGTACCCTGGTAGGATTATCTACAGAATTACCTACTTCTGAGTATGATGGTCGAAGTGAATAAATCTTCATGGTGTTTGGAACTGATTCCATCATCTTCACTGTTTTCCAAGCCCAAAGACCCACTCTCTCAAAGGAAGGGAGAGAGAAGGCAGCAGCCAGCCAGTCAGTCTTTTTGAAAAGTCTCTTCTGGAAAATTAGTGCAGTACAACTAAAAGTGACACGTGGGCTAAAAATTCAGAATTGCTTTAGAGTGCTCTCTCATTTTGCTTTGTAGATGGTTCAGCCAACTACTGGTTAAGGTCATCAGTTACCAAGACTGTATTTCATTATGGATCCTGTCACAGAACAATAAATTAAGCAATCTCTCCAGATAACAAATTCATTTAACCCTATTTTGTGGAGCAAGTTTAGGTTGTTTAGATTTGGGATTAGAATGGTCCTTTACAATCCACTCATTTCTTGCCAAATTTTCATTTAGTTCCTCTATTTCTTCTTTGAAACTTTTATTTTAAATCCATTGATGTGTGCAAAAGGTTGGTAGAAGTTTAACCTCTTTCAGTAAATGTACAAAAATTTCCCATTATTCAGATTTTACATGTCCTATATTCCATTCTCTTAGGTATTGGCTGGGTTATCTGCATGAATAGATCACACACACACATACCCCAGCAGTTCAACTGTGTAAACTAATGTAATAACTCTTCTCAACTTTTCTCTCTAGCAGTTTATAATATAACAGTAGAGCTGGGCTTCGCTCAGAAACCTGGCATTAATGGTGTCAGCCTGGGAACAAATTTGTTTACATAAATTAAAAGAAAAATGTTTTGATTATATTTGAGTTCCAGTCACCACCCTTCGCCCTCCTGCCCCCACCACACACACTCATTTCTGGCATCATTCCTGAAACCTCTGTCTTTGTTTATAAAACCAAAACCAATGAGATTTTTACAGATTATCTCTTCACAATGTGATCCTGACTCTTTTAGATGTTTTTACTCAGGTTCAAGTTGAAAAATCACTTGCCTCATTTGGAATTCATTTTCCCCCATCCAAGATACACACATACACACACAAAACCTTTAAAATTGTATCTTTGTACATAAATTGCATACAATTACTTACAAATAGCATCAATAATTTTTGTCTCTAAACAACATGATTCTGGGAAAGAACAGAAAGGTCTCTGCTCTACTGGTTTCTTAAGCAAACAGCCTACATTTTCATGACTGTTCAAGTTATATCAAGGAAATTGAATTTTTAAAAAACATACAAAAAAACAGAGTAACTTTTAGGTTCAATGACTCAAAAAATATTTGTTGAGTTTATTGAGTTCCTACTCCCACTTATTCATTTCAATTCAATAATGTATCAAGCATCTACCCTGTACTATTAGGCACTGTGAAAACCAAAGTTATATGGTCGTGAATTTAGAGCTGGGGGGACCCTTAGAGATTCTTCAGTCCCATGATTTCCTTTTATAGGTGAGAAAACTGAGCTTCAGAGAAGCGAGTGACCTCCCAGGGCCATACAGATAGTAAGGAGCAGATGTGGAATTTGAAACAAGGTCCTCTGACTCATCCCACTCTGACTCCTCTGCCCTCGGGCAGTTTATAGTCCAACAAGGCCAATATGATGCATACACAAGGGTAATACAAATAAGAGAGAATGTGATAAAGGCAAAAGACCCAAAAGGGCACTTTAAAAAAAATCCAGAAAGAAAAAAAATCAGAGGAGGCACCAAGGAGAAGGTAACATTTGAAGGTTGGCCATGAAGGGTGAGACAGATTTCTGTAGAAGAGGTAGATCTTCTAAGCATGTGGAAAAATCCAAGAAAATGTCTAGAGATGGGATCAAATCATAGGATTACAGATTCAGAGTTGGAAGTGACTTCAGAGGTTATCTAGGCCAGAAGTATCAAAACACATTTCCTGATGTGTCCTGAACCAACTTAAGATGTAATAAGGAGATATTAAACAAAATAAAGGAAAATATAATGAAATATGGATCACATTAATATATGGATTTTGTTTGTTATATATGTTTTTCTTTTCCACCCAATTACATATTAAAACAATTTTTAACATTTTAAAAAAAGTTTTCAGTTCCAAGTTCTATCCCTTCCTCCCTCTCTCCTTCTGAGTCGGTGAGCAATCCGATATAGGTTATGCATGTGCAGTCATGTAAAACATTTCCATAATATGTGGATATCTAACTCAGTTGTGGCCCACAGGGAGCCTTATGTATGGTTTGTGGCTCCTTTTTCTATTTGATTTTGACACTACTGCTCTAGACCAATTTCCTCATTTTAGAATAATGGCTAACATTTATACAGTACCTGCTATATAGGCACTGAGTTAAGCACTTCACAATTATTATCTCATCTGATCCCCATAGCAACCCTGGGAGGTAAGTGCTATTATTATCCCTATTTTACAGATAAGGAAACTGAGGCAAACAGGTTGGAGTGACTTGCCCAGGGTTACATAGCTGGTAAGTGTCTGAGGCCACATTCGAACTCAGGACTTCATGACTCCAGCCCCAGCACTCTATCCACTGTGCCACCAACTGCCTGAGGAAACTGAGACCCAGAGAGGTAAAGTGACCTCCCCAGAGGCATACATGTAGATAGTAGCAGAGGAGGCATATGAATTCAAGTCTTCTGCCTTCTGTCTCAGAGCTCTTTCCTCTGCCTCAGCCTGCAGTCCAATTTGGCTAGTATGTTACATGAGTAAAAAAGGATAGTATGAAATAAGGCAACAGAGGTAAGGAGGAGTCAGGTGGCAGAATATCTCAACTTCCAGGTTAAGCAGTTTGTGGTAGTAGGGAGCCACTGAAGGGTTTTGAGCGGGGGACTGACTCATGCATTAGGAGTATTTATTCTGGCAACCATGTGAAGGATGGCTTGAAAAAGGGATAGTGACTGGACACAAGGCAGTAAATTAGGAGGTCATTACAATAGTCTAGAGGAGAGGCAACAAGCCTATGCCTAGGGAATATGAGGGAAACAGAAATTAAGATATTGTTTCTACCTTCAAGTATTTTTACAATTTAGGTAATATTACAAGGCTAGAATAGGTGAACCAAGAGTGAACAATGACGGACAGTAGATAATTAAGACTTATCCTGTGGGTTGCATATTATAAAGTAATAATGTAATTCCAAGGGAGAGGAAAATCAGTCAGGGAGTAATTAGAGAAAATGTCATGGGGGAGGTCTTGAGTCGGACCTTAAAGATGGAGTAGGATTTAGGTAGGTGGAAGAGAACCACTTAAAAGTTCTGGCGAAAGAGGAGGATCATAAGGCTCAGCCCAAGTGCCACCTGCTCCAAAAGCCCTTTACTGCTTCTTCCCTCAGCCCCCATTTACTTGGGTCCTTTCCCTGCTCCCAGTGTTATTTGGTCTTTACCATACATATATTTCATCTGTGTACATGTTGTCTCCCTTAAGAAATCCTTAAAAAAGCCCTGTAAAGGTAGGGACTGTTTTATCTTCAACTCCCTAGTACAATTCCTGGCATATAGTAGGCATTTAATAAGTGCTTGGTGAGAAACCTGGGAGGCAGGAATAAGCTTGCGCTGTTTGTGAGATGGATGTTGGCCAGACTGGAGCACATGCGACTGTGTAGACAGGGTAGGACTATGGAGGGACAAACTGAAGACTATTGGCTTGCGATAGGAAACAGGAAGGGACTGAAAGTTTTTTGACCAGAGGAGCAGTGACACAATGAAAACCGTGTTTAAAGAATTTAAACCTACCTAATGATTTTACTCACAGTTACAAAAATCAAACCTAGGCAAGAATGTGAATTCCAGTAGTCACCATAGCCCGTTTTTCCATGCAAAACTCAGAAAAAGGAAACCGTCACCTCACTTAACACTTCTCCTAAGACACTCCAAATCTACCCTACTGAAAAATATGAAATACTTCCCATATCCATACATCCTTTTTTTCCCTCCCTATATCCATATGTCATATATCTTACCTTTTGGATCCTATGCTAGCTGCCTGAATCCTACTACAAACAGAAAAAAATCCAAAGCAACTAACACACTGAACTCAAGTGCTACCAATTTTATGTGTCTGTGTCTGTAGAGATGGACGTAGGACAGATCCTGAAAGGATGAGCATTTGACTGCATATATAAATCAATCAATCAATAAATCAACCAATATTTATTAGATTCCTACAATGTGCGGGGTGGGGGGGGCTGTATTAGTATTTGTAATACAAATACAAAGTGAGGCAATCTTTGCCCTCTAGGAGCTTAAGATTTATTGGGGGGAGGGTTGGGGGTAGATGAGAAAAACACGTTCACAGATAAAGAGAGGATATATACAAAATAGTGATTGAAGGGAAGAACTAACAACTAATGAGAATCAGAAAAGCCCTCTTGAAGGTGGTGGTACTTGAGCTGAGCCTGGAAAGCAGGTAGAGATGAGATGGGATGGGTAGGTAGGTGAGATAGGTAGATGAGAAGGGTAAACACTCCAGGCATGGGAGTAGAAATGTTATATCTGAAGGATGTGAAGCAGTCCACTTTGACTAGGGCAGCAGTTCTCAAATTTTTTGGCTTCAGGACACTCATAAATATTGAGGACCCTCCCACAAAGAACTTTACTTACATGGGTTATAACTATTCACATTTGTCATACTGGAAATCAAAATATCTTAGTATTATTATGAAAATAGTTTTGACTTTGTGGACCCCCTGAAAGGATCTGGAGTTCCCTGACCACACTTTGAAAACTTTTGGACTAAAGTGAAGGAAAGCAAGGTATGGTTAGCCTGCCTGTGCCATAGCGCTTCAGCAATCTGGACTTTCCTCCGTTTCTTATGTTCCTGTCTTTACAAGGTAACAATTTTACCGGAAGATAAATGTCAATGTAAAAACACCCTAAAATTTTTATTGAACTAGTATGTATAATGGATAGTGAACTGGACTTGGAGTCAGGATGGATCAAAATCTGTTTTGAACACTCCATGGTTGCATATCATTTAACCTCTGCCTCCACTTTCTCTTCCATAAAATGTGCATACTAATAGAACCTAACACACAGTTGTAAGATTCAAATGAGACTTTTTTTTAAGCACTAAACAAATTTTAAGGTACCATATCAATATCAGCTCTTATAATGGAAGTTTGATGACCTGAGTTAAAATATTTGATGTAGGAAAGTGAATTTCTAGTGTTCCTAAGGAAATGCAGAAATTTTGCAAAATGAGACTCTTGGAGCTTCTGTGATCGTTCTTACTGAGTTTTTAAAATGTGAGTGGCCCTGGGGGTGGGATGACAACTTGTTAGTTGGTAGGTTATCTGAATAATCCTGAAGCTGAGCTTTGGAGGGTGGGGTAGGACAGCCTTCAAAGCTACAAAGCCTCCCATTGACATTCACTCTAACCTAGAGTCAGCAAATTCAACCTCTGGAGCCTAGAACCTCCACCTACCATCATGGCACCTTCTTTGCTTTGTTGCTTTGGAGAATGGTAGGAAAGGGTCAACAACTACTGCAAATTTACAAAGTACTATCAATAGATTATTACGATCTGAAAGACTTTGGAAATGGCTCTTTATTGGGCATAGACTGGAACAACACAGCACGTAGGGTAGAGTCGGGAGAGAATTTGGAAATCTACTTTAACTTCTCCATTTTACAGAGATCGAAAGAAGTTAAATACCTTGCCCAAGATCCCACAGCTGGTTAACAGCAGAGCCAAGACAAAAATCTTGCTTTTCATTCACATTTTCTATCTGTATCACCCCTTTTGTGAGTGAGGTGGAGTAACAGGTTCCATGAATTTACCAGTAATTGTACCAAGTAATTCTTATATTATAATTTGCATTATATGTGTGAGTAAATTTAATTTGATTGAATTCAACAAACACTTCTTTGGAGAGGTGGTATAGAACAGTATAAAGAATCCAGACAAGGAAGACAAAAGACCTTGGCTTGAGTCCGAACACAGCACCACCACATATTAGATACATGAACTTGGATAAGTCTCTTGACCCTTCTGAGTTTCAGTTTTCTGACTTGTAAAGATAATGTTTACCTTACCTAGCTCAAAGGGGTAAAGATCGACTCAATTTAACATATGTTTTTTTTTTAATTGAACACCTTCTATGTGCCAGGCACTGTGCTAGGAACAGAGATACAAAATGAAAAGGTCTCTGTCCTCAAGAAACTTACATTCTACTGGGGAGAAATAATGCGCATTTGCACAGGGACACATACGGTACACACAAATCTAAGTCTCCTGCCTTTTAGTCTGGTGTTCTCATTAAATAGAGCATGGTAGAGTGAACCCAGTGCTGGATTTGGGAGGCTTGGGTTTAAGTCTTGGCTTAGTCACTTAATTTACCAACTATGTTCCCTTTGGTAAGTCACTTCTTGAACTCCGACCCCAGTTTCTTCCTCTGCAAAATGAAGGCAGTGGAATAAGTGATCTGCAAGGTCTTTTCCACTATAACTAGATTCTTATTCTCTTAATTTATGAGTCTATACCTTGTCCAGTGCTTTACCCGTATAACTTATTATCCAGTGACTAACTGGATGCTTTTTTTTAAAAACCCAAAGCAATGGTGATTTGGAGTTGTGGGTTTATTTTGTTTGGAGGGGAAAAAGGAGGGATTGTTGGACCTGTGTTCAAACAAATGTTTGGGGAACCACCCAGAAGTGTGTTTGGGGTATAACTGGTGCCAGCATTGTGGCTTTGACATCTGCCTAGCATAAATTCTCAACTCTCCAGAAGATGCTGTTGGTGCATGTTTGAGACAGGACAATGGGTTCTGACTCATACTCTGACCTGCACAACTAACACCCCCCAACCTTTGTCCCTGTTAAAAATCTTATTAATTCTTCCCCAGAATTTCCACTCTTGAGGACCTCATAAGTCAGCCAGAAACTAGACTCCTGTATTTTTGTCAGACTTGACAATGGCGGATACTCTATCTTTAACTTAAATTCGTTAAGAACTTTAACTCTTCCCCAGAATATCAGCTATGAAGATCTCCTAAGTCAGATACTGGCTTCCTGATATTTTTGTCAGATTGACACCGGAGCACTTTACCTTTAACTTAAACATGCACACACACACACACACACACACACACACACACACACACCATTCTGGAATCCTTCAGACAAGGTATCAGCAAGGAACCAGCTGTCAAGATAGATCAACTTGACAGCCTCAGCAACCTGTACAATTTCTTTAAAATATATTGCTACTTAAAAAATCATTTAAAAATTCCCCAGCGGCGATATTAGACCCCTTACGTTCCCCACCCCATCATGACTCTTCTTATTTTGGGTTCTTGCCACTGGTACAACAACAGAGAGAAATGTTGGAGTCTGTTGTCAACAGTCCTCATACCCTGCCAGCCCCGGACCCAGGATACCTTTTCCTCGCGCCTTCCCCCCCACCCTACTCCCTTCAGTTCTCTCTCTCAGTACCCTACATATGCACACTTTAGCTTGTATTGGCTATACGAAGTTGAAAAACCTCGACTTTGGGAGCTTTTGAGGACTGTACAAAAGACTGGGGAAATTCCCGAAGAGTACAGCTGGCAACTGTCTCTGGAGGCTCTCTGAGAACAGCTTTCCCTGGCCCTCCTCCCCCCAACCGGCCTCACTCACCCCCATGACACAGCAGAAAGTGAAACCAGCCGGCGGCAGTGGCCCCAGTGGAAGCAGCTGCTTCCGAGGGAGCTGCAGAATGTGCTGTTTCACTGTAAAACCACCGATCTCGGTGGGTTTGTGAGGTTTCCCAGGAAGCCAGAATCCAGGCCCAGCACCCAAACAGCCTGTTGCAGAAGCTTCCCCCCACAAAAAAAAAAAAAAATCCAACCACACAGATATCTGTTTCTATTCACTCCACTTTCTCAGAGTGGCAAGGAAAAAAAAATACCTTGACATCCATCACCGGACTATGAGACAGACCCCCAACTCCTCCAGCTAGGGTTGGTCTCCCCTTCGGTGAGAATGTCTCAGATCTCCGTCCTGTTCTAAGCTGCGCTCCTTCTCTGCTGGGATACAGTCAGGACTGAAGCTGCTGCCTTAGTCCTGTAAACCTGCCAGCTGCTTTGTCTTTTTTTCGGGGGTGGGGGGGCCGGAAAGAAGGGGGATGAATCTGAGAATCTGTGGACCTCTAAGGAAAACGGGCATCTGGAATATAGGATGGCAGGAAGAATGAAAGAAAAATTTGTTAGAATTGTACTTTTACACCTGCCATTTTCTCACTGGTGCTGGTAAGCAAGTAAGGGCATGGGGTAGGAAGGTGGGGTGTAGATGTTTCCCTGGGGCTTGGGATAGCCTTGGACATATTGAGCAATGCTATTCACAGCGAAGTTGCTCCATCTGTGATCAGAGCTTTGGATCAACGAGTCTGTACAGCAAAGAGAAGGGAATGAGAAATTGGGTGCAGAAAAATCGGCGAGACATATTTGCCAAAGGTTAAACTTCATGGAAGAATCAAGCAATTTAAAAAGTGAAATTAGTCTGGTCAAACAGGTAACACTTGTTTCTCCCCACTCCCACACAAACACCCCCACCCCAAAGCAAATTTTGACAGCGATCGACAGCTGACTGCATTTTTCAAGTATGACTTCAGTTTTGGGGGGGTCTGCATGGCCCCTCAACTTGAACCTATTGTTTAGCAATAGATGTTTATCGGTTTTGTCATGTTGTCTAAATATAAGACATGTGTTAGAAAGTTTTTTTTTTAACAAAGTGAAGTCATCTCTTAGAATTATATCTTCCCAGTAGCTTGAACCATGCCCAGAGACACAGATGAATACTGCAAGAGCAATAAGGATTTTTAGGGGCATTATGATAGTGTAATGGAAACACATCTGCCCCCAAAAGTCCCTCATTTTCCCTGCGGTAATGAGCCAGGCAGGAAGTGGTAAACGTTGGAATATCTAGAGCAAAAACTAAAAGAGGGAAAAAATTTTAAGTTAGAAACAAACATTTTTAAACAGCAGCTTAAACTTTCATCATAAATAATATAACATTATGTATATGCTTATTCTCTTTCTGCAGTGAAATGATCTATCTGAATTACTTTATAATGGGCCATATGTATCAAAGTAAATGTTTAGAAACACTCAGTTACTCTTTCTATCTTTCCCCCTAAGCAACTTTGAAAATCAAGTATTTGGAATGCCGAAGTAGTTCAAATAAACCATGATAAATTTTTAAAATAAAATAAAAATATATAAATAGCACTTGGTTATTTCACCAACAAGCTAACCATCTCATTAAGCGGCTGATCCATAAATAGTCCTTATGGAACATGGAAAAGTCAATGTATAAATAAGCGTGGATGAAAATGTCCTAAGCCTTTGGCTCACTTTCCATTCTCAAACACTATATGAAGCCTATGTGGTGTAGGCATAGGCTGGGCCCTGGGCTAGTCAGAGCTTCAGAAAAGGGAAAAGGTAGAATCAATAATCCAGAACGATGCTTCTACTTCCCTTTCTAAATTTGTCCCTGATTTATGGGGTAACTGAGGAATAACTTTAACTTTTCCATATCTCAGTTTCTCCAGTGGACCTAGGTGACCTTCAATGAGCAAGTTTTTCCCTCTGTATGAAAAATTTTGGGTGGAGAGTTAATGCCTTCAAGCCAATAAGGGCTTCATTGAGGACACTGGCTGCTGAGTGAACTAACAAGAATCCTGGTGACTTGAGTTAACACTTCTCCCAAGGGGATTGATGCCTAGAGACACTTGCTCACTTAACAGGCTATGGCTCATATCTCACCAGGTCATCATAGTGAATTCCTGCAAAAAGTCTGCATGAAATCTGTGAATGGAGGGTTCCTTATAATGAAAATAAAAAAGCCAGGGAAAAAGCCATGACAACACAGAATGTACTATGGAGAGACTCTCTTTAGGCTCTCTTATACACATCAAATGGCAACAATTCATTGGCAGCAAATGAAAACAGACACCTGCACCTGTGGTAGTCAATCACCACCCTATGAGGACAAAAACTGGAGACCAATTCAGGCTGTTTCTGACAGGGAATGTTGCTAATTTAGCATTCCAATTAGAGAAACAGCACGTAGTGTCACAGGAAGAGTATTTCACTTGTAGTGAGGAGGACTGATCCAGCTTTATGACATCTACTGGCTATGGGTCACTTCACCCTTAGGAGCCAAAGTTTCTTCAAATGTAAAGTAGGCATAATAGTATCTATACTATCTTGCTCTCAGGGCTGTTGGGACAAACATGCTCTTGGAAACTTAAAGCAACTCCAATACACCAACAAAATCACAGAGCTAGTGGATGGAAATATGTGTGTGTATGTATATGCACACATATGTACGTGTGTATACATACACACATAGATACAATATTCTGTGGTGTTTGAGTCTATTCTCTGAAACTGTTTAAAGTAGGATATAAAATATCTTGTTTAGGTTTAACTGTGGGACCACTGAAAAGGCTGCCATTCAGAGAACTTGAAACTAAATATAGTGTAGTATATGGTGTCCAGCATGCACTTTTTTAATCCTATTTTAAGACACACTCAGAGATTCTTGAGCAGTTTAGGACCCATGAGGCTTTTCATTAGCAGGGGGTGGAGAAAAGTCTAGTCAGCAGAGTCCCAAATGTTTGGCCAGCTTCAGAGTTAAAGGAGAGCTAGTTTAAACTGCCCCAGTAAACAGTTACAGGGACCTAATGTTGCCCAGGTACACATGCACTACTGCTTTCTCCTCTGGATGTCTTATCTTGGCCAGCTAAGTTGAATTACCCAGCCAACTGTCCCTTTGTCCCTGCTTTCCCCTCCCCAGCTCTCGCGTGATGACACACTTACTGTTCAAATCCCTTTTCTCCCTAATGCTCCTCCCCAATACCCCTGGCCAACTTTTGTAATCTAAAGGCCAAAGTTTGACTGACTGTTGCTCTATACTGATAAACAGCAATGGACCAGGGTGTCTTCATGGATTTGGACTTTCTGTGGCTCAGTGATGACTAAGTGTACAGTAGCTTAGATTTATAAACAGCATTGCTGGCAAAGTGCCACCCCTTCCTTCACTGACCCTTCCTCTTCACCCTCCCACCCCCAATCCCCGAATTTAATTACTGCAACAGTGTTTGTGGAAAGCCAAAAAATGTTCTTATGCTCTCCACAGTGAACATCATATGCCCTGGTTTGTCACTTGGAACACATAAGGTAAAGGCACTGGTCTGCAACTAAATTTCTTAGGGCCAATTTTGATCTCACTAGGGAATAGATTGTTTCAATCTGGGATAACATCCTTTTTAACTTTTTCTTTAAGATTTTTTTGGAACTCACACTTAGGAAAGTGTTATTCCTTGTGAACCTGGATAATCAAGACAGTAAAATGACAGTAGAAGATAGTCTAAGAGCCTTGTAGTTCTCAGAAGCTTGCATCAGTCATGGGGCCATCCCTTGTGGACCCATATAGCTGCTCTTAGCCAGCAATTGCTGAGAGACAGCTCACAGACCAAAGAAAATTGACCTTAGTATTTTAGTAGAGTGTTGACTTGTGTTCAGCCTTTTTTTCCTACCTCCTCTACCTCCATTCCCCCAATTAGGAAACTGGACTGCAAACAGTCCACATGGGTCGTCATATAGACCGAAACGTGACTTTTGTCTCCGAGCTGTCAGAAGTGGAGGTTTCATTGGGTGGTGATACCGGCAGGCCCAACATTATTCTACACATGTCTCAGATAGGGCTTTCTAATTTTCTGAACTGCTCAATTTGAGGGAAAGTGTATATGCTAGAAAACATAACAGGGTAGAGCTGGGTAATCACCCATTGACTTATCCTTGCTCAGACTAAATGATACTGAAAAGTCTACATCTGCCATCCTCTTCCCATAGTCAAACTGAAGGTCTGAAGTAGCTTCTCTGATTCTACCCTTTACAGAGGCTTTTCCCAATATTGTGCACTAGCACCAGAAGCTTTAAGTTTCTAGGTGAATCTGCTATTTATGCTGCTGAAGACTGAACCCAAACAATTCACTTTGTACATGAAATCAGATGTTTCTTCTTGAAGATTATTTAAACTCAGGGATTTTTTTTCTGGCAGTTTTTCTGTAAATATTTGCACAAAGCCCTAATACACACTAAGAAAGCAGGACATGAATGTTGACTTCCCTGTCCAATATACCTATTGTGCATTTTGCAAAAAGAGAAGATCAGACCTGCTGGGCAGCTCCTATCACTATGCAATGGTCAGGGGACTATGTCAATTCTTTCCTTTTTTCCCCACTTTTTACTGTGTTATATGATACTCCTTTCCTTTTTAAACATGGTTTCTTTTCACAACTATTGCTTGCTGTAAAAAGTTTGCTTAGAATATTCACTTGGTATGAAAGGGCTATGTTCACTTTCATAAGTTTCTTTTTGGTTTTATTTTAACTCATTCTGAGTAGTAAGTGTGAAAAGTAGAAGTGGAGAAATTTGTTTCACCCTGGGTTTCAGGGCCAGGGCCAACAATGCAAAATTACTTATGTCCCAAAATGATTTGAATGATAGGGACCGGCCATTTTTGTCAATCTGGGATCTTTAAAGTAAATAGGCATTTTGCAAACTCCTATAAGATTGCTCTCCTGTCTTAAAAGCCACCCCCCCCATTTTGTTATTAGCCTTTCAACTCGAATTAAAAGTGGAGGTGGGTATTTCTACAATTAGTAAACTCTTTTTTGTTAAAATTCTGTTCTAAACTTAAGAACAATAAGGCCTTGGAATGGGAGAAGAGGAATTAAGGAGTGAGTTGGTCCCTCACACTCGGTCTTGAGTTTCCCAGTGTTTACTGTTTTTAATCATAAATACAAGTTTCTTTTTAAGGTAGTTCTTTTGCACTGCTAGGCCTCTCATCTTAAAATACTATATTATAAACGCAAGGCACATTAAACTTTTCAATGTCTAGTCATTTATCAAGACAATCTGTTCCCCTTTTTTTGTAAGACTACATATGGTTTGCATGTAATAGAGAACTAAATTCAAAGTATATTTTTAAATTGTCCTAAATCAACACCTTACGAAGAATCAAAATTACTTAATGAAACGTTTTACACAGAGATCAAGGGAGACTAAAATGTGTTCACTCTGTATAAGCAGGTAACACCGAATAGTGTTTTGTTTTTGTTTTTTACGGGAGGGAAGAACACAAAAGTGTCAAAATTTTTAGCACTGATTAATAGTGTCTTCTCACTGAAAATGACTGATTTGTAATGCTCTTTAAAGTGCCTGTTTCCAGACTCAGATGAAAATAAGTTTACTAAATGTATTCATAATTATATGCACGGTTTCAGTGTACTCTATATAAACAATGACTGTGCTGTTACGAATGCTAACATCAAGCCCTAAAATGTTTCATATTAACTACACACTAAATTCAGCCTGATTTTCCCTACTTAGTAATTGAGCAATTTAACATTCTGCTTAAATTCTTCTCTGGTGGGGCTGTATACTTTACTTATGATATGGTAATTTCACATATGGCATATTATTTGTAAAAAAATGTTATGAAGACAACTAGGTACCCTGTCCTTATTTAGAAAAAGGAAATATGATTTAACAATCAGGACTATAACATTTAGAGAAGTCAGAATTTCATTTTAAATACTTAACAGTGAATTGCTAACCACAGAGAATAGTGTTTCTTCATTGTGCTTTGAGTAGAGTAATATAGCTGTGAGTTAATATTAAGAAGAAAAACTGCTGCAAGGAAAAAATTTAGTCCTTGCCACGGCCCAACTGCACAAATATATTGTGTGTACATATATCTTGTCTATCTCAAACCCAATCTTTTATTAGGTACTTTGTGTTCAAAGTTTTCAGGTACAATTCACTTTTCTTTCACTATGAAAAGTTTACAATATACCCTGTTTCCTAAGTTAGTGCCCACAATAAAGGGGGAAAAAATGAGCCTCAGCTCAGAAAGTTAACTTTCTCAAAGCTTCATTTGCAACTGCAGCACCTATACCTCGAAAGGAAATTTCCCTAATCAAGACAACCCCATTTTCTTATAAAAATTACTTACAGTCTAGTAACAAGATATTCTAAAGAAGTCTAAACTCTCCAAAGAGGGGGAAAAAAAAAAAGCAAAACTCCAGTAAAGGTCAATCCTTTTTGACCAGAAAAACCCAGGGCAATTACAATTCACGGCTTCATTGAGGGGTTTTAAAAAGTCTAACACTTCTTTATATGCTACTCTAGTTCTCCACCCTTTCCCCAAAAGTCTGCTGGCTAAAGCATCTCCTTAACTCTTCTGCATTAAGCTACGGAAACACAAATTGCACTTTTGCTTCCTAAAGGGTCTCTTTTGGGTTTCCTAATGAGGATCTTAAAAAAAAAATCACAGTTCTTAAGAACAACCATAAACACATGAAGTCCATGCTCCTACATATCTCCAATCATTCTTTCTGAGTTACAAAACATACAAGCGTATATAAAGCAAAATCCTCTCTTCCTCTGGCAGAGAAAGGGCTGAAAACATGTATTTATCCAAAGCATGTAGTATTAATGATGTAGTATTAATGCTGTAGACATGTAGTTTTAGCTCACTGCACCCTACAAGAGCCACTGGGGGCTGGTTTCCTTGTTGACTAAAGTGACCACCAAAAGCGGGACTTTGTGGGCCAGTTGGATAAAACATAAACTCATCTCGCCCTCAAAACCCCGACTCTGGAATCACAACCATCAGAGGCTCCTTTGCTATAGCAGGTACATCTTACACAGAACAGCGAATCAAACAAGGGAAGGGATTGCATGGGTAGCAGTTTTGAAATTACTGCGTCATCAGAGAAATAATCATTTGGGTTACTCAGGACAGTTCAGAGCTAAGTCATTAATGCATATGTATCTGTCTATAAGTCTGTGACTTCACTGAAATTAAGGCAAGTACTTCAAGATCATTTTTTTTTTAAACCTTGCATCTTATGCCTTATTTCCTAAGTTTGGCAGCCAACATTTCCTTTAGAAATATATTCTATTTGGACAGGATTCAGCTAAAGAAAGCTTAAACTTTTTTTCAGTGAAAATCTCAGCGTACCCAGACCCTCGATAAACTGGACACAAAAAAGATTTCCCTTAGTAAAGTAAAAATCTGCAGTTGTCTCTTCATCTACATATTTAAATTCCCCACTTCATTTCAAACTAAAGTTTAGTTATTTTTGCCTTTAATTGACTCTCATTAAAGTCAAATTTGCTGCTTGCTGAGATTGGTGTAATTTATTTCCATCTTAATAGCTCCAATTAGGAATTTAACACAATGGTGGTTATATTTCAGAAATTGGCCGCTGGGCCCTTTCCCCACCCGTGTGTGTGTGTGTGTGTGTGTGTTTCCCCACAACTTCTCCTAAAAATAAAATATAAATATGGATGTGTCCTCAAAGGATCTCAGACACACATTCCATGGCTCTCCTTGGTGGGGGGCTGGGGAAGGAGAGTGGGTAAGAGACAGAGAGAAAAGAAAACAAGAACTCCTAAGTCAAAATGCCCTTTTCTTTTTGTTTATTTTCCAAGTCCGGCTGAAGCAACTTTGTTTTTATCTCTACTCTGACACACAGATACACACCCCCAAGGCTGTCTAACCCATGCTTTTTTTTTTTTTTTAACTTCAGGCACACAAAAGCCTAGGCCATGTCCCTTTAGGGCATCTCCCTTCTACCCTGTCTCCTTTTGGGGATGAGTTTTGGATGCAGATTCACTGTTTGGGGTCCCTCCTGGGCTCTAAGATTCCCTTTCTCGTGCTGCTCCTGGGGCACATGACTTGGTCCCTCAAAGCGGGCCCTGGAAGTTCCGTCTTCCCCATGGCAGCTGGAGGACACACCTCGGAGTGTAAGCCAGGCCTGGGACAGACACGTGTGTGAATCCCGAGTTGAGGGAGGGGACGCTGCCCTGGCCCCTGCCTCCGGCTGCGAGTCGGGGATATGGGGCAGAGTGGGGGGGGGGGCGTGCTTCCTAGGCTGTAGGCTGGCACGGACCGGCATGTTCTTTGAATGGCATTGTTACCCAGGGTCATCGTTAGTATCATGCAGAACTCTTAAAACGCGAGGGGGGAGAGGATGGGGGGGAGGGGGACCCTCAGGGAGGCGAGGTGGCAGTCTTTGCAATACATTCAAGCTGCCTCATTAATTTTTAATTAAGTGCGCCGGAGGAGGAGGAAGCGCCGAGCCCAAGCCGCCCGGCGGCGCCCCCCCCCCATCTCCTCTATCCACCCGCCCCCCCCCGCCACACATACATAAGAAGGGGGGTCTCTCCTCCGTCGCCCCTCAGTTCTGACAACGCTCGGGCTCCGGAAGGCTGTGGCGCGCGGCGGCAAAGCCCAGACAAGCGTGTCGCGCCGGGTCCCGGGGGAGCGCCCAGGTGCCGCCGCCGCCCGCTCCCCCGCAGCCCGCTCGGAGCGGCCCTTTGCTTCCCCAGAACACACCAAAGGACTCACTCTTCCCACAGCAGCCAGGACGTCGGGGCCGCGGGGCAGAGCTCCTAGCCCCCACCCCACGCTCTAGGCAAAATAAAATGACCAGAATCCGGCCAGCACCACCCCTTCTCTGCCAGCTGCTCCTCTTTCCAGGACCCCATGGTCCTTTCTCCCTAACCTCCCTCCCCACCTTGCCCCCTTCCTGCTTGCCCCGCCGCTGGTCGCAGCCCCCACGGCCGCGCGCGCTGCGGTCCACACCTGCCGCTCCCGCGAACCCAGTCCCCCGTGGGGTGCTATGCAGAAAGGGAAGAGTCGAAGAGGGAGAAGGTGGGGGGCACTTACCAGCGAATCCATCCTCCCGAGGGTCTGCAGGGAGCGCTCCCCTGCTCCGCCTGTCACTGCTAGGGAAGGTGGGGGCCAGGGCGGGGAGAGAAGCAGCTGCCAGCCTGTACTGCCCCGGCCCGGGTGCCGCCTCGATCCCCAGCAGATCCCTGACTCATTCTGCCATCTCGCCCCGTCAGGCTCCCCGCAAACATTTCTTCACCGCGACCACGCCACGATCTACCCAGAGGCCACATCCAGTGTGGCTGGGCGAGGGGGGGAGGGGGGGCAGGAAGGGCAAAAGAGGGGAGTGAGAGGTTGGAAAAGCACCCTCCCCCCATATACACACCTCTCATTCCTAGGAAGGCCCCTTTAACCACAAAAATAAAAATTAAAAGTGCAAAAGGAAAAAAAAAATCTCTTTTTACAGAGAGGGGGAGATGTTGCTGCGCCCAGCCTCCGTCGCTGCCACAAAGACAGCTCCCCTCTACCCCCACTCCCTATCGCCCCAACCAGCTCCAGGTCCTCCTCTCCTCGGCTCTACTCTTCTTTCTGCAACGTCGTTGCAAAGCTGCCCAGCGCCCTGGAGCTGGGACCCAGGCCATCCGCCCTATAGCAGGGCTGGGAGAGGCGGGGGATGATCTGGGCTGGGCTGAGGTTGGCAGGGGCGGAGGGGGGGGGGCGGAGGTGTTGGTGGCTACCTCGACTCTAGAGCACCCGAGAAATAGGCAAAAACCGAGAGTAAGGGGACTGTGATGATTTGGGGGTTGGGGTGGAGGTAGGGGGAGAGCTTTTTCCTAGAAGCTGTCTCCAAATATAGTAACAGTGCTGGGGCATTCCTAGAAATGAGGGAGACATCAACACAAAAGCCGTGGGGGATAGCCCGCGTCTTCCCGACTCGGAAGTCTGCATGTGGAACAGAACTCCCCCAGCACCCCTTTCATCCCCAGGGTAGGAATTCAAGGTGACTACTGTTTGAGACCCTTCCTGAAGGCTATTGTTGCAGGTAGCAGTTTAATTTCCCTCAGCTATAGTTGCCCTTCCATCGATGGCTTGATGGCTTTCCGATTTGCCGGGGGGGGGGGGGGAAGGGGGGCGGTAATTGGACTTGCCTCCACACACACCCCCACTCCAGAAAAACTTTGAATTTTCGGAATGCAGGGATTACTTTCAGAAAGCACCTGTACCTTTCAGTACAGTACAAATACCTACCCAATCCCCACCAAAAAAGTTGTGGGTGGGTGGGGAGTGTTTCCCCAAAAGGCCCCTTACGTCGCCAGTATTCAATGCTAGTGATTTGTCAAGATATTTTAAGAGGTGGGGAGGTAAGGGGAAAGAGACACTCTTTGCTACCCGGAGCCCTGGAAAAGGCTTCATTTTTCTTTTTATCTTCTTGTTGGAATTGGAAACATGGTATGGCTTTTAACTCCTGTGCTTAGTCAAAAATCACAAGTGGCGTGAAGGAAAGCCGGACACTGTGTAGGGCCCTACTTAAGGAAGCTGCAATATTAACTAATGGGTAATTCTTTGAAACTAACTTGGCCTCTGGTTCCCTCCCTCCCCCACCTCTCTCCCTACTATCTACCAATCCTTTGACCAACTTGGTGCGAAAGCTCTCTGAAGTCTTCCCGGTCCACCCCCTCTCGCCCCCTCCCTCCTTTTCCAGGACTATCTAGATAAGAAAGGCTTATCTTTTAAAGAGCCAGGCTCCTGCTGTGAAACTCGGGGTGACACTTCTGGAGAGTATGAACTGAAGATTCCCTTGATCATAAAAAAAATGTATTTGCTGTCCTCTGTTGGTCACACTGGTTGTCACAAGCAAAAACAAATCATCGGATGAGTGTACTATTCTTGGTCTAGTTGGAGTGAAGTCTTGTGTTTGCTGTACTTTCATAAGCCAGGATGAAAAATCAAACCAGACACAAGGCACCCCTTATCCTCCATCCTTTAGAGGGACCTAGATTCCCATGAATCCAAGTTAGGTGACAATTCCTCTTTGAATTTCCTTTCTGGTGTGTAAAGTCTCTTCACCACAGAAATACTGAAATCTCGTTGCTTCGAGGGAGACAAGAATGGAAGGGGGATGGTACTGCAGGAGAGAACACTCACTGGCTTTGGAGGCAAAGGAAGGAAGGAAACAAGCATTTATTAAGCACCTACTATGTGCCAGGCACTGTGCTAAGCACTTTACAATTATCAACTCATTCGATCCTCAGCAACCCTGGGGGGTAAGTCCTATGCCCGTTTTAAAGTCCAGGAAACTGAGACAAACAGTTTAAGTGACTTTCCCAGGGTCACAAAGCAAGTGTCAGAGGCTGGATTTGATCTGAGGTCTTCCTGACTCCAGGCCCAGAGTTCAATCCCCTTTGACAGCTAGCTACTTAGGAGCCAGTCTACTTCTATCCTGTGACCCTTGCTATACTACCAGTGTGACCTTGATCAAGCCACTTAACTTCCTTGGTCTTCAGTCCTTTCATTTGTAAAATAAAGGAGTTGACTAATGTCTTCCCTCAGAGATTACCTTCCATTTACAGCTTGGCACCCCCCCCCCCCACGCATACACACATTTGTGTATATATATACATGTATACATATATATACATATATATATAAATATATATAGTTATTTGCATGCTATCTCTCTCATTAGAGCCTTCAGGAGGGCAGGAATTGTTTTTGCCTTCTTTGTATCCCCAGAGTTTAGCAAAATGCCTGGCACACAGTGCTTTTAAGATGTTTGTTGGCTAACTGTCTGACCTGATAACATCTGAGTTCCCTTCCAGCTCCAGATCTATGATCCCATGATGCCTTGAGTATGAGTGAGGCTAGGCACATGAATAATGATGATAATAACTCACAATAACATTAAAAAGGACTTTCTCCAGCAATTAACCTGGGAGATAAGTAGTGGAGTATTATCCCCTTTTTACCGATGAGGAAATTGTGGTTCAGAAAGGTTGAATACCTTGCCCATGGTCACATTTATTTATACGTTATTTAAACAAGGTAGTGGGATGTTTGCTACTCAGATAATAGGACAATATCAGGCTTCCTGTAAATGAATGATGTTGAGGTTCACCCTATCCTACCCAATTTCGATACTGCTATTGAAGATTGGCCAACTCTTTGTGACCCCATTTTAGGGTTTTCTTGGCAAAGATACTGGAATGGTTTGCCATTTTCTTCTCCAGCTTATATTACAGATGAGGAAACTGAGGCAAAGAGGGTTAACATAGTTAGTAAACGTGTAGGGCCAGATTTGAATTCAGGGAAGAGGAGTCTTCCTGACTCTAAGCCCAGTGTTGTATGCGCTGTGCCCGATTTAGACTCTACAGGTAGATAAAAGAAAAAGAAACATTTTAGCAAGTATTGATGGAGTGGGATGGTCTGGAAGATCCCAGTCATCCTCATTCACCTGGGTTCCTGTCCCACCTGACATTGTGTGACCCAGCAGGTCCCAGCTTCTCAGAGCTCTAATTAATTCTTTAAGAATGTACGTTGTAGGGAAGAAGCACACCTTGCTTGGAGAGGGAATTCCCTTATTGCAGAGTGCTATCAGTGAAATCACAGGTCCAGGGAATGAATATAGTTAAAGAAATTTTCTGTGGTCACAGAAAGTGTGAACATTTCTTAACTAGGCTATGTGGAGACAGAAACTTATTTTGAAAGAGCAAACGCTCTGAAGACACTTTTTTTTAAGCTGTTTTTTTTAACTGCTTTATTACTTGGTTTTATGAATGTTAACTTTGTTTGCATCGAATCAGTAGGACTGGTTCTGAAATACCACTTTGGCACTTGGTCCCCAGTTCAAATGGGGAAAGATATGGCTGCAGTTAGATCAGGGCCAGAGGCAAAGAAGGTGGCATCAAAGACTGGATCCACCAGATTAAAATCTGCTTGCTAGGCTTTAGGGGTGAATTCAAACCCTTAGGGTCAGATCTGAGGGAGACATGGTTAAAGGCCAGATTTAATAGGTAGGAGGTAAGTTTACATTATTCTCAAGAGACGGGGGCCAAGTGGGCCAAAGGCACTTGTGATTTGCCAGGGGTGGCCTGTAAAAGGACTGCCAGAGACAAGACACTCTGAAGAGGGCAATTAGATGCTTGTCCAAGGGAAAATAGGGAGTGAAAGGCAATCCTACGTTTGACTTTGCTTGGCCAGTTGTAGTGCCTGGTGCTCCTGGAAGTTGCCCAGTGTCTGAGCCTGGCATTTCAGAGGTTATAGTGGGTAGAGAATATTTTCCCCAAATCCCTGCCATGATTCTGAGAACTGGATAAGGCCTTTCCACTAAGCCAGAAATCATTCCTGAATGGGAGAGAGCACGAAGAGTGGAGTCTTCCAGCAGGACTGAAGGGCTCCTTTGCCAGGTCACTGGAGCATATACCTGAGATTCCAAAGCAGGCCCAGTGTGCTTTGGTGGAAACCCTCTGGTCCACTGGGATAGTGCCATCCTCTTTACCCCCAAGGTCTTTTGGCAACACATGAGGGAAGCATTCAATCTTTCCATTTGCCTTCTATCTTTCCTCATCACCCAACTCCACTATGAGCACCCTGAAAATGGGGGGCCCTGTCTGTACACATTCAAAACTGCATAGAGCCTGGACATTTCATTCAAACATAAAATAATAACATTAACTTTAACTTGAAATGCCTTCAAGCCTCCATCTCCAGCCCCCATCCCTCCACACTCCTACCTCCTACCCCCTTGTGTCTCTCCCCCACCAGGAAAGGCATCCAACCAACGCTTTTCCCAGCTGTAAGGAAGAGTGGAAATTTAGGTCAAGGACAGGTAGGTAAAATACACAGCTCTGCAAAAGTGCCTCGGGCTCCTGAGTGTCAGTGAAAAGGAAGCAGGCTTTTTCTCCATTTCCTTAAATGCTAGTCAGAATCTTGGTTTAGGATTGGCTACTCAAACATTTATGCATCAAGATAAAAAAAAGTCCCAGAAGCTGCCTGCCTGTTTACATCAGTTTTCCTGTTCCTACCCTATGAATGAAACTGGGAAAGGAGAAAAAAAATTAGCAACAACCTAAATGAAGATCATAGGATTCTCTTCCTCCATGGAAGGGCTTGGATTTAGGGAATAACATCTGTTCTGCTTGGTCAGCATACAGAACAGATACTAAGCAGCACTTTGAATTCCTTCTTCATCTCCTCTCGTCCACACAATGGAATAGGTAAGGGAAAAAATGTGGCTTCAGTCGAAAGGGTCATACTATCTATCTCCCTGCCCTTCCAACTCTCACACCATTTACAATGATGTGTTCAGATTTCCCATGGGTCAGAGAGATCTAATTTCCACTAAGCACAGAGAAGTAAGTTGTTCTGTGGTGAGATTGTTGAGCCTTAGATAGCGAGGTTCCAGTTCTGCTCTGAACCATTTTAAATTTGGTTGGTTTGTCTTCAAGGGTGTATATATGAGTGGGTATATCTTTGCTGTCTACCACTCCAGTTTAACCAAATTGGAAGAGCATTCCTGATTTTTGCCTCAATGGAATGAGGTCCAGAGGTCATATGGTCTGGCCTGAATCGAGCCAGGGGTTAAGACCTGAGGCAACCAGCACCTCGAAACATAGACTGTTTTACCATCTAACATCAGCAGTTCTCTGAATGTCTGGCAGAGCTGTGGAGACAGTTTTGGTCTTGAAGTTAGAAAGACCTGGGTTCAAATCCTGTCTCTAACAACTGTTCAACCTAGAGCAAGTCTTAACAGGATGACATATTTAGAGCTGGAAGGGACCTGGTCCAATCTGTTCATTTTATAGGTAAGAAAACTAAGGCCCAAAGAGGTCAGGTGACTTGCCCAGGGTCACACAGCTTATGAGGATGTGAAGCAAACTTCAAATCCAAGTCCTCCTGATCTCACTTATGCCACAACAGCTTTTATATGCCTTTGGCAGCTCCCTAAGACCTGTCAATTAAGTCTTATTTAATTCAATTCAATAAGCTCTTATTAGAGCACTTGGCTTTGTGCCTAGCTCTGTCATTGGCTCTAGGGATGCAAAGAAAAAGTACAAATAGTCCTTGCTTGCAAGGAGCTTATATTCTTTTAGAATGTCAGAGGAAAGTTGCTATCTGTTTTGGTAGAGGGACTGACGACACCAGGAGTTCCCACTGAGGCCATCTCAGATCATTTGAGTATTTGCCTTTGTGTGCATTATGTTATCAGTGGGCATGGATGGCTTGTTGGAAGAAGTACCCACATATATGAGAGCGCTGATCCATTGAAGCCCATACATATCCATATGCATATCCATATGTGTGCATAGCATTTATGGATGGTTTATCAGTATAAATAACTCACATCTGCGTATTTTTATGTTGTTATATATATTCTTTAATCTCTGGGCATCCTGGAGAATAGACGAGCACTCAAGCATAAATAATATTCTTTCTTTCCAGGGTGGAAGGGGCGGTGGGGGAGAGGGATGGGGAAATATACCAGGTGTTGCTGTTCAAATCCTTCCCAGAAAACAGGGCTGGACATGATGTACTCAGTGGTGCTGACAGCATCAAAGGTTTCTTCCCTTCTCTGAAGAGGATCAAATGAGATGATGTATATAAAGCTCTTTGTGAAACTTAAAAATCTCTATATGGATGATGATGATGATGATGATGATGATGATGATGATGATGATGATGATGATGATAATGATGATGGTGGTGGTGGTGGTGGTGGTAATGACTCTAAACTAGGAGACCATCATCTTGGCATATAGTATTCTCTCTTTCCTTCTTCCTGTTACCCTTAATGGCCAAGCGTAGGTGTTGTGGAGGCCACATAACCTGAGCATATGCCCAGTTCCACTCTAAACTGCTTTGAATTTGATTGGTTTGTCGTCAAGGAATTCAGAATGAGTATATCTTTGCTCTCTACCATTCCAATTTAACCAAATTGGAAGATCTAATCTTTGGGGATTGAGCGAGCAACGCTTATGCCAACATTACCTTATGTCCTTGTCAAAGCAAGTGGATTTTCTTTTCTTTTCTTTTTAGTTTAAAAACATTTAAACAAGATTTTTATTTCTTTTCTTTTCTTTTCTTTTTTTTAATTTTTATTTTTAGTTTGTAACACACGATTCTACATAATTTTGAGTTCCAGATTTTCTTCCCTCCCTCCCTCCTCCCTCCCCAAGATGGCATGGAATCTCACATAACTTCCATGTATAACTTGGCATTGAATTAATTTA
>CM053624.1:251782283-251814128 GCA_028646595.1 Phalanger gymnotis | reverse complement strand
ACTCAGGTACTCCCACTACTTGGCCACTGAAGCCCCACTTCTATTTCCTCTGTTCCAGCATTCTCCCCCCGCCCCCCGAATTCTCTGGGTGGGGAGGGGAGGGATTAGAGCCATTTACCTGGCCATTATGTCTCCCGGAAGTTCAAGAAGTGTTTCATACCTTTGGGCTGCAAGCCTCAGCAGTTGGTATGTCATGGTCTGTGGCGATGCGCTGCCTCTTGTTGCTTCCACAGAGTGCTATCCTGTACTGGGAGGCCTGGGGATCTCCGCTAGTTTTGGGCGCCCAGGTTTCTCCCAGCCTGTCTCCCATGTGGGTTTCCCGGCCGGCTGATTCCGCTTTGGTCTGGAGCAGCTCCGCACACTGAGCCCTCTCCTAGCCCACAGACTCGCTCCTTCGGCCTTTCAGACTCTCCTGGCTGGGAAATTTGCCCCACTCAGACTTCTCGTGGTTTCTAACTCTCTCAAATCTGCTCGAATTCACTTTTTTATAGGAATCAGACAGAACTTGTGAGAGAGCTCCCGTAAGACGCTGTTTTCATGTGGCCATCTTGGCTCTGCCCCTCCTAATCCCTAAACAAGATTTTTGAGCATGTGGATTTTCATAGTGAGGCATCCTCTTGTTTCTGAAAATGAATTTACTTTCATAAAAGGTAATGATGGAGTGCTGGGGTGCTTGTGCTTGGACCCCAATTCCAAGATCACATTTCTCCGTAGCCTCAAAACATTATCCCTGACAGTTTTTCCCCAGCACAGGTACACTATGCCTAGCAATAACTCATGAGTGGACCCCAGTAAGAAAAACTATCTTTCCCCACAATCACTCATGAGCAGGCCCCAGTAAAACAAACTGTCTTTCCCCATCACGAGAACAAGCTGACTTCTGAAGAAATTCTCTTGTAAAACAAGACTATCTTGTAACCACAGAATTATCATATATTGATTCCCAAAGTTATCATATACAATCCAGAGGTCAAGCTATAGACATCAACTCTCAAAGCTATCTTGCCACAGATATAACAGACCAAAAATACACCCCTGAGAAACTCCTTCCCCTGGTTTCCAGTAGTGAATCACTCCTGTGACCTAGGTTGTAAGTTATCACCTAATTAGCATATCTGCCAGATAATCTACTGCTTTTCCTATATAAGTTTTAGCATCATTCCTGTTTGGTTGCAGATTCCTTAAGAACTCTTGCTCCATGAAAAGCATAACAATAAATCTTTGCCACCTTGATTTAAAGAATGCTTAAATCCATGAATTCATTCCAGAGGACCCTATCCAGTACTCCCATCCTTGAAGCCATCCCTGAATCCCCACCCTGCTCCCCCTCCCTCCGCCCCCTCAAACTGAATGAACATCACACTGTACATTCTATTCATGATGTGGTTTAATATTCTGTTTAGTTGTTTGTACGTTTTACATTCCTGTGTCCACCTACTGGTGCTTGTCTTACACTGGAAACCCACGTCACCCCCCAAAAGTCAGAGGGTTCTGAACTATGTAATTCTTTTTCTTCACTCATATATCATCATTTTCATTCAGGTCCTCATCACTTCTCTCCTGGACTATTACAATAACCTCCTACTGAAATCTCTCTACTCAAGCTTCCTCTCATTCTAATCCATCCTCTATAGAACAAAGCAATTTTCCTAAAGCACATATCTGATCGTGTTGTGTCTCACCTCCTCACTCAATGAACCCCAGTGGCTCCCTGTTATGTAAGGATCACACATAAACTCATTTGTTTGGCATTTAAAACTTTTCACAACTTGTCTTCTTTCTAGTCGTCTTTCATACTACTCTTCCCCACACACTCTTCAGTCCAGCCATACTAGTGTACTTGCTGTTCTCAACAAATATACTGCGTCTCCTGACTATGTGCCTTCATATGCCAGATATTGTTGAGGTTCAGTTGTGCCCGACTCTTTGTGACCCCATTTGGGAATGCTGTTTCCTCAGCTCCACCTCACCAAGAAAGCCTGATTTGCTTGAATATTCCATTTCGGCACCATTTGCTTCCTAATCCCCGCTAACTGTTAATGTACCCTTTCTCAAAATGACCTTGTATTAATTTTGCATATGTTTGCGTGCATGCTTATTGTTTCCCCTTTTAGAATGTGAATGTCTTGAAGACAGGTCACTTCCCTTTTGTTTTTGTAGCACGGCGCTAGGCTTGTTGTACATGGTCGTTGACGATGATAGGATTTCATGTGCAATTAACTGCTCAGTGAATGCTGTTTGATGATGGTGAGAAGAGAGTACCTTGTAGAGGAGTTTTTAATGACAGGAAGGAGGAAATTTCTTAAGAGCTAACTCCATTTAGTCAGCCAACCTAAAAACAGATTTGTCCATTTAACTTTCTACTACATAAGCTTACACCTTTAGGACTGGGAAATATTGAGGCTTCTCCTATGGAAATGACTTCCGTTTAAAGGCTTCGTGAAATGACTCATCACTTAGTTGTTTTTTGTGGCTCTTTCTTGAGAGCATTAATTTTGCCTCTAACCACCAGGTGGCATTCATATCCATTCACTGGGAGTCCTATGGTCTCGCTCAGGTTTGCTCATGCCCACATAGGGCAGAAGTACTCTGTATGCTTGTCAGAGTCAGCAACCTTCTGTCCCTTAGCTCTGCTGCTGTTGAGGATCTCTCCCTATCAAAATTAGCTCTGAGGCTCCCACCAGTTGGCAAACTCCATTTCCTTTTTTGGAACTGGCTAATTTTCAGTGGCAGCAGCTAGGTTGGTGCAGTGGATAGGGTGCCAGGCCTGAAGTCAGAAAGACTAATCTTCCTGAGTTCAAATCTGGCCTCAGACACTTACCTAGCTGTGGGACCCTGGGCAAGTTGCTTAACAATGTTTGCCTCAGTTTTGTAAAATGAACTGGAGAAGAAAATGACAAACCACTCTTGTATCTTTGCCAAAACAAAAACAAAAACAAAACCTAACTCCAAATAGGGTCACAAAAAGCAGGCTCGACTGAAATGACTGAACAACAACATTGAAAAAATGAGTGCTAGTCATATGATCTTGGTATAATATCAAACATTCTTGGCTACTCCATGTAGTGTTTGCTCAGTATATAATCTATATGCAAATATATAATAAGTAGACAATGTACAATAAATATATAAAAATTTGCAAAGTTACTATTACTAGCCTGGGGAAGCTAAGTGGCATAGCAGAGAGAATGCCAGGTCTTGAGTCAGGAAGACTGTGTTCAAATCTGGCCTCAGACACTTATCAGCTGCATAGCCCTAGGCAAGTCACTTAACCCTGTTCACCTTAGTTTTTCTTCTGTAAAATGAGGTGGAAAAGAAAATGGTGAGCCACTCTAGTATCTTTGCCAAGAAAATCCCAAATGGGGTCACAAAGAGTCAGACACAACTGAAAATAACTGAGCCTCAACAATGACACTACTACGCCACTACTCTCCTAAACTCCACTAAAGTCCTCCAGACAAAGGATCTGTCTGGACCCAAGAATTCTGGGAAATGTGCAGTTTGAGTTTATTTAGTTATCCCCCTGCTATTCCCCTCTGAGGGCGCAAAGGGGTACCAACTTAATGTTCAACTCACTGAACGAAAAGGCTGAAACTCTGAGGGAGCTTTGGACCTCCCAGCACAGGTGATGGACTTGGGGTCTCAGCTCACTTTAGGGAGTAGAACTCAAATCTGGTATAAATGGGAATAAATTTCCTGGGGCTTCAGCAGTCACGTTGCTGGCTGAGACTTCTGATTCCTTCTGGCCTCTATTACCCCGTTATGGAGCTAGATGAGCTGATCTGTAAGTCAAAGATCTTTGAGTCTCTTTCTCTCTCCCACCTCAAGTGGCACCCCTTTGCTTCAGCTATGTCTCCCTTCTCAGCTCTTCTCCCACATCCTAGCCAATCCTCTACTTCTCCTCACAGCAGGATTGTGGGAGGGGCACTGTGCCCCTAATTATTCTGTCTCTTCGTCAATAAACTGAGAATTGCACTATGTACATCATGGGGCTGCTGTGACAAAAGCACTTTGTAAACCTTTGCAATATATAAATGAGTTGTTCTTTATTATTTTTTCAGTACTTCAAAAAATTCATTATTCCATTCATATAGCAACTAGGTGGAGCAGTGGTTGGAGTGCTAAGCCTGGGGTCAGGAAGACATGAGTCTAAATCCCACCTCATATATTTACTAGCTATGTAACCCTGGGAAAGTCACTTAAACTCTGTCTGCATCAGTTTCCTGGACTGGAAAATGGAGATAATCTTAGTATCTATTTTTCAAAGTTGTTATGAAGATCAAATGAGAAAATATTTGTAAAAAAAAATGCTTAGCACAGTGCCTGGCATGCTGTTGGTGCTCCATAAATGCTTATTCCCTCCTTTCTCATGTGACTATTCTCTCTGCCAACATACATAGCAATTCTGCCAAGACTCAGTAGACAAACTTTTTGAACTGGTCTGAAAATTCATTGCCTGGTTAACAGTCTTCTGGTGACTGGTCCATCTGATTTTAGCTAACTAAGTTGGTTTTCAGACATTTAATCATCACTGGACCCACACTGAAAACTTGTCTTGCTTGGTTAGGACTATCAGAACTTGTTCTCTTGCAGTATAGCCTTTAAGAATCTAGAGATAAGATGGGATATCTGTGTTTCTTACTTTCTTTGGTTGAGTACAAGGACTCTTTACTGCCCAACATATCACACTTTTACTGCTGGGTTTGGCATTCAAGGCCTTCAATGATAAAATTACATAACTTACATAACTAACCTTCCCCAACGCATTAAACTGTTACTCTTCAATTTGGCATTTAAGGACTTCTATAATAAGATTGTCCTCTTATATAGCTAGCCTTATACCTTAATATATACCTTCTCTTTAAATAAGCCAGCCTCTTAACTGTCCCTTCAACTAGCCACACTCATCTTTCTTCTACACTTGGCACATGTTTTTCTCCCACTTGGAATGCCTCTTTCTTTCTCTCCATCTAGCCACTTTTTTTTTTGGCCAGTGACTTTTTTAAAAAATTATTTATTTTTAGTTTTCAACATTCACTTCCATAAAATCTTGAGTCCCAAATTTTCTCCCCATCTCTTCCTCCCCTCCACCCCAAGACATGTAATTTGAAATAGGCTCAACATATACATTTATATTGAACCTATTTTCACATTAGTCATGCTATAAAGAAGAATTAGAACCAATGGGAGAAACCATGAGAAAGATGAAACAAAAAAAAAAAAGAGAGAGAGAGCAAACAGTATACTTCAATCTGCATTCAGACTCCATAGTTCTTTTTTCTGGATATGGACAGCATTTTCCATCATGAGTCCTTTGGAGTTGTCTTGGATCTTTGCATTGCTAAGAAGAGCTAAATCAATCAAAATTAGTCATTGCACAATGTGGCTGTTACTGTGTACAATGTTCTGATTCTGCTCCCTGCACTCAGCATCAGTTCATTCAAGTCCATCCAGCCACATTTTACCCACACTTTCAGGTACAGGTGAATCCTATTTCTTGTATTACTATATCTCATATTTGTCTCTTCCTTTTATGAAGTGCTGTAATATTTATAGTCAATATTATACAATTTTCCTTATTAATATATATACTGTTACCTTATTTTTAAATGTATAACTGAAAGTTCCTCGAGGACATGTCTTTTATTCCTTTTGTTATTTCCCACAATTCTTAGCACCAAGCTGGGTACATAGCAAGCATTCAATAAATACCCAACTGATTAATTGATTCGTTCAGAGAGTCGTTTGCTGAGCCACAGGCTTTAAGGAAAACAAATAAGAGTTAATGAATTGTGTAGAGGACTGTTATCTATTTGGTTTAATTATGTCAATGAGAACTTGTAAGCAAGATTTATAGGCAAACCTCACTGTGAATAATCTAATCATGGATGATGAAGAATTGATTGACCTGGATCCACTAATGGTCAGATGATATCCATGAAACAGATTGAGTGATCCTAGGATCCCTAGATTCTTGGCCATTACATGGGCTTTGTAGTAGTAGCAGGCCACTCAGTACTGCTCCCTCTCCTCCTCAGAAAAATGCAAGATTATCAGGTTATTCCACAGTTCAGCAAAGAAATATTTCATTATCTTTAAAGAGAGTCATTCCTCTGTATGAGATGGAGATCCTCTAACATTTTAGCTCATTGAAGGCCTGGTGATGACAATTCAAGAAGTACAGAAGCCACCTAATCCAATTTGCCTCTGAATAAAGAGGTAGGCCACTAGGTGGTACAGTGGATAGAATTCAGGACCTCGAGTCAGGAAGATGAGTCTGGATCCCATCTCAAATACTTACTAGCTGTGCGAACCTGAGCAAATCTCTTAATCCCGTCTGCATCAGTTTCCTCAATTGAAAAATGGTGATGATCATAGCACCTGCCTCTCGGTTACAAGGATTAAATGAGAACAAATGGAAAAGTACTTTGCAAACCTTAACATGCTTTATAGATGCTAATTTTATTATTATTATTATTATTAATTTCTCCCATGTGGCAGCTTTTCATATTCTTAAAGATAAAAATAAGGTCACTCACAAATTTTGTCTTCTTTAGGTTAAACATTCCCTGTTCTTTCAGTTGATCTTTATATGACATGAACTTAAAGCCTTCTCCATTCTGGGGACAGCATGCTGTTGCTCCCTGGCTGATCGATGTCCTTCCAAACTGTGGTGCCCAGAGCCAAACACAATACTCTGGTCTGTTCCAAACAGAGTCCAGGAGAGTTTCTCCCTCATTGTTCCTGAAAGCTATCCGTCTCTTAATGCAGCCCCAAATCACATTAACTTTCTTGGTGGTCATTTCACATTGTGTATTCCCATTGAGCTCAAAATCCTCTAAAACCTCAAGATCTTTTTCAGAGAAACTATCTAGGTACAGCTACTCAACTTGTACTTATCAGCTTGATTTTTTTAGCCAAATAGAAGGCTTGATGTTTAGCTATATTTAATTCCATCCTGGGATTGCAGTGATTCTTGTGACTGAAAAAAGTGTGTGTGTGTGTGTGTATATGCATGTATGCATGTGCACGCATGTTTAGTAGAGCAATCAGTTCCTTTTGGAACCAAATGGTCAAATGTTCAGCACTCTAGCTTTTTTTCCAGCAAACTTTCGTGTTTACTGACACACAACTGACATCTGAGGGTTATCTGTACTTGTATAGAGACTTAGAAACTATCAAGGAACCTTGTGCCCATAGGAAAGAATGGTAAGTGATAGCACTTCTGCCAACTACCTTGCCATTAGTGGCTGGGAAAGTAAGGATAGAAAATTTGAAAGCAGTCCGTTATCCTAGGTTATTAAAACTAATGAACTTCTGGGCCGTTCTCCCGCATAACAAGATGGTGCTAGCATCTGCTGTTGGTTCTTTGGGTGGCTATTGGGAGAAAAAACAAATCCTGGAGCACAACCACTCAGGAAGAGGACATTCATTCATTCTATAAGCATTTGTTAAATACCTACTGTGTTCCAAGGACTGTACTAGGTACACAGAAATGAAACTGTCCCTGTCTTCAATAAGCTTACGTTTTACCAGCAGGAACAGAAGGCCGGCTGATTTCCTAGACCCACTAAAGGTATCCTGGTGGCGTCAGCAGAGTGTGCAAACTCAGGTTTGGTGGGGATTTGTGAGGCCTGCTTCGTAAAGGCAGTTCCGAACCGGACTCAATTTTTTTTTTTCAAAGTGATTTCTCCTCTCACTTGTTCTATGTGTGAAATGCATTGTATGTCTTCTTCTAGGAAGAGTCTGAGAACTAAAAGTAATGATAATAGCTAACTTAACATTATAAAGCACCTTAGGGTTAGCAAAGCAAATTACATATTTAATTTGAGCCTTACAACAACTCTGTGAAGTAAGTGCTGTTAATTACAGAAGAAGAAACTGAAGCAATGTGACCTACCCAAGGTTCCCACGATTTAAATATTTGGAAAAGGCTTTGAACTTCATTTTAAAGGGTCAGATAGTTGAAAGTATTATGACTGGTAGGTTTATAGATCTGGGATTTTTTTATACCAAATGATAGATATAGATAGAATTAAAGATAGATTAAAGATAGATAACTATGGAGGCAAGGAAACAAATATCTACTATGTGCCAAGCACTGTGCTATGTGCTTGACAAATACGATCTAATTAGAGCCTCGCAATAATCCTGAGAGGTATGTGCTGTTATTACCCCATTTTACAGTTGAGGAAATTGAGGCAGAGGTGAAGTGACTTGGCTAAGGTCATACAGCTCAGTGAAGTAGCTTGTCTGAGGTCAGATTTAGACTTAGGTCTTCATGATTCCAGGCCCAGGCTCAATCCACTGTACCACCTACCTGCTTTACACTATGGAGATATAGTGTAAGTTTACCTGAGTTATAAGAACATGGATGAATAGATTTCTGAGTATGAATAGATTTCTGAGTATGGATGAAATATCAAGTTGTCTGACATGTAAAGTATATACCAGTGGGTTAGTTTGTTAGACAAACCTCACTTTAATGTGATATAAACAAAGCCCGATGCTTTGAGGAGGGCATAATGTTTTATTTAAATTCTATGTACATTTGAAATGTGTTTTTAAAAATGCATTTCAAATGAATTTTGCCCATGTACACCCAACAATATGAAATGCTTGTTTTTAAAAAAATTGATGTTAAATGTAGGTTTTCTAAATAGATGACATCAGCCACAATTGAAATATGGCTAGGTTGATTGTCTCCATAAACTCCATCACTGAATATTGCCAAGCTTTTGCTCCACCTTTCTCACCAGGAATGTCTTATTTTGGGGTGGTTTCTTTGACAATGGGGAGTGAGCTTCTTAATTTCAGAGGCATGCTATGATAATAATAATTTACATTTTTTATACAGCTTCTACTTTTCCATAGTACTTTCACATTCATTATCTAATCAAAACAATGGATGAAGGAATGAAGAAAACATTTATTAGACACTAAACTAGGCACTGGGAAGCAAATATAAAGAAGCTTATATTTTAACAGCGAATATTACGTTTTATGTTGCATTATATATATTTTAATATATAATATTTTATATTATATCACATATATTATATATTATATTTAACAGGGAAACAAAACATAGATGAATCCTGGCCAGGGAAGAGAGTCTTAGTCTGGGGAGTCACAGAGCAGTAGTTAGTGTTACACCCTTTTCAGTAGCAAAGATTTGATTTAGCGATTTGATTATTGTTCTCAGAACAAGAGATGGGGGCAAAGCAGGGCAGGAGCAAGAGATTCGTGTCTGGGGATGAGGCAAATAGATAGCAAGAAGCTTCCCTTGGCCCTGGTTTCTTCATAAATGACTGGATAGAATGTGAAACATGGTCTTGGGTCAGTCCAAAGCAGAATGAATTAATGTCCCCAAGAAGAGGGTAGGTCTCTAGATTTGTCCCCATTCACAGATTAGGAAACTAAATATGAGACAGGTCAAGTAATTTGCCCTAGCTCACACATTGAGTTAGTGATGGAGCGGGAACTGGGTCTCTAAACTTCTGAGTTTTATGCTCTTTCCATTCTGCTTTGTAGAATGGAGCCGAGTCAGTTCCTGTCAAATGAATAATAGAGATAAAATACAATTATCATAAACTCCAAAGGGCAGCTAAGTAGCATAATAGAATGCTGGGCCTGGAGTCAGGAACACTCATCTTCCTGAGTTCAAATCTGGCTTCAGACACTTACTAGTTATGTGACCCCAGGCAAGTCATCTAACCCTATTTGCCTTAATTTCCTCATCTATAAAATGAGCTAGAGAAGGAAATGGCAAACCATTCCAGTACACTTGCCAAGAAACCCCATAAAGGGGACAGGAAGAACTGGACTGAAAATGACTGAAGGAAAATCCAAAGGGGTATTCAAATTCTGTTGCTGTACCAGAATCCTGTTATATCAACTATTTATCACAGATTTCTTGAAATAAAAGGGCTATCAGATTGGACCTGGAAGTCTTTTGTTTTATAGGTATTTTTCATTCTATAGATTCACAGAATAACAGTCTCAGGATTGGAAGGGACCTCAGAGATCAGCCAATCCAACCAAGAAAGAAAGAAAGAAAGAAGTAAATAAGCAAATAAATAAATAAATAAGCAAATGAATGAATGAATGAATGAATGAATGAATGAATAAATAAATAAATAAATAAATAAATAAATAAATAAATAAATAAATAAATAGGAATCCTTAATACTTTTTGGCTATGGAACTTGACTTTCAATGATGATAATATTCATTAGGTAGAGTCATAATTGATCTGAATTTGTGATTCTACTACTTTAGATTCAATGGAGCTCCAAAGAAAATCTCTCTGGATGGAAAAAAAAAAATCATGCAACTGAATGGCTGACTAGCTTTTTGAGGTCCATCTTTTCTATCCGTTTTCCTCATAAATTTCTCATCTTTTTTTAATAAAAAAATGTATTTACTTAGAAGCATTCAGAATGTCAACAAGACAGCTGCACGTTTTTTATTTTTGCAATTACAGAGTGGTATTCAGTTAACAGAACAACAATTATTTCTTATGCTGCATCAAATACAACTGAAGATGAAAATGAACTGCATCCCCAAATATTTGTGTTGTGCACCAACAAGAACCTGCTTTAAATTTCCATGTTAATTTACAGCCTTCATTCTGTACCAGGCAAGGTTAGTGGCTATTGAAAATACCACTAAAGGACAGGGCTATCTAAAGACACATTTGGTAGTGTGTTAATTATACAAAAAAAAAAAAGGGACACTGTACAATTTAAAAACAAATCTTCCATAGCCTTACATTTCATTTTTTTTTTCTTTAAAATGAGTGAGTTGTATACAGGAGGTTAAATACTTTATAGACAAGAACAAACTGTTCTAGAACCAAGTTATTCATCACCATTGTCATCTTCATTCTCTTAATCATTTTCATCCTCCTCATCTTTTTCATCCTCCTCATCTTCTTCATCTTCCTCATCTTTCTCCTCTTCCTTTATCTTGCTCTTCTCAGCTGTGACAACTCATCTTTTTTTGCCAACATTAGATTTTCCTTTAGTCCAGTACACAGCAATATCCTTTTCATATTTTTCCTTCAGTTTAGCTGCCTTCTTTTCATAAGGTTGCTTGTCATCTGCAGAAATATTATTCCACATTTCTCCCAAATTTTTTTTTGCCACATCTCTAGTAGAGAGACCAGGATACTCCCCTTTGATTTTTAGATGATATTCAGAACAGAATAAGAAAGATGCCAAAGGAGGCATCTTCGGTGCACTGGGATCCTTAAACTTCTTTTTTATTTCTCCTTTAGCTACTATGAAGATTTTCATTTCTCTTTCATAATGAACCTTATCAGCTTTTGCCATGTCCTCAAATTTTCCTTTCTCTTTAGCAGACATTATCTTCCACCTTTCTGAGCATTTTTTAGGTCACAGAAGCCTCTGGGTGCTTCTTCTTGTGTTCCTCTCAGCAGGTTTGCATGAAGAAGGCATGTGAAGACATTTTCCCTCTCTCTTGGGATCCCCTTTACCCATTTTTGATTACTTTCCCTCAGTGCTGCACAGAGTGGCCCAGTGCCCGTCTGGCTCTTACTTGGCCCAGCACTATCTCTATGGAGCTCGATGTATTGCCAACCTACTCATCTTTTAAAGATCATTATTCTTCTCATGATATGGTATGGCCATAGAACTTACGGTTCTCAGAGAACTGTAGTGGAGGATTACCCAACAGACAAAGTAGAGGCATATAATGGGACTGAATGGGCTGCAGCATGTTACAAACGAGGCATTGTGCAGAAGTGGTGTGAAGAATGTTATTAGGAAATTAGGAAAATGTATGGAGAGAAAAAGGAAGACAGATTGGTCATGTGGAGAACTTAGGGACAGAACACATGTTCCACTGGCACCCTGGAAGGCATGTTGGATCAATCCCCTGTAGTGATCCTATGGGAGAACATGGACGAGAGACAAGGTAGGAAAAGATACAAACATACTGGAGTGGGTCACCATTGCCTTCCCCCTTTTTTCTGAGCCCAGCTCTTCTATGCCTTTTCCTCATAAATTACTCTTTCTCCCACTAGCTCAGGGGTTCTTAGCCTGGGATCGATGAACTTGTTTTTTAAAAAAAATTTGATAACTAGACTTCAACATAATTGGTTTTTCCTTTGTAAATACAACATATTTTATTTTACTTTTTTAAAAACATTATTCTGAGAAAGTATCCATAGGCTTTGCCAGACTGCCAAAGGTGTCCATGACACAAACAAGGTTGAGTCCCTGCTCTAACTTTACCTGAAATAGGTGATCTAAGTTTAGTATGTGTGAAACCAGTGCCTATTTTTGAACATAGATCTGTGTTGTTGGTATGTAAAACCAATAGCTATTTCTGATCATAGCTCTAGAGCTGAAAGGGACCTCGGAGGCCAACTAGTCTAATCCCTTCACTTTCAGATGAGGAAACACATCCAGGGAAGTTAAGTCATACTGGCAGTAAGCATCAGATTGCGTTCGAGTATTCTAACCACAGAGCTATCTTTTTTTTTCCATTGCAGCCAGCTCATACTAGTGAGGGTGACTGACTATGAAGTTTTCAATATGAGCATTTATACTTGGAAAATTGGCAAATGCTATAAATCAAGGTTTGATTTGTTTTTTTAATAGTCTAGACTCAAGAAAGTGGCGGGAAAAATGGTAGTAATTATGAACAAATTTAATTGAACTTGGTGATTGCTGAGGAATTAAGAAGATTAAACTTAAAAGTGGGCAGAGCAAAGGGACCACTCAAGGTTGTTACTAAAATGTGAAAAGTACTTTCAGCACTGGGCCACCATATGGCCAGAAGCAGGCCCCAAAGTGCCTCTGTGGTCCTGTGGAACAAGGAAGGACAATACTGAGCATGCTTCCTTGGGGGTGCAAGGGGATAAGGAGATGGCCCCTCCTATAAAACATATACTGAATTTCTCCCTGTACCTTTAGAAGAGATTGCAATTATTAAACAAAGATAACATTCTCATCAGAGAAGAAAAATTAGTAAGCTTGCCACCACCATCATCAGCATGCATATTTCTATAGCTCTGTACACTTCATGAATCACCACCCTGTTTACACTGTTATGTCTACTATGGATTAAGTGTTGAATTTGGATTCTAAATTGGGGATGCTTGCTGCAGCATTTCTAATGAGGTCTCTCAGCATTTGAGAAATTTAAAAATTAGAAAGAGATTCGAGCTATCTCTCCTATCCATTTCAATTTCTTCATTTCACAGCAAACACTTCTCTGAACAAATTATTATATTGTTATTCTGCCTCCTCACAAGGAAGAAAAAAGGAAGCCCATGCGCAACAAAATGTATCTGCTTAAAAGAGATTAAAAATGATACTCTGTACATGTAGGTGGAGATAGGAGCAGGGTACTACGGTCTTCACAGTCTTTACCCAGATGGAGGTGGTGATATGGCTGTTCACTAGCTGGCGGCCATGGGAATGATCCAAAAAGAGCTTCTTATACTTTTTCGGTATAGGAAAAGTACCATCTCTGGCCTGTTTTAGATTCTCCCTTTCTTTAGGAGATTCCAGGGAGGGGAGGGTGAGAGTGGAAGGTTTCCTGATTAACTAAGATTAGATAACAAGGGAAAACTTGGAAAATCTTATCTCTGATACCAGGTATAATGGGGCAATATATAGGTCCAGATAGCCTCTAGCCAAGAGTTTATTATTGGGTAAAGAGCAGAGAACTTATTTGGCTTTAAAGGTGAAAGCAAAAATCTAGGAGCAATTAACACTTACTGAATGCAAGCCAACTATCTGACAAGTGCTAGACTAATCTTTGGTTATTTTCTCAATCAAAGAATCAAAGACCTCAAGAGGTCTTTTTGGTTTTTTCATGGAATTTTATTTGTGAAATGCTAACTCAATTCCAGAGGATAAGGTGAATAAACTTGGCATACATAAAGATCCTAAAAAAGGGGATAAAGTTCTCACTTAATAATATAGCTATGGATAAATGTGTGTATGTGTCTTATAGCACTTAATACTAATTCATTTACATTCTTAAGAATGAGGAAAGATAGTAGTGAAGTTACAAGATTTAAGAAATAAAAACATTTTCTTATCCATGTAATTTTTAAAAAAGTGGCATAGAACTATAAATACCAAGCATTGTAGAAGACAAAGATTTGTTGTTTGCCACAGAGTCTGAAGATTTTGAGTTTGAATCCTATCATTGCCACTTACCTGTGTTACTTGGCAAGTTGCTTAGTCTCTTTGGGCCTCAGTTTTCTCATCTGTAAAATTAAATACTTGGCCAAAATTACCTCTGTGGTTCCATCCAGTTCTAAATCTATGATCCTATAATATAATAAAATAATAATAAAATGTGATATATACATATAAGATAATCAAAGGGGTACTTCTGTTTGGCTGAGGAGAGAGTGTCTTAATAGGTAGTGATAAAAGATGCAAAAAATCAATAAAACATTAAAAACACACAGAAGAAAAAATGTTCATAAGGGGACATTAACAAATGGGGTGATTTTGTTATTATAATGTTAAATTTAATATACACTTAAAACTTTACATAAAGACATTAATATATTATTCTCTTTTTGTATGCTGAAATGCTCATGTTTATCAATGACTATTAAGGTTTTAATTTTAAAAAGAAACATTTTTAAAAATTAAAATACTTTCTGAGATCTGCCTTTCCCAACTGCTATTGTAGCAGCAGCCACTTTGCCTTTCTCCATTCCTCTTATCTGCCCTCCCACTAAGCACTACACTTGGCTCCCATGACTTTCTTATACTAGGATGGGTGGACCTAGAGTAGGAGGAATAGAGGAGTGGAAGAAGAGAAGCTCCAAGAGTTTGGGGAACCATGTGTGGGTGCTTGGACTTTCTTCCAATGTAAATCTAGAGCACAACTCTTGTTCCTGACTGCCTCCGTGATAATTTTCTTTCTTTTCTTTGGGGAACCCCAGACAACTGGCTTGTTTACTTCCATTTTCTTTGCCACCCCCTATCAAACAAATCTGGCCAAGACCTCTGTCCTTCCTGGCTCACTACAATGCAATATACCAGCTTTTGTCCCAACCTCTTGTCCTTGAATCAAGCTTACAATCTTCTATTACTCTTCCCACCCTCTATTCTCAGTCCTGTCATCAGACAAATAGACAAGCAGACACACACACACACACACACACACACACACACACACACAGGCACACATCCTCCCTTCCTCCTCCAACTTGGGCCCTGTAAGGAAAGGAAAGGAACAAGCATTTATTAAGTACCTACTGTGTACTAGGCATTGTGCTAAGCACTTTATTCATTTAATCCTCAGGACAGTCATGGGAGGTAAACGCTATTATTTGCCCTATTTTACCGTTGAGGAAAATGAGGCAGACAGAGGTTAAGGAACTTGCCCAGGGTCCACAGCTAGTATCTGTGGCTGATTTTGAACTCATGCCTTCTTGACTCCAAGACTAGTGCTTTGTATCCACTGTACTACCGAGGTGCATCACAGCTATAGATGCTTACAGGTCCCTCGTCACATATGGGCTCCTAGAAAATCACCTCAGATACACAGTATCATATGCATAAGGCCACACTTTCTCGTGGGTCTCATCAGCGGAGAAGCGGACATATGAAGAGAATACATTGACCAGGAAATGCAGTGAGACATAAGCGAAGGGGACAAAGGCGACTCCTGCCTCCATGGCTCGCTTCTATCTGCTGCCCTCTGCTGGGCATTAGCTGCAATTAGCTTCTGCAACCTCAAGAATGATACTGTTTCTTTGTGACATATATGTGCAACCGATTACTGAGCTAACTAGCTTGGAGTAGCCATCGTGTCCTTGAGGTTTGTCTTTTGGACTCCTCTTTATCTGATTTTTATCTCCCATTTACACAGTATTACCTTGTGTGTACATAGTTGTGTGCATATTCTCTCCTTCATTAGAATGTCAGCTCCTTGAGGACAGGGATGATGTTTTTGTATCCCCAGCACTTACAGTACCAGGCACACAGTGATAGCTTAATAATTGCTTATTTACTGACTGCTGTGTTGCTAAGAGCTCTTTAAGTTCAAATTCTTGACTTATTCCAAAATTGCAATTAATCTAGAATCTCATTGACCTGAATATTCACTCCCACAATGCAGATTGCATCCCATCCTTGTCTGCTTTCACTGTCTCTTTTCCATGTCTTCCCATAGGTTCATTACAGGGGACTGATCCAACATGCCTTCCAGGATGCTAGTGGAGCATGTGGGCTATCCTGCAATTCTCCACATCTTCTTTTTTGTTTATACATTTCTCTAATAACATTCTTCATACCATTTCTGCACAATCCCTTGTTTGTAATGTGTTGCAACCTATTTATTCCCATTATATATGCCTCTACTTTGTCTTTTGGGTGATCCTCAACCATAGTTCTCTGAGGACCGTAATGTTCCATGGCCATGCCACATCACGAGAAGAATCTGGTATTTAAAAGATGACTCTTTGTTTCATTGAGAAGTTTGAGGTCGTTGAAAGACTTTTATAATTTCCCAAAAGTAATATAATTTGCTCTCTTTCTTTTCAATTCTGGGCCCAGCTCCTTGTCCATTTGCAGTGTTTGTCATATATGTGAATACAAACATACAAACACACATATGTATTTATATGTGTACTTACACACATAATACACATATACTACATATACACAATACACAAACACTATATAATATATATATACATATGCTATTATAAAAATCTTAGTGGTTTTAAGCTATTAAAGCTTAAATGTATATATATATTATACATAATAATATATTATATAATTTGTAACAGTACATGTGGACACTAGACACATGTATATTTTCATATATACTATATATGTATGTAATATATGTAAACTCATATATGTATATATATGCATATATATACATATATATTCATATTGATAGAAGACCTCTGTAGGTTGTCCTTTTATTTTCATATTATACCGTGTTATAACCTGGACAATAGGCATTTTTCATCAGCTTCTTTTTTCCTGTATGGCTGATAAGGGCAAACTCTCTTGAATAGTTATAGATCTTATCCAAGACACTCTGCAGTGTATTAGGGCTTGATTCAATTAGCACAATGATATATGAGAGCACAAGTGGCAGGAGGACCTCCCCATCAAAAAAGAATTCCCTTTCAACTTGGATCCTGTAGTGATCTACTCCATGATAGTGGAAAATGCCTCTGGCAGTCACATTTTTCTGTTTTATGCCCCATTTGATATTAATAATCAGAGGGTCATTGAATAATTGTTACTGATATATAGACGAGAGATGAGTGACACCTCATTGGAGGAGAGCCTGTAAAGAGGCGGTTGGGGGCAGCACAGACTGATCTGGATTAGACTGCTTTAGGAGTCTTGAAAGCTTACAGGTTCCCAGCCTGAGATCCAGGAATAACACAACACTCAATAGTCCAAGAAAGCAGCATCAGAACCAGTCTAGACCTTCTCTTTAGAACTATGGAGATCTCAGCCCCAACATCAAGTCAAAAGTCAGGAAGAAGGATGGAAGAATGAGGGAAAACAAAAAAGAATCCCACCATAAAAAGCTATTAGAGTGCCAGAGATGCTCAAGGTACAAACCCGAAAGAAGAGAATGGTTCCAGAATACCTACAAGGAAAGCTCCCCCCCCCAAAAACAAACAAACAAAAAAAAAAACCAACCCGCCCATAAAAGCAGGGGGGGCACAATTTCAACTAACATTTCTAGAAGAGATGAAAAAAAAAGCTAAAAATGGCTTAATAAATGAAAAGAGAGTGCTAGAGGAAAAAAAAACTCGAAAAGCACTGAGACTTTTGGAAGGAAGAATTGAAAAGGGAATTAACAGCTTCACACAAGAAATACAAAACCTTGCCTAAGCAACAAATTCTCTGAAAACTAGAATAGATGAAAAATAAACCAATATCTCTAAAAGACAAGAAATATTAAAACAGAAGCAAAAGACTAGAAAAAACAGAAGAAAATATAAGCCCTCTTATAGTTGGAAAAAACCCAACAACCAAAAAGCAAACAAAAAAAAAATCCAACATTGACTTAAAAAACTGATCAGGGAGAAAAAAAAAATTAAGAATCATGGACTATCTGAATAACATTATAAAAAAAAGAATCTAGATGTAATATCTCAAGAAGTCTTAAAAGGAAACTGCCCAGATATCTTAGAATCAGTGGGCAAAATAGAAATAGAAATCAGAAAGAAACCCCCAAATGAAAAAATGAAAACCCCCAATAAAAATTATAGCAAAATCCCAGAACTCCCAGGTCTAATTTTTTAAAATTCAAGCAGCTAGAAAGAAAGAATTCAAATACCAAGGAACCATGGTTAGAACCACAAGTGATTTAGCCTACCACCCTGAAAAGATCAGAGATCTTAGATATAATATTCCAGAAGACAAAGGATATAGGATTACAGCCAAGAATAACACTCAGAAAAATTTGTATTTTTAATGAAATAGAAAACTTTCAAGTATTCCTGATGAAAAGATCAGAGCTGCCTAGAAACTTCGAAGTTCTAACATAAAAAGGGTATACAAATGAACAATCATAAGGAACTAGAGAAGGATAAACTGCCTACATCTTAATACGGGGATGTGTCACCTCTAAACACTATTATTATCAGGGGTTATAGAGGGAGTCTAATCAGACAAAAGTCCTAGAAGGGCTTCTGTTATATGTTGATGATCTTAAGAAAAGGATGGAAAGAGAGTGGAAGAGGAATATAGACTAGGAGGAGAGGAAGGGAAAGAAAGGTCAAGGGAAAGTATCTCACATAATCAGGGTATGCAAGTAGATAGCTATACAAAAAGGAGTAGGGTGTGGGGGAGTTTCTGATGCTTGAACCTCATTGTCATCTGAACTGATCAAAGGAAGGAAGAACACACACACATACAGAGACTCGAAGAGCTAGGTACAAAAATAGATTTCACTCAACAGTAAAACAGGAAGGAGCGGGGAGAGGTGGGCAGGTTAGTCCTAAGCAAAACAAACTCTTAACGACATACAAAAACATTCATAGCTCTTTTTGAGGTGGTAAAGAAAGGGAATCTGAAGGCGTGCCCCCTAATTGGGGAATGGCTGAACAAGATATAGCATATAAATGTAATGGAATACTAAGAAATTTTGAAGGAGATGGTTTCAGAGAAACCTGGAAAAGACTTATATGAACTGATGCAGAGCAAAATGAACAGAACCAGGAGAACAATTTATACAATGACAACACTATGGTAAAGACATAACTCAGAAAGAATTAGAGACTCTGATCAGTATAATGACCAGCCACAATTTCAGAGGACTAATGATCAAACAACATGACTACCTTCCGATAGGGAGACGAAAGATTCATAATACAGAATGGGGCATATTTTTTGGACTTGGTCAATTTAGAAATTTGTTTTGCCTGAGTATACATGCTGTAACCTCTGTTGAAACAAAAATTTTGTTTTTCAGAATTGAGTGGGTGGAGTGGGAGATTGAAAAAATAAAATATAATTTTAAGTTGCATTTTAAAGTGGCAAATCTACTGATTCAAAATGTTTTAATAACCAGAAATAAGCATAATTAGATTTTATTTTTGTTACATCTTTTGGACAATTGTATGAGAGTTAAGATGTGGTCTGGTGGGTAATATTGCTTGTGAAAGTCTGTTGGTCCCTAATATCTCTATCACTGAGGCCCTTGACACATGTATAAATTATTTTCATAAAAAATTAATGTATAGGGTACAGCAGCTATGAGGATTCACAGTTATTAATGTTTTCTCAGTCACATTTTTATGGCAATTATAAATTTTGAGATTTTTTTCTATTAATTCAATATCTTTCTTTCAGATACTATGACAAATAATTCCTCAACACTCTCCATATTTTGTGACCAGTAGCACAAAATGCCTTTCTAAGCATTTGATCTACTCCATCTGCTTTTTGTATCTCTGTTGCTTTCAGTGCTCTTTCCATTTAATCAAGGAGCTCATCTAGGACTGTGATGTAGTGGTTTCACTGTTATAAAAATCTTTGAAGATCTTTTCCATTTTTCTTCCATTTGTTGTCCTCCTTCCAGTTTCAACATTAAATGATTATAGTTGGGTCTCTCACCAAACTTTTGTTTTTTTTTCCTTTATGAGGCAATATTGTCCAAAACCTTTGACCATTCTCTACAACATTTTGCAAAGGAATTTATATTCTTAACCAGTATTACCCTTGGCTGCTATATTTCTTCACTTGGCAAGCAGATTCAACCAATGATGTTTCTAGACCCTTTTACTTTCATCATTACAATGATCAATTTATGCCAGTAAAACTTCTGAATGGAATTGTTATCATTAAGGGAGTCCTTTCCTCCATCCATTTCCCATTTTTGGCATCAATAACTTAAAAAAAAAAGGTCAGGTTAGAATTATTTTAGTTGCTTATCATATCTTTTTGTCATTTTTATACTTTAATTTTGTATTAATTTTAATCTTTGCCCTAACAAATTGGTGGTCTGACTGTATACAGACCGCTAACTCAGGAATGACTGCCATATCAGTAATGAACCATTTCCTATTTGTTAAAATATAATCAACTTTTTTGGTGATGCTATATTGATGCTTGCCATGCTCACATGGCTTTTTGAAAATAAAGCATTTCTGACATAGTGGTGTAAAGCTTCTGTGCCATCTACAAGTCTTTCTCATTCCCTGAACCATTTTTTTCATCATCCTTGACTATGTTTACCTTTGCCTTGAAATCAGAGTATCTACATATATGCTGATTTCATTTGCAGAGTTTGGTTTAGTTTAAGTTCTTCATAAAATGTCTCTATTTCTTCATCTTCTGTGAGAAGCTCATAAGCTACAATTATTTTCAAATACTTCATGCAAATTCTTTTTGGGGTAATCAAAAGAGGCATGAAGTGATACTGTTTTCTTTGGATACAAAATAAAACCAATGTTGTCAACTCCTTTATTTGCCTCTCCAAAGAAAACCTGTGAGGCATCCTTCCATTTATCTGCAACTTCCTTTTGTTTTCCTTCTTATTTCATTCATTTGCAGTAAGATTATTAAGATTTGCATGATTCAGTACCTCCACTTGTCATTGGATAATCAGAATAACTGCAGCTAACTTAATTTATATAGTTGGCCTAAAAATATCTTACCACCTTCTGTCCCCTTTCTACCATCATCCTGAAAGAAGCACAATGGTGCCTGGTAGGACTGAGGGCCATTTTGCATGGCAGCTAGGCGGTGTGGCAAATCAAGCTCAGACTTGGAGTTAGGAAGACTTGAGTTCAAATGCTGATTTGAACACCTAGTAATTGTGTGACCCTAGTAAAGTGCCTTAACCTGTTCCTCAGTTTCCTCATCTGGTAATATTGGAATAATGATAACACCTACCTCACAGGGTTGTTGGGAGGTTCAAATGAAATAACCATGGTAAAATGCTTTGCAAACTTTAGAGCATCATGGGTGAGCTGTTATTGCATTTTTCTGTGTTTTATGAAATATAACATCCAAAGTATTAACCAATAAGTAGGCAGTGAAATGATTATGAACCTCTACACTGAGACATTTTCTTTGAAAGCAGAGGTCGTCTATTTCATGGACCTCATCTGAAGCCTTTTCAACTTGGTATAAGCTGTCAGATCTCTTATTTCCATTGGCCTAGCCTTTGAAATTGTGAAGTTGCCCTCACGCCACAATGGAGCATTGACTTATTTGATTTAGAATAAGAAAATCCCTTTCAACTCCCATGATGCCACTCATTGCCGGTACAAATTACAGGAGCTAGATGCAAAAGAGGCCTTTATGCTTGTTGTTGTTCATCCTTCATTCTGAAAGAAGACTAATGACATCAGGAGGGTGATGTCTTGTCCAGCAAGTGAATTGAATTTAAATGAGGCAGAGCTGTGCAAAGTCATTCAGCCTCACTCTCTCCTCCAAAGTTATTGAAATCCAGTGGCAAGACATAGGTCAGGATGAATGGCAATGGCCCACGATGAAGTGGGAGACCTTGGCCATTTTAAGCTAAGGTATCTCCCTATCAAAGTTTGCCTTAGGCAACACCAATTCAGTAGTTTAAGGCTAGGTAAGAATTGCGGCAAAAGGTGGCTGGTCTAGTTTGCCTTCACAAAAGTCAGTCTGAGAGGGGAAGACCCTCAGAATTTCTGGCCAGAACAGGCCTTTATGCTACTTTTCTCCAGTGATCAAGTCTTTCAATTACCCTTCATAGGTAAATAATAATAGCGGGTCTCTGGAAATTGAAATATAATTCACCTAAATTTTAGAGAAGCACTCAGGCTCTCCTGGGCATTCTATTACAGAGCCAGAGTGGTGGGGGACAGTGGTTTCTTTTAGGAGTGGGCATATGAAGAAATCAAAGAGTCCTTACGGACACTGCTAATGAGACTGGAGAAAGCCTGGGGAAGTAGCAATAGGGGAAAGAGGGAGAAACAGGCTTGGGCTTTTTCATTCGTTCTTTCCCCTAAACGTAGCCCTGTAGCAGGATTAATAAATTTGGAGACAGATTCCAATTAGATTAGATTCCAATCTCCGCCCTTTTTCCACTCACTTATCTGTGAGACTGAGCGAGTATTTTCTTCTGTACAATAAGGGGTTTGTAGATGATCTCGAAGGTCATGCCTGATTCCAAGTCTGTGGTTGTATGATCCTATATGAGCGCTGCCATTTTCACTGAAATCCCTCCCTGGATTGACTTGGGGTCAAAGTCAGGGAGCTGGGACAGAGGAGAAGGGAAGCAGCCAGTTTGGGGGGGAATGAAGGAAAGGTAGGAAAATCTAAAGCTGCAGGAGGAGGGAGGGAAGGGTCCTTTCTAGGGTTTCTGGGGTACCCGGCTGAGGCAGTTGGAGTCAGGCGTGCATGAAAGTATAAAAATCATTGACTGCTTGTGCGTGTCAGTAGTTTGTAAACCGAAAATTCAAATATACTTGAGGAATACCAAACATTTTCATTTACTTATGCACATGAATGGCTTTAATCAGTAAGGCCCCGAAAGATTGTGACTTGACCCAAAACACACAGGTGATTGCCAAGTGGTAAAGACAGGCTGCTGTGTCGTGTAGTTGACATGTGTATTATATACATAAAATATGCAAAAGAAATTTTTAAGTTAATTAAACCCTCTTGGCAATCTTTTTGACTCAGGGAAAAATTATTTCCCTTATTAGTTTGAATTTTTACAGCAGGATTTCTTAAAGCAGAGGAGCATGGATTATTTTCTTTAAAAGCACCAAGTTACTAAGGAATTAAAGGCTTCCGGCTCCTGGTTCATTGCGGACGGACTGTGGTGGTCTCTCCACGTATCTGACCTCCAGTAGCCAGGACTTGTTTGCAACAGTGGTCCCCTAGATTGGCTTGCGCTCCAGCTCCGGGGAAGGCGTGCGCTAGCCCGTATACAGGTCCCAAAACACTTGCAGCAAAGAGGAGGTAAAACAGGACAAACAGAACGGAAACGGAAGCTAATCCGGGGCCGAAACCCTCCACGGAGGAATGAGTGATGCTGCCGACTGTCAGCCCCGACAGAAATGAAATAATCCTAAAAATTTGCGGCTTTAAAGACTACTGCCACCAGGCACGGACGGGGTTCGAACCCGTGATCTTCGGTTTACGAGACCGACGCCTTACCACTTGGCCACCGCGCCTGCGTTAGACTGTGGGGCGGGCGAGCCTCTATCCTGGCGCCGCTCCCGAGTGCTTCCCAGCGCGGGCACGAGCACGCTCGCTTCCCGGGCTCTCTAGCTCCTCCCTCCCCTCTTATTACCGCGGCTTGGCTCGAATGAAGCAGTCCGCGCGGAAGGGACCGCGGCCGTCCTCCAAGACTGAGGGTGTTGTGGGCGGGGTCAGGGGGCGGGACCAAGCGTTGGGCGGCTCGTACACAGCCAGAATGAGGCCGGTCTGTTACCTGCGCTCTCTGGTGTGTGACTGGCTCGCTTGGGGTTTGGGAGGGAGGAGAAGACTGGGAAGGTGATGGGGAAAAAGCTGTAGAGGATGCTACCTGAGAGTGTCCCCCGCACTCCCATTCCTCCAGGTGTTTGGATGATTGATTATGATTGATAAACCCCGGGGCACCGCGATAAAGGGTCGGTTTTCCGCGAGGCGCCTGGCGGCGAACTCCCTCACTCGGAGCCCTTCCCCCACGGGTGGGGATGGAGGAGGGGCAAGGCTTGGGCTCTTTTGTTCCCCCGACCCAGATCCTTTGGCACCCAGACATCGCGACTGAAAAGAATTTCATACCCACTCTGCATTGGGTTCCCCTCCCCCAACTCCTCTGGTCCCAAGTGGCTGAAGAAGCCCCCAGGCACTCGAAACTCGGCGGCTTCGCATTAAGGGTGCTGTCTCCCGCCCCTTTGATTTTGCACGTGCGCAAGGAAAGGTGTGGCTGGGAAGACACCACCCCTCCCCCCTTCCCATTCCGTTCTGGGCTCCAAATTGTGCGTTTTTAACATTGGGACTACACGCTTAAATCTAGACTTAGAGTTTTTAGAAAGCACAGTTACGAGTCAAACCAATAGGAAACTTTAAACGAGAGGGAAAAGAATGCACACAGCGAGGAATCAGGAGCTTTTTTCCTCATACCTATTTTAAATTCCGTGGCTATGAGTAAAAATACCTGTCACATTCTTCATGTGACAGGTAGAAACATGCGGTGAATAAGAGCGGTACTTCACCCACCTTGTCTCTGAAATGAAAACGAGGACGTTTCCACTTTTCAAATGGCACTTTTCAGAATTGGACTGGTAAAGGCGCCTGCTCCAAGCTTGAAGTAGGACCGCAGCTGCTTTCTTTTGTACGCTCGTAAACCTCACAGAATACGTTATTATTGTATCCATGTGGCGGAGGCCAAAGCAAGAAAGGAAACTGGCATACGGGGCAAAAGCAGATTTTGCTGTAATTAGGCACAAGAAAGAGGAGGTGAATCTGGTTTTAGACCAGACGCGGAATTCTCTTGGTAATTCATTTGTGGGAACTGGGGCAAAATGAGGACGGGAATAAGCAATTTAATAAGCTAAATATGAACCTCACTTTGCGGCTCTGCAACAAGGCAAAATATATGGAAATCCTCTCAAAGATGATCTGTCGGATGAGGCCTTCTTGTGACATCATCTAAATTTGAAAAAAAAAGATCTTTGGACATACTAAATATTTCAAACTTTCACATATTGACCATATTTAATTTTAAGAGATTGTGTGAATCAAAGAAAATGGTGGAATTCTAGTCAATAAGATTTGTTGAATGTTCTTACCAAGTACTTGTGCTCAGGCCCTGCCCAGATCATGCCTCCCGAAGCCTTCCAATCTCCCAGCCCCTGTCCTGTGAGAAGATTTTCCCTAGTTGCAGGCCTGACTCTGTTAGCAGAACACACACAAGGTGCCTGGACCGAAGAGTTTTGTCCTGGCTAGCCCAGGGCCTCTCCCTGGAGCCAGATCCCCAAGGTCCATGCTTCTGGCAGCTTAACAAAAAAAAAAACTCTTCTCCCTCAATGTCTGGTATCAACAGAGTTATCTCTGCAGACTCCCTGTATTTTCCCAGCCATAGATTATAGGCGCCTGCTCCCAAAGACACCTGGACTCCTGATATATCCCTTAAGGCCCCTAGATTACCTAATTAGCATGTTGGCAATTCTTTTTCCTTGTCCTTTTTCCGTATAAGCCCCAGCACCATCCTCAGTAGCTTTCAGGTTCCCTAAGGACCCTCACCTGCATTTGCTAAAGCATTACAATAAACGTTTGCAGCTTAACTAAGAGAAGGCTTGAGTGTGTGGATCCATTCCAGGCAACTCTGCCGTGGTACTCTCAGGGTCCCAGCACCCCAAACCTCTTCAGTATTACAAGAAATTACAAAGAAAATAAAAGACCACGTCCTTAATCTCTAAAAGTGTAATCTAACGGTGGAACTGGTATCAATTGAAACTAAAACATTTTATTTTTCAAAATCTCATTCTTATTTTTGTGTTTTTATATCATGTTTCTGAGTACTGTATATCTTCCTCTACAGAGCCTGCCCTTTGTTTTATTTATTATTATTATTATTGATTTGTTGGTGAATTTATAAGTTCATGCTAACATTTATGAAAAGGGAAAGATTTCAACACAACCATAAATATATTTCAGTTTACCCCCACTGAATTTAAATTTCACAGAATGGTGATTGTATAAGTCAACAGTTTATTACAGATAAATTTAAATAAAAATTTACCAAGATTATTTCAATAAGAAGCACTCCTTAGCAGTATCACTTAATGCAAAAAGCATTTAATAAGCTCCTACTACAGGCAAGTTATTAACTTGGTACTTTTCACAAAGGTGAGGGAAAACTCTACATAGTTTCATTTCCATATTTGTAGGTCAAACATTTGGGGTGGGGGAAGTTTGACATAAGCCTTTTTATATATTTAGAATGATTGTTTATTGACCTTTTCCTTTGGTCCCCTGTCTTCACCTATAATTTCTGACTCTCTCATTTTTTGTTGGGTACTGTTCCTAAATGCTGCTTAAAGTGTACAAACACTATAGGTTACTGAGACATCTACAATCATTTTTATGAAGATGTCCACTTATGAGTAGGTACTTCTGCCATGAGAAGAGAAGTTAAATGGTGATACAGAGACCACACGTATGCTTCCATTTAACTGTTTAGCTTATAGGCAAGGCTGACTTTGAGTTGAAATGTTTCTAGAGAAATTTGTATCTTCAAAAAGAGTTGGAGAATTGATAAATAGAAGTACGTATAGAATGATTTTGTGTGTGTATACATACATGTGTGTACATATACATATGTATGCATATTTTTGTCTAATGGTAGCCATTTCTTGGGCGGTGAGGGGAGGGAGCAAGGGAAGAAAAAAAAGAAATTTACATGATAACTTTATTATAATTTAAAAGAAATAGCAAGTTGTACACAATAGATTTGCAATTTCATGTGCAATCATCTTTTTTATTCTACTGTGTTATGGAAATGCATATTTTATTTCATGAATTAAAAATATAATAAATAATTTATAAAGAGTTGGAAAAGGATCTCAGAGGTAATCCAGTTTAACATACTCTTAAAACATGAATCTCTACCACACTGCCAACAAGTTTCATCACCTGTAAAATGAGAGGGTTTGTGTTTAATGGCCTCAAAGATTCCTTCCAGCTCCAGATCTATGATCTTCTTATTTTAAGTGGGTCATTTATACTGGAAGACCACCTGTGATGGAGAATTATCCCAGCTCTGCCACTTACAATCTGTGTGACCTTGGAAAAGTAATTCCACCCCTGTGAGTCTCAGTTTCCTCCTCTATAAAATAATGAAGTTGTGTTAGATAATCTAAAACCCCTTCCAGCTTTAAACCTTATGATCCTATGATCTCAGGCATTCCTTTGCACTTTTGGACAGTCTAAATAGTGTAACACTATACAACAGACTCATGACATAAAGGATACCAGGTACTTTTTGGAGAAATTTCTCCCTCACTTGATTGATAGTCTTCCTACTAGTATTACACTGAAACTGAATGTAAGCTTGTGGTTCACAATAGTATAGAATATTATTATTATAATTTTTAAATGAAGGGAAAAAAACAGACCTTTGAAAAAAAATCTCCTAAAGTCAATTTCAGTAAGCATTTATGAAGTACTTACTATGTGGGAGGCACTGCTAGACATTAAGGATACAAAAGACAAAATTTAAAATGAGTTTAAGCACGCCTCCCACCTTTGATCAGAAAGATGATGAATTAGGGACACAATGAGAACTTTGTCTAATGTGTTGATTTGTTTAGCCTGACTATGCTTATTTGTTATGGGCTAGGGGATGTTGCATATAAATAGATGGGTGAATATATAATTTGACCAGGGAGGAAGCATTAAAAAGTAAGGATATTAGGAAAGGGGGGCATCATGTTAGGAGGTGAAATCTGAATTAGACCTTGAAGGATTGTAAGAAGCAGAGATGAGGAAAGAATGCATGTAGGCTGTAGCCTGTGTCAAGGCATGGAGATGGGAGATAGAAAAACCTAGTTCTGGAAATAGAAGGTAGGTCAGTTTGGAACATAAAATATATAAAAGGAAATAGTGTGAATTAAGTCCAGAAAGGTAAACCAGAGCTATTTGGGGTCTTAAATGCCAGACTAAGGAGTTTGCATTTTATCATAAAAGCTTTATAAAACCACTGACGCCTCTTAAGCGAGTGACATGATCAGATCAGTTCCTTAAATATTTTTTAAAAAATTTTTATTTGTTTTGAACTTACATACAAAAAAAACATTTCCATGTATACAGTACATCGCAAAAAGAGGACCAACATGAAACCATACAATCTCCATTTCGCAGTTTATTTTAAAAAAAAAACAACTATGTAATAAATACAGCATGTCATTTTCAAAACTACCCTGCTGTTCTTCCTTCTGAGTTTTCTTTTGTTCTCTGCTGTGTACTTTTAATTTTTTTCTCCCTCCCTCCCCCCCACTCCGCCCTAGAGAAAGCCACCATTAGATACGTGTGTGTATATACACATGCACACACACATATGTAAAATCATATGATACATCTATTTATCAGTTCTTTCTCTGGAGATGGATAACATCTTCCTTCATAGGTCCTTTGTAGTTGGTTTGAGTATTTATAATACTCTGACATAGTTGTTCTTAGTTGTTCTTTGAACAGTATGGATGTTACTGTATACAATGTTCCCTTGGTTGTGCTCATTTCACTTCATTATTTCATGCAAATTTTTCCATGTTTTTTCTAAAATCAACCAATAGTACTCCATCACAATCATATACCACAACTTGTTCAGCCATTCCCTAATTGATGGGTAACCCCTCAGTTTTCAGTTCTTTGCTACTGCAAAGGGAGCTGCTATAAATATCTTAGAATATATATGTTCTTTTCCTTTTTTCTTGATCACCTTGGGAAACAGGTCTAATATTGTTGTTGCTGGGTCAAAGGGTATACAGTTTTATAGTTCTTTGAGCATACTTCCAGATTGCTTTCCAAAATGGTTGGATCAGTTCACAGTTCTACTGACAGATTATTGACATCCCAATTTTTCTACATCCCTTAGATCAGTTCTTTAGGAAGATTATTTTGATAGTCACTTGAGAGATGCATTGGAGACAAAAAGCCTGGAAGCAAGGAGACCAGTTTGTAAGTGCAGTAGTCCCGTGGAGAGGTGATAATAGCCTGAACCACTGTGGTGACTATGGGCATGGAGAGAGAAAGGTATAGAAGCAAAACATCCTTTGGAGATAGAGTTACAAGATTTGGCAAATATTTGGCTATGGAGAGTGAATGATTCTTCAGGGTTGCAAACTTGAATGACTGGAAGGATAAGAAACAAAGTAGTGGGAGCCAAGATGGCACTGTGAAAGGAAGGAACTACTGGAGCTCTCTCACAGATTCTGTCAGATACGTCTAAAAAGTGAATCTGAGCAGATTTGAGAGACTTAGAAGCCACTAGTAGACTGAGAGGGGCAGGAGCGCTGAGCACACGGAACGGCACCAGACCAAAACAAAGAGGAACAGAAGAGGAACCCAGCTAGCATGCCAGTCTGGGACAGTGCTGGGACATGGGAACAGAAGCCTCCCCAGGGTGGAAGTACTGGCTATGGCAGCGATTGAGCTCCAGGCCTCTCAGCCCAAGACAGGAATCTGTTGGTACTATAGGAGACACCAGTGCAGACGGCAGGAGCAGCTACCCTGGAGGTCTCCAGCCCACAGTCTAAAGGTTTGAAACTCGCTTTCTTGAACTTCCAGGAGCCACAATGGCCAAGTAAAATGGCTCTCATCCCTCCCTTGAATAAATCCAGAGGATACTCCTATGGGAGAAACAGAGGACCAGAAGTGGGGCTTCAGTAGCCTTTTAGAGGGAGAAGTTGGGGAGAGGGCCCTACTTGCGGTGGCAGAAGGACACTAGTGCCCTGGGGGTAGAGCTAGCAAACGTCAACAACAGGACCCCAGATGTGCCTTTGCACAGCTAGGGGAAGTGGCAGACACCAGCACAGACAACAACCAAGACCACCTGTGCTGTAGAGCAGTGCCAAGAAAGAGGAGACTCTCAGCAGCCAAACCACCCCTCCCCCACATTTCACAAAATCAGAGGCTATAGTACACAAAGCCAGTGAGCAGGCCCACAGATCCCAACACAAGAAACTTGGGACAGAGCCCCCTGAGCCCCAGAAGCAGAAATCCACTTTAGAAGCCGGGAGGAAAAAAAACACCACGAAAAAACACACTAAAAAGCCAAGGACCATTGAATCCTATTATGGAGACAGGGAAGATCAAAAAACCAATTCAGAACAGGATAGCATGGATACTATACCCACATCTGAAACCTTGAAAGAGAAAGTGAATTGGACTCCAGCCCAAAAAGCATTCCTGGAAGAACTCAAGGAGGACTTTAAAAAGTAAATTTGAGAGGTAAAAGAAAAAATGGAAAAAAAAAATTCACTGATAAAAACAAATCTTTAAAAAGCAAAATCAGCAAAATAGTTAAGAAGAATCAGAATATAAATGAAAACAACTCGTTGAAAAGTAAAATAAACCAAATGGAAAAGGAGATAGAGAAGCTAAAGGAAGAAAAAAAATACATTAAAAATTAGAATTGGGCAAGAAGCTAATGACTCTACAAGACATCAAGAATCAGTCAAACAAAATCTAAAGAATGAAAAAAATAGAAGAAAACATGAAATATCTGACTGGGAAAACAACTGACCTGGAAAATAGATCCAGGAGAGACAATCTAAGAATTATTGGTTTAATGAAACCCACAATGATAAAAAGAGCCTGGACAGTATCTTCCAAGAAATCGTCAATGATAACTGCCCCAAGGTCCCAGAACCAGAAGGTAAAATAATCATGAAAGAATCCACCAATCGCCCCCTGAAAGAGATCCCAAATTGAAAACTCCAAGAAATATTATAGCCAAATTCCAGAATTACCAGGTCAAGGAGAAAATACTGCAAGCAGCCAGAAAGAAACAATTCAAATGTCACGGAACTACAGTCAGGATCACACAGGATCTTTCAGCTTCTACACTAAATGACAGGAGAAATTGGAATATGATGTTCTGAAAGGCAAGGAAGCTTGGACTACAATCAAGGATCAACGACCCAGCAAAATTGAGCATAATTTTTCAGGCAAGGAGATGGACATTCAATGAAATAAGGGAATTCCAGACCTTCTTGATGAAAAAGCCAGAGCTCAATGGAAAATTTGATCTTCAAATACAAAACTCAAGAAAGACGTAAAAAGATAAACGGGGAAAAAATCCTTGTTAATCAATAAGGCAAATTATTTATATTCTTATATAGGGTTATATTGTTTTATGCATGTTATATATATATATATGTAGCACAGTTATTGTGACAATTGAAAGGGATATACATAGACTGTGGGTGTCAGTAAAAAATAACTGATATAATGATAAAAACCTAATTAAGAAGTATAAAAGGATGGTGCTGGGAGAAGAGTTATGGAGGTAGTAGAAAAGGGTAAATTACATCACATGAAGAGGCACAGAAACATATTATAGTAGAGGGAAAGGAGGGAGGGAGAAGAGCAGTATTTGAGCTTTACTCTTGTCAGATTTGGTTCAAGAAGGGAATAACATACTCTGATAAGGATGGAAATCAAACTTGTCTTACAAGCAGTAGGAGAGGAAAGGAGAAAGAAAAGGGAGGGGGGGCGGTCAGAAGGGAGGGAAGAAGTAGCAAGGGGGAAAAGGTAAGATAAGAGAGGGGAATCAAGAGGGAGGATAAACTGAGGAAGGCGGTGGTCAAAGCAAAACTCTTTTAAGGAGTGGAAGGGAGAAGGGAGAAATAAAAGCATAAACAGGGGGGAAATAGGATGGAGA